>CM073763.1:21153144-21552534 GCA_037127475.1 Arma custos | reverse complement strand
GCAGGTTATTTCCGATGGAGAAGTTTAGGTTTAATTCGCAATGACCTCCAATGGAGCGAACGGACTATCGAAAAAGACCTTTTTAGGAGCAATATTTGAAAAGGATCGTCCGCTTTCGGAAGTTTAATTAAAGCGAATGCTATTGTGTGACTTGGGCCAGCGATTACAGAGCGACTACTGCGTAGGCTAGGTCTATTAATTCGGTTTCTTCACTCCCCCCCCCGACAATAATACAAACATATGATAATTGGATTTAGGAGGCAGTGGTGACTAGGGATGATAATTAAATATTTAGTGGGACAGGGAGGATCGAGGGAGCGCTGGGACCGGATGTGAGGACAATGGCGGGGAGGGCTAGCCGCGTACCGCCATCCGAATATATTACCTTTGGATCTCTGCCAGCTTTAGGCTCTTAATTATCCAGTCGGCAGTGCATTGGTCGATAGATCTCGATCGAATTGTTCGATGTATCGATATATTTATAATAATAATAATCCACAAGACTAAACCAGTGTTGATGAAAGTCGCTAAAGAAGTAGTGCTCGAGGGTCATCCGTGAAGTAGTAGTAGCAGATGAACCGGGTCTTTTTCGGAAAACGCATGAACATTATTTTTCAGATACTTGTTATTTATGCTATTAAATTAAATACTCTTAACAAAACATGTGTATATTTATGAATAACCTCAAAAGAAAACAGTTGCAATTAAATTTGGGGATAAAAATCATCAATGCTTTTTAAAATCGTCGTAGACAAACATTCTTTTTCGTAATTTTTTATAATTATTGGTCAATTTTTTTGATTATTAATATTTTTATTTTTAAAGAGAAAAGATAGGCCCTCGGCCGGGATTCGAACCCGGATCCTCTGTCTTTCCGTGACAGCGCTCTACCATTTGAGCCATCAAGGCCGCCTGACGGCAGAGGACAAATCTTTTCTCTTATCCGATCCCATGTCCTCGTGTTCTCGCAATTTTTGCGATGAATACACTAGAACGAATGTTCTTTGAACGTTAATTTAATTTTAGGATCTTATTGACTGACGTCATATTACTATTTATATTTTTTTATACTTATAATTTTTTTATTTTTAAATATTTTTATTTTTAAAGAGAACAGATAGGCCCTCGGCCGGGATTCGAACCCGGATCCTCTGTCTTTCCGTGACAGCGCTCTACCATTTGAGCAACACGAAGACATGGGATCAGATAAGAGAAAAGATTTGTCCTCTGCCGGCAGGCGGCCGTGGTTGCTCAAATGGTAGAGCGGACAGAATGTAGGAAACACTCCCTTGCTTCTCTGCATATGCCTTCGAACACCCATTGCTGCGGGTATATCCTCCCCACAGTATATTTCTTTTTGGAGAAGCAGGACTCATTATAAGCAGGATTTCAACATTAAGGATTTCTAATTAGGCGACATGTTAATTTCTGAAACGTATGGAGCTATTTTATATATATTGATAATAATTGTTGACCTATGATAATTTATGTTGAAGAAATTGGTCCGGGTAGAGGTCACTGAATGAAATTCTCAAGTAATTTCAGATGATATTTATTGTTAGCCAACGTTTCGACCTACGTTGTAGGTCTTCTTCAGGGCTATAAGCAAAATACAGACAATTTAAGAAAGCGGTATGAATATAATAAAACATTTTAAATATAGATAAACTAAAAGAAGGTGAAAACGTGTTAAAGGTGTACAGTAAAGTAATTATGAAGGTTAAAATGTAGAAAATAATAATAAAACATGAAGAAAATAATAATAAAACAGAAAGTGTTGACAGTTAAAAAATTAAGGTATTACAGATAAATAAAAACTGAATATACAATAGGAATGTGAAATGATATGGGTAAATTAGAAAGTGATAAGAATTACGCACTAAAATTATAGGTAATAAAAAGAAGAAATAAAAATTGTAAAATTATAAAAATCTAGAAACGAATTATATAAAATAGAATAAAATTGAAAATAAAAATTATTTTAGAAAATACAGTATTAATATTAATAGGTAGAAAATACTTTATACTAGTGTAAAGAATATTAATTACATAAGAGAATGTAAGAAGACAGTTTATAAAAATGTAAAATATCAATTGTATAAAAGTAGGATTGTTTTAAGTAAGGTACGTGATAATATAATCAGGCTATATTGGACTAATTAACAGGCTAATAACAGGCTATATTGGAATTATGATATATATTGATGAATATTTAGGGTGGTATATAGATAACTAAAACAAATAAACGCCTTACAGTAATAGTGAGCTTGGAAGTAGTGATAATAACGGTAAATTGGGTATAGTACTGTTTTAGGTTATGAGGTAAAGAAATTAAAATGAAATGGAGGAGGGAGGGTGAGTAAATAGTGCAAAACATAAGTTACCTGTGGGGGGTGGGACGGGGGTTGGGTCCTCTCTGGCTATGAAACACTGACTGATATAATTGAGAAGGAAGGATGGTCCCCTACCCTTACTAAGTGTAAAAAAATTTCTCAGAATCTAAAAGCCGTTACAATGGCTATAAGTAACGTATAAAGGGAAAGAAGCAAATAGTGTAGAAGCCTCATATAAAGACTTGAAAATCCATACACACACACTCACATACACATATTCGTATGTATATGCATATATATATACATATACATATATATATATATATATATATATATATATATATATATATATATATACATATACATACACATACATACATACACATATATACACACACACACACACACAGACTAACATACATACTTATATATAATATTGGCACGTATGAGAGGGGGGGGGGGAGGAGAAGGTCATTAGGAAGCGGGGGTGGTTAGTTATTTTGTATTAGGTCTAGTATGTGTCTGTAAACTATTGATAGGTTATTTTTGTCAGTCTTTGTGTTTAACGGATTTTTTTCTAGGTTAATGTATAATGATTCTGTAATTAGTCTTTTGGTATAATTAGGAACAGTGGCGAGAACAGAGGATTGGTCAAAGTTAAAGGTGTGGTTAAGGGTTAAGGCATGTTCTGATAGTTTGGAAGCAGATATGTTCCGGGTAGATATAGATGTCTTATGTTGTGATAGTCGTCTGTAAAAGTGGTTTTTTGTTTCCCCAATGTAGGAGGAGGTACAGTTTGGGGCAGAGCAGGAGATGCGGTAAACAATGTTGGAGAGATTTTTAATGGGGATCGGGTCTTTTAAATATGTGAATAGTTGGGATAATTTGTGATATGGCTTAAAACCAAGGCGAAGGTTGGGAAAGGTAAGATTTAAGATTTTTTGGATATTGTCAGACAGACCAGGAATATAAGGAAAAGATCGGTATATGAAGGAACTGGGGTTCGGTACTGTTGGGTACGGGGAGGGGTAAATTACATTACTAGGGTGTTTAAGGGGGTCTAGTAGTTTATTGGTAATGTGGGCTGGGAAGTTGTTAGAGAGTAGTATGTTTTTGATTCGTAGGATGTTGGTTGGTCGAAATTGGGTGTCTGATAGGGATAAACACCGGTGAATAAGGTTTTTTGCTGTATTGATCTTCTGGTGGTAAGGATGCTGTGAGAAAAAATTGAGGAGTCTGCCGGAATATGTGGGTTTGGTGTACCAATCAAAGGACAAGGAGCTATCATTATTTCTTATAATGAGGAGGTCAAGAAAGGGGAGGGTGTGATTGGTTTCAGTTTCTATGGTAAATTTGAGACGGGGATGGTAGGAGTTAAAGGCTACTAGTATTTCAGGGATTTTTTCAGGATTGAGAACTAAAAGGAGGTCATCGACATATTTCTTGATGAGGAAGATGTCATGGGGGAATAGAGGGATGATGGAGTCAAGAAGGTCATTAAGAACAATGTTAGAAATGTCTGGAGCAAGGCAATTACCCATGGCCAGACCTGAGATTTGATTGTAAAATTTACCATGGAAACTAAGATATCCGGATTTACAACACAGTGTAAGGGATTCAAGGTAGGAAGTGAGGCAAAGAGTTGTGTGTGGTTGGATGATATTCCAGTTTTTTTCTATAATGCTGAGGGCTTTGTCAATGGGGATATTGGTGAATAGACTGCAAACCCTCAGCCATAACAACACCTATGACATTACTAATTCCTTTCATCTAAAACAAGAACTACTTTCCGTTCACATTCCTGACCAATTCATTTTAGCTTCCCTTGATGCCACTAGTCTATTCACCAATATCCCCATTGACAAAGCCCTCAGCATTATAGAAAAAAACTGGAATATCATCCAACCACACACAACTCTTTGCCTCACTTCCTACCTTGAATCCCTTACACTGTGTTGTAAATCCGGATATCTTAGTTTCCATGGTAAATTTTACAATCAAATCTCAGGTCTGGCCATGGGTAATTGCCTTGCTCCAGACATTTCTAACATTGTTCTTAATGACCTTCTTGACTCCATCATCCCTCTATTCCCCCATGACATCTTCCTCATCAAGAAATATGTCGATGACCTCCTTTTAGTTCTCAATCCTGAAAAAATCCCTGAAATACTAGTAGCCTTTAACTCCTACCATCCCCGTCTCAAATTTACCATAGAAACTGAAACCAATCACACCCTCCCCTTTCTTGACCTCCTCATTATAAGAAATAATGATAGCTCCTTGTCCTTTGATTGGTACACCAAACCCACATATTCCGGCAGACTCCTCAATTTTTTCTCACAGCATCCTTACCACCAGAAGATCAATACAGCAAAAAACCTTATTCACCGGTGTTTATCCCTATCAGACACCCAATTTCGACCAACCAACATCCTACGAATCAAAAACATACTACTCTCTAACAACTTCCCAGCCCACATTACCAATAAACTACTAGACCCCCTTAAACACCCTAGTAATGTAATTTACCCCTCCCCGTACCCAACAGTACCGAACCCCAGTTCCTTCATATACCGATCTTTTCCTTATATTCCTGGTCTGTCTGACAATATCCAAAAAATCTTAAATCTTACCTTTCCCAACCTTCGCCTTGGTTTTAAGCCATATCACAAATTATCCCAACTATTCACATATTTAAAAGACCCGATCCCCATTAAAAATCTCTCCAACATTGTTTACCGCATCTCCTGCTCTGCCCCAAACTGTACCTCCTCCTACATTGGGGAAACAAAAAACCACTTTTACAGACGACTATCACAACATAAGACATCTATATCTACCCGGAACATATCTGCTTCCAAACTATCAGAACATGCCTTAACCCTTAACCACACCTTTAACTTTGACCAATCCTCTGTTCTCGCCACTGTTCCTAATTATACCAAAAGACTAATTACAGAATCATTATACATTAACCTAGAAAAAAATCCGTTAAACACAAAGACTGACAAAAATAACCTATCAATAGTTTACAGACACATACTAGACCTAATACAAAATAACTAACCACCCCCGCTTCCTAATGACCTTCTCCTCCCCCCCCCCTCTCATACGTGCCAATATTATATATAAGTATGTATGTTAGTCTGTGTGTGTGTGTGTGTGTATATATGTGTATGTATGTATGTGTATGTATATGTATATATATATATATATATATATATATATATATATATATATATATATATATATATATATATATATATATGTATATGTATATATATATGCATATACATACGAATATGTGTATGTGAGTGTGTGTGTATGGATTTTCAAGTCTTTATATGAGGCTTCTACACTATTTGCTTCTTTCCCTTTATACGTTACTTATAGCCATTGTAACGGCTTTTAGATTCTGAGAAATTTTTTTACACTTAGTAAGGGTAGGGGACCATCCTTCCTTCTCAATTATATCAGTCAGTGTTTCATAGCCAGAGAGGACCCAACCCCCGTCCCACCCCCCACAGGTAACTTATGTTTTGCACTATTTACTCACCCTCCCTCCTCCATTTCATTTTAATTTCTTTACCTCATAACCTAAAACAGTACTATACCCAATTTACCGTTATTATCACTACTTCCAAGCTCACTATTACTGTAAGGCGTTTATTTGTTTTAGTTATCTATATACCACCCTAAATATTCATCAATATATATCATAATTCCAATATAGCCTGTTATTAGCCTGTTAATTAGTCCAATATAGCCTGATTATATTATCACGTACCTTACTTAAAACAATCCTACTTTTATACAATTGATATTTTACATTTTTATAAACTGTCTTCTTACATTCTCTTATGTAATTAATATTCTTTACACTAGTATAAAGTATTTTCTACCTATTAATATTAATACTGTATTTTCTAAAATAATTTTTATTTTCAATTTTATTCTATTTTATATAATTCGTTTCTAGATTTTTATAATTTTACAATTTTTATTTCTTCTTTTTATTACCTATAATTTTAGTGCGTAATTCTTATCACTTTCTAATTTACCCATATCATTTCACATTCCTATTGTATATTCAGTTTTTATTTATCTGTAATACCTTAATTTTTTAACTGTCAACACTTTCTGTTTTATTATTATTTTCTTCATGTTTTATTATTATTTTCTACATTTTAACCTTCATAATTACTTTACTGTACACCTTTAACACGTTTTCACCTTCTTTTAGTTTATCTATATTTAAAATGTTTTATTATATTCATACCGCTTTCTTAAATTGTCTGTATTTTGCTTATAGCCCTGAAGAAGACCTACAACGTAGGTCGAAACGTTGGCTAACAATAAATATCATCTGAAATTACTTGAGAATTTCATTCAGTGACCTCTACCCGGACCAATTTCTTCAACATATTTTATATATACAGTTACAATTACCGAATAAGTAATCTGCATGGGTTTTCCGAATCATACACTAACAACCTACTGTGCCCAAGGTTGCGGGTTCGTATCCCAGAAAATGGCCTTAAGATTTTTTAAAGAAAGTATAATATCCTTGGCGAAGTAAAATGACGACCTGATGTGGCATCAGCTACTCGATAATGGTCCCTATCCTGTTTATACCTGGATAGACAAAATTGAGAATACCGGTGATGCATCGTTCGCATAGCGACACGAGTCAAGTGCAATTTACGGATTTTTTTTTTATATTGATATATGAAGGAATACGTTTGAACATGTAGAGAAATTTAAGTACATAGGGCATTATGATTACTAGAACCTGCGCAAACTACAACCCATAAAAAGTCTTGAGCTCCACCACAAGAAATAACCTTAATAGGGATTTAGGGTACCCACTTTACAGAGGCCGGGTGAACCACAGGAGGGTCTACAGATCCCATAGGGCGATGAACAGGTTAAATAAATTACCTTCCATTGCCGGATTTGAACCTGGGACCCTCAACATAGCAACTCATCACTCTGCATACTGAGCTACTCTAACTAAAACTAAACGAAATTGAAGGTAATAAAGGAAGGTTAAAGCCGTAGTTAAAGGAAGGACATTTGGCAATTTTTCGGTTTCGAAATATAAAAATTAGAATTTATAAAATCGAGTTCCTCCAAACTGTTATTTGTATGTGAAACGTGACTACTAACTTTGAAAGACGAACAAAGTCTAAGGTATGTATTTAAAATATGTTAATGCGTGGAATATTATATCGATATGCACAATCCCATCATCGATAACCTTTGCACATTGTATTACATCTCTTGAGAACAGTTTTTAATTCACAAGGAATTTTTCCAAACAATGCTTGGCTTTAATTAGATTATTTTAAAATATAGGAATATCGACAAATATCTCATATTTATTATGCAATAACTTAATTATTTCAATTCAATATTGATTAATATAAATTTTACTCTATCCATCTAAAATAGTGAATCAATTTTTCAAATGTTCCTTTTAGTTCGATCTTGGCCTTCTTTTTCAAAGGCTTAACGCTTAATCTGACTCATTTTCTGATTAATCCTTGAGAATCTGCAGCATGTCTAGCGAAACGTTGGTAAAGATTTGACCTAGAAATATTTGAAGAATGGATTCAGAATATGGGAAATTAAAGAAAAACATCTAAAAATAGAGTTTACTTTTAGATTTTTTTTTACCACTTTAATTTTAAATGTTCATCTATTATTATTCAGAAAGATTTTATCAGCTTTATTACAGCTTTAATTATCAAAAATCGATTATTATTACTGTTATGGGCCAAGTTGTCACAGAGAAAGAACATGTTAAAAGAGATAAATTTGGAGAAGTTAATCTAAAAAAAAAAATGTTATTAATGACTGTTGATTATACATTCACAATAATCGAAAATTATAAAGCGAAATTTCTTGATTTTTTTTTCTGAAGTCAAACTATTTTTTATTTGAACCGATACTCGAAGCAGAGGAAGCGAAAAACAGAAAAATCATTAAGTTAAAAAAAGTAAAAAGACTGCTGGGGCTATTAAAACTTTCCCATTGTCTTTTTTTTTATTCGTAAAACTTTTAAAATACTTCTCAATAACTGAAGAGTCGGTGATATCAACGGGAAGTTTTGTCTGTTTTAGTTCCACTGCAAAAGTTTAATAAAATAACTGCACTCTTTTAATTTGAAATTCAATTAGGTTCCACTAGTGCAAGCAGACTAATGCTGCTTGCATTGTCCTGTTTCGTTATTCTTCAAGAGACTCAGTGAGATAGTCTGCTATGCGGAGTCCATCCTTTATCTTCCCTTTAACCTCCCTTCCTTTATGAAACCTTTAAAGTGCCTAAATTAAAAGAGAGCCTTATTTAAGCCAATTTACTTTCAGAGGTGCTATTTTTTTTTTCGTCTCTTGAAGAACAGCTGGAAAATAGGTCAGAGGGTCTATAAAGGTAGGAGGTAATGATATTGTTACAATTTATTGGATCATTCTTGTTTTTAATTAATTATATAATAGCCGATTGAATCCATTCATCAAATACTTCTTCTGGTTTTGACCGTCTCGTAAAATTGTTTGCCGACGTTCTGCTAGATATGCCGCTACTGCTAGCTTCCTCAGGGCTAAACTTGAGACTGAAAATGTCCTATCATTAAGAATCCTGCATTCTATCTCCAGCACGAACAGGTATAAATAAAGAAGGGCATTTCCAGACTCAGATTAAGCTCTGCAAAAAGCTAGCAGCATGTCTAGAGTTTGAAAAACGTTGACAAAGAATTTGAAGAAACGGTTGAAACCAGAAGAAATATTTTATGAACAGATTCAGTCAACTATTCGATTATATAATAAACTAAAAACAGTAAGTTTGAAATGAATTGTAATAGTTCTATAAAAACATGCCAATAAAAATGTTGTAACTTAGCCCAGTAAAGAGATATTCAAACCAACAATCATGTCCGCCATATTGAAAAACCGTCATGTTGTTAACAATAAAAATGGCTGTCATTCAGTAATGGTGCAAGATAGATCTTTTTTTAAAAACTGTGTCGAACTTCTCAATAATGGATCATAACTTATCGCTCTTTACAAACAAAAACGAAATAACATTTGGCATTTTTGAAGCCTTCAGTAGCAATTGTATTCTTTGAATCTTTTTAATTCAAGAACGACAGATCCGATTTCCAACATTTTATTTTTTTAATAAAGTCATATTATGAGTTGCATCATGTTTGAGCCTTAAGTTTAATGGGAATAATGTCATAAGTTAAAATTAAAAAAGTTTCAAGCAATTAAAAAAATTCTAATGGTTAATTAAAGAATTTCAGTAGGAATGCCTTGCTTTACCAATACTCATTTTTTTAAACTCACATGGAACTTTCTTATGAGTAACTCTATTGAAAAATTAGATTTTTAGAGCTATGACATTGTTCTTTTGAAGGAGAGATATCTATATATTATATAACAAAATATTTAGTGATGTTTAATTGGGGTTACCTGGGTCAATAAGAATAAAACAAACATGATGTGCATCAGGAGGAAAGATACGGTCCCAGAACAAGTACAGCTAGGAAACTGCACTTTCCAGGTTGTCTCTAGCTTTCAATATCTGGGATCTACTATAACTGCAAACATGACCGAGGAGGCTGAAATAAAGAACAGACTGGCAGCAGCAAACTGAGCGTACTTCTCCCTCGCAAATATTATAGGAAGTAGATTATTAAACCGTGCTACGAAAATGAGGATCTACAAATGCCTCATAAGGCCAGTAGCATATAGGATGGCATATGGCATAGGCCTGTGAGACGTGGAATCCCGACAAGCCCAATCCCCATAAGGTGGCCCGCTTCGAAAGAAAGATCTGAGACGAATAATAGACTCTATCAAAGAAAATGGATCATGGCGACTATGTCAGAATATGGAGTTGTATAGGGAATACCAGGATCTCAGCCTTTCTAATTTCGTCAAAGTGCAGAGAATAAAATGGCTCTGACACGTTATTAGGATGGAGGATTGGAGGTGTCCTTCGAAGGTTTGCAAAAATAATCCAGTCGGGACCAGAGCTAGGGGAAGACCTAGATCTGGGTGGAGGGACAATGTACTAACAGAGTCCTTGAGACAAGGAGGAATAAACATAGCCCAAGCTGCAAATAGACAATTCTGGGGCAAAATGGTTGAGGTTGGCCAAGGACCGCTTTAGGCGTCTGTTCTGACCTTAGAAGAATAAGAAGTTTTATTGGAGTTGCCTAGCAACCTTTCCAGAAACTAATTTTTTTTGAGTCTTTCGCCGTGCTCGATCTGATAAATTATAAATACTTTTTAAAAATTGGTAAATCAAAAAGTCTCTGTTCAGGGTTTACAAGAAATCTTTGAATTTTTCGATTTTGAGATTTGAAAATTAGAGTTTATAAAATTTCAATTCTTCCAACTATTATTTGGATATGAAATTTGACCTATAATGTCCTACTAATGTCTTCTGGAGATAATTTTCCGAGGTCACGTACATAGGTTTATGTAAATACCAACCATCTACCTTTAAATGTTCTAAATATTTAAAATAATATTTACTATTTAAAATGTTTCTTAATCATCATTTTAGTTTTTAACAATTTTCACCAACAAACACAATATTCCAACTATCTTTAAATATAAGGGAGAACAATATTCAAACTATTTTTAATGTTTAGCTTTTTATTCAAAATTCTTTTATTTGATATTTGATATGGCCGGGAAACGTGCCAGGATGGCCGAGATGGTTGAGGCGTCACCACTGAGAGGTGAAATACACGGGTTCGAGTCCCGGTCCTGGCCATATCTTCTCTTTTCAAATAAAATATTTAAAAAAATTATATCATGTAAAAATTAAATGAATTATAATTTTAAAATTGTTTGGGATGAACACTTATTTGCGTTATGACAGTTATAATCTTCAAAAATCGATTATTAGTTCAATAATTGGCCGATTTGTAATGGATAAACAATATTTTAAAGAAAGAAAGGTTACTTTCCAAAAGCTACGCTTTTTATGATTATTTTAAGAATTTTTCAAGTCTTTACAAAAAATATTGAAACGATTTTTTGAGTTATGACGTTGTTCTTTTGGAGGAACGTTGTAAAAAATTTCAAATATTTAAAAATGGCGAAGCAACCCTATATGGATAGACCCTTTTGTATACGACAGACTTGATTTGAATAAAATGCTTTGTTAGTAAGTCCAACCCTTACAGTGATACGGTTGACACCTTGGTTCTAATAACCGCGGATCCTGTCACCATGTTTGGGCTTGATAAACATTAGCTGTACAATTGTGCGTATAAAGTTGGCTAATAAGAGAGATAGAGAAGTTGCTAACACAAGTTTCAAAACTGAAGGTGAATTTCGCTTGTCAGGCGAAATATTATTTGACATCCAAGTCCTTTCTAGATTCGCTACACGTTTCCCTACTCGGTCCTCCACATCTATAAGGGCTCTAAAGTCCCTAAGCTATAGGGCCTTCTTAACGTGACGTGTCCAAGTAGTTCCAGAAAGTGCGCTCAAGTTCCTAATGTATAACACAATTCTCCACTTATACTATTTTAATTTTGAAAATATATTTTTCGATCTTAAAACGTCAGTGGATCGATACATGATTATTCCAATCAATGAGCAAAAAGTAATATTTTTAGAAAATACAGATTACATTTGAGTTCTGGGGGTATTTACAAAAAAACCAACAAGATGATGTGGGAAAAATCTTCTAATACGTACCAGATTCCAATAGGCTGTTCTATAAATGCATTTTATCATCAAAAACAAAAGAGGGAACCGAATATGGGTAATATATTATATTCCAATTCAAGTAATAAGTTTTAACTTTTGTACTAAAAATGATAACCAGTTTGTATTTGGACCATTTTTCAGTATTTCATTAATGATTTTACCTTTCAATATCTCAGAATACAGTGCAGTACTTGGTGAAATATATCAAACCATACTCCAATACATATTATAACTAAATGAGTGGAAAAAGGGAATAACTTTTAAATGAATAAATAGTTCCTACAAGTATAAAATCATGTTGCAATAGATATATATTAAGATTTGCTTTGTATCAAAGTATATCTTTCATGTTTAATGTTATTTTCTAAGATCAACAGAAATCTATTTGGAAAGATTTTTTTTGCGTTTCTAAAAAAATAGGTTTCAGTCACTTATTCACTTTTTCCACTCAGTGGTTCAATTTGAATTTCACTTTGATACAAAAAGGTTGTGCGAGGAGGTTATTTGGTCGAGTTCATTTCATAATAATAAATATTGATTTCATCCAATCAGTAATCAACTAAAAGTAATACTTTAGCAAAAAAGATTTTATTTTTTTATATACTACTACCAGTGGGTAGTTTCTCTACTTGTCATTCTCATGTCATTATGTAACACGCAATCTATTTACTTGTTGTATAATTGTAATACAGTTGTAAATATCAATAAATAAATTTAAAAAAAAAAATTTATAAATTATTTATAGCAAAAAAATTTTTTTTTATTTTTCACGAATCTTTTAATTTGAAATTGAAATTCAATTTTAAATTTAAAAGAAACTTAATTATATGCTTCTTGTACACGTTAAAAAAATACTATTACGTGTATAAAAGATAAAAGAATAAGATACCATAATGGCGATTTTCATCTTCTTATACTATGGTATAATACGGTATAATAGCGATGAATGATAATCATTCATCGATTCATTGATCATCAGTTATGGCTGATGAATGGGAGGATCTTAAGTTAAGAAAAGAATTCGGGATCCAAATTAATGACCCGCTTATCCAAGGGAATGGGCCTTTAGCAATAATTAATCAAATTCAATGAAATTACTTTCACCTTTATATAAATAATTGACCACATTTATAAAAAGATAATTTGATTTAATAATATCTATCAAATTAAAATATGTATATTTTAGATTAAGTAACAAATACAAGTAATATGCTAATATATTCAAGATAAATAAAAAAAAAAATCTGATTCGGATGACCATAACCATAAATAAAAAGTAACTTTATTAAACGTACTTTTAAATTATTCTTTCAATGTTTCCATCGAAACTCTTTCACTTTTCCTTCGTTCAATTAATAATTGAATAAAAAAAAATATTTAAAAAATATATATATTCCCGTAAATTTCCAGTATTCATTCAAAAGATAATTCATATAGGAAACGAGTAGTCTTTTATAAATAATATGAAATTATTGTAAATATATGTATCTAGGTTCAAAAGCAGATAATTCCCAAATTTCAAAACTTGCCATCATTCATTCTTTTCAAAGATTTTTTCAAATTTTTAATTTTAGTTTAGTCAAGTAATTTTTTCTAAAAAGCATAAGTATAAACTTAATTTAAGCTTGACTGAACTAGCGAAAATATGAAAAATTGAAGTTTTGAAATTTTGATTTATCCAGTTTTTGTCAGACCTCAGATACAATATTTTGATGTATCGAGATTTTATTGTATGTTTTCGATATTTTGTATATCCATGCACACACGTTCGAGGACAGATCACCTCCCTGCGCAACTGTTGTCCTTGAAACAGTATTCTCTACCATGTAATGAACTCCAGACCCGTTCACGGGTTTTAGTGGTATAGGTTATACACCCATGCCTAATTTATGACGAAATATGCTGTACTACACCACTAAATCCGTCATGTGATAAAGTACAGCATATTTCGTCATAAAGTATGAATATGAGAACTTTAAAATTTTAAAAAGATGCCAAAATATTTTCTTATCTTAATTTCAATAAGCAACATAAAATCATAATAAATTAAACTCAAAATATCAGTTTAAAATATTTCGACATGATTCATTCTTCTGGTAATAAGCGGGTCAGAAGTCATCAAGCTAGATAGATATTAAAAATATGGATAATTTAATTTTGATGATATAAATTTTTGTCAAATAAATAGGAAAAAAAAGTGAGAAAATATTCTAAAAATAAATAAACGATGATGGCTTAGGGATTTCATAGAAACGGTAATTACCTCAGTTACTCTTGGGAAATCATATTATCAAATTATTTTGCCGAGAACAGAAAAAGAGAGAGAGAGAAGGGGGGAGTGGGATAGAGAGAGAGAGGGAGTGAGATAGAGGGATAGGGAGTGAGGGAGGGAGGAGAGATAGAGAGAGTTGGTAGTGGTGGGGGAAGGTTAAATATTACTGCGGCTACTTTAATGAAAAACTTCCAGGCAGGACCTCTTCCTTCTACTCAAGTCCTCAGCTGGAAAAAACTTTTAATCATTCTTTTATCAGCAACTGTTTTGGCTAAGTGTTAGAACTCCCCGTACGAAGCCTACTTGAGCTAATTTACGTGCTACATTTAAAAAAAAAAAAGTAATTATTTTGGATTTTCATTTGGTCTATTGAATTTATAAAATAAATAAATAATTTAATTAATGAATTTTTACTTACAATGTTCATGTTTTTCTAGACTGGAAGAGACTCTAGCATGAGAAATTTGAAAATTTATTTTATGTTAAATATGTTATGTGTATTTTCATTTTTCTGGCCATCTTTTTTAACATCTCGCCCGAAGGTTGGATCTCGGACATTCATCGGGAAAAACAATATAGGTAGTTGGTTGCCTCCTGAGCCCTAAGAGACACAATCGTAGGATTTAGACTGATTTTTCACTGAACACCAAAGAACGACTGTCGGTAGGTCATAACTAAATCATCCCGAATGGGTTAGCACAGTTCGTCACAACGTGATTTTGTGTAATTCCCTGCAAAATTTCTGTACTCGAAGGCTTGATGTCGATACGACCAATCTCTGATTATAAACTTACTGCTACGGGCCAGTACCCAAACACAAATCCGAAAGCTCATTTTAACTTTAAACCTCCCTAACTTTAACTTTAAACCTACGACTCGGTCAATCTCAGACGTTTCCTGGTTGGCTAAGAGTTTATTAAGTGTTTAGGAGTCGTTCGTTACTGAGCCTAAGAACTTTACAAGTCTTTCTTAATCTTCGCGACGTTCTTACTTCAATAAAATTAACCGGTTACATGCTCTGCAATTCCGCATTGTGTGGTCCCATAACTTATCCGTTTTTCGGGCCGAACATTCTACTTAACACCTTATTTTAGAATACTTTAAGACGTTGTTCACGTTTAAGAATCCACTTCCTCCTAATATCCGCATTGTCCTTTCCTTACCAACGTTCAAAATTCTTCTGTTCCAATTCGTGCTGGTTTGCCAATGAGACGCTTGTTAAAGACATCAGGGTCGTTACATTTCAATTGATTTTATTTCGAGCTTTAATAATTCGTTTTTCTTTTCTATGTTACACGGGTTTTTTAAAATTATATTTTAGTATTTTTTAACTGAGGCACTTATAACTCTATTATTAGAAAACTCTTTTAATCATTCAGTTTCTGATCAATTTCCAATACAAGTTTTATAATGTCTCTTCTTTGTTTAAGTTGTATAATTATTTTTTCTCTAGCGTTTATATAGTGTATTTTTTTTTCCTTTGTGTGCTTGCTATTGAGTCCCACAAAAATTGATTGCTTACTGACCCTAGCAATTTCAGGTTGTGTAATCTTCTAAATTTTCTTATGTTCACCAGTGGTCATCTTTTTTCGGACCGAATATTCTAAGCCACTATTTATTTTCGAGCACCTTAAGACGTTGTTCATCCTTATGCGTCAGCGGCCACGTTTTACATCTGTCATGAACAATTTTATTAATTCTGATTGTCAAATTTATTTTAAATAAATCATAAATATATTTAATAATATTAAAAAATTGATTTGGGTATATATTTCTTTTTTAATGCGTTATCTAGTTATATAAAGTCATAATGGTACAGTTAGTACACGGAACAGTATCGTGCAGTACCCTTGGACAGAAAACTTACTACAGTAGGAACAGAGCGTGGCTAGCTTTGAGATAGCCCCGACAGAGGGCAGTGAATACAGAGCGAGCCTAATGGCAGTTTTCAACAACTGGCCAACTTGTCCCCCGCTCCCTCTAATTGCCGCTATATCTTATCCACGCTATAGCCTCTCATCCTGTCGCTATAGTGCAGCTTCGAATATAACCTCGATCCGGGTTCAAATCCCGCTGAGGAAGGTAGGAATTGGTGGACTCACGGAACGATTTTTAAACTTCCCAAGTAGTTTAGGAAGATCATTAACATAAAAGAGTAACCCATTCTGTTTGCCTTAATATATGTATGAAATTGGGTGTGGGATAGAGTGCTAAGTTGCTGTGCTGAATGTCCCGGATTCAAATTAGCTTGTAACCGATAGATTACTTCTATTTTAATGGCCAAAATGGACCTTTTGTGATATATAGACCATCCTAGTTCATCCAGCCTCTATAAAGTCAGTATCCTTAATTGCGGAGGTGGATAACCTAGCGGTAGATTGTAATGCACGTACATATCACCTCCTTGCACAGTACGTTATAGAAACAGTAAAGTCTCTACTATGTACTGAATCAAAGACTCTCCGTGTCATTGCTTCATTTCTTCTGACCACGCAGCATCCTTCAGTTTTTCATTATTTTCCACTAGCACATTGATTTTTTAAAATTTCTTTCCATATTAAATATTCTTTTAGGCTTCCTCGACCATTATTATTACAAAAGACTTTGTTTATTTCTTCTGGTTTAGACCGTGTAGATAAATTTCTCGCCAATGTTTCGTCAACCATGCTGCTGACTCCTCAGGGCTTCTTTCCATATTGTTTCTATTTAGGCAATCTGCCATTTTTTGCTTCCTCTCTCATTTATTTTCCATACCCTCCTACGCTCTTGTATTTATGGATTTTGGCAAATATTTTCTTGTCAAGTCTCATTTGGTTCATTTTTACCACTTTATTCTGGGGCTAAGTCCCTTTTGAATAACAAACATAAACAGAAAGAGAAACATATATATCTACACCAAAAGGCTACATGAT
Organism: Arma custos; assembly: GCA_037127475.1. Taxonomy (NCBI): domain Eukaryota; kingdom Metazoa; phylum Arthropoda; class Insecta; order Hemiptera; family Pentatomidae; genus Arma; species Arma custos. Next base: position 21,535,283 of record CM073763.1, on the reverse strand, counting down.
ACAAATCATAAAGCATATGAAAAGTGACAGAAAGCAATAACAATATATATATATATATATATATATATATATATATATATATACATATATATAAATAATTAAAATAATAAGTAAATAAACAGTACGAACCCTGACAAGATATAAAACAATTAAAAGAATAGATCTATTGAGTGTATGTGCTAGCAAGTAATACTTTCTTTACTAGATGAACATTTTGTTAAAACAAAATTAAAACACCGAAATAACAATAAAAATATATTATTCAATACATTTCATTCTTAGCAAAAGACTGACCTGCTTAGAGAGCATCTTTTTGGGAAGCTAAGAGATGTTGGAAAAGCAAGGATTTAAATGACGATAGTGAGGGAGCATGACTTAAGTTACGGGGATTGAGTTCCACACTGTGATGGAACGGGCGAGGAATTGACGTTCGAATGCTTTGGTTCTGTGGGAACGAATATAGAGGTCGGAAAGGCGAGATCTTGTTTTATGGTGCTGGACTGAGGATTTGAATTGGAAGAGACTGTAGATATATGAAGGATGTTGAGAGTTCAAGGATTGGAATAAGAATGAACAGAAGAAATATTTTCTTTCAATACTATACTATATTTTATTATACAGGCGTATTATATTTTTTCTTAATAAACCATTCAATAACATTTAAAAAAGTAATTACATAATCCTTACAGAAGCCAGCAAAGCAATATCCATGAACCATTGAGTTTAGAATATCTTATACGATTCATTAACCCTCTGTGGATAATGATTAAAGTTTTGTATAGGACCCTCGTTGGTCGGTATATTGGCCGATATCAGTTTTCCTTGACCCTATATTGACCAAAGGAAACCCCTGGAGGAGGAATTGAATGGAAAAAAATGTCCTCAAAGGATCTCAATATGGAAACTCTATGAAAATTCGTTAGTACTTTACTTGGCGGATGAAAAGGACCCGATATCTTATGAAGGTGAATGAATGAAAATTAATCAACCCTTTTTGAGACGGAGGTCCTAATGTAGGGAAGATCACTCATTACAGATTTTCTTTTAACTTTGCCCTGGAAAAGTGGCTCGGAACCCTAGAGAGAGAGAGAGAGAGAGAGAGAGAGAGAGAGAGTGAGAGAGAGAGAGAGAGAGAGAGAGAGAGAGAGAGAGAGAGAGAGAGAGAGAGAGAGAGAGAGAGAGAGAGAGAGAGAGAGAGAGAGAGAGAGAGAGAGAGAGAGAGAGAGTGAGAGAGGACTCATTACGGACCTCCTTTGAAGGGAAAAGAATCGCTCTCTATCAATGGCCTTCCTTTTCTTAAAACCCTTCCACTACATTTCCACTCCTTCGTAATTAGATTTAGGACAAATATAGGTTAATTGAAGATTCTGTTACTTATTATAGGCTAATAAATATTACTAAGTAGCTGGGGTCGATAAGAACCCTTGTGAACTGATAAAAGCGTGCAGGGAAGCAGATGTCTCAAAGATTTGAATTCTTATGAAGAATCTATTCTTATCCCGATCCAAAAAAAGGGGCCGTGGACGGACTGTAATAGCTATCGCGAAATCTCAGTCCTACCGACTTGTATAAAATATTATTGTCAATCCTAACTAGTACAATTACCGAATACACCGAGAAAATTATCAAAGATTATAAAGGCGGTTAGAATACCACGGAGTCGTTCATCAGCTTTATATCGATTTTAAAAAATCTTATGATTCCATCGATCGTCAAATGATGTATAAAGTATCGATTTAACAGGGTATACCAAAGCAATTAGTAAATCTGGTAAGGAAGTGTATAAGCGAAAATTAGGCCTTACTGATTCGGTGATGAATGCAAAATGTCGAAAGTGAAAAATACATTTCCGTTTTCGATCTATAACGAATCCTATAGGATTGATCAATCGTATAGCCATTTCTTGAATATTCAAGAACACTCCCGTCAAAAAGTCTAATATGAAACTATCTTGACGATGTTTAAAATCAAAGTAACAAAAAAAAAAGTTATTCTGTATTCGTTATTGTGATTATTTTTTTTTTTTTTAAATGGGAGTTTCAAAGTTTCGGAAGTACCATATTCGCCTCTTTGATTTGGTTCGAATAGTAAGAAAATCATATTCCTTGCATGGCAAAGTATTGAATTTGTCATGTTCGTATGTTCGCTGTTGAAGTATTTCGTAAAACCAACGAGATATTTTAAAGCAGACCATTGATTATGAAATATTAAATAAAATGATATAGAACTAACAAAGATGCCACATTCAATAATTATCGTTGCACATTGAAGAAAAATGATCACAGGAGCGACCTTTGGTCTAGTGGTTAGTATAACAAATTAGTAAACCCATGATTGCGGGTTTTTTGCCCAGCAGGTGGCCCTATGATTTTTTAAAGGGACTAAAAATCCTTGGTTATGCCGTCCTTCGGAAGGGACGTTAAACGGGGGTCCGTAGCCTGTACGATGTCAGGTGCTTGTTATAAATCCCCATCCTAATTAAATTTGGATAGGTAAAATTTAGAACTTCCAATATAGCATCGTCCGATTATAGCAGCATAATAAATAATATTTTTGTCAAATTGAAACACATTATTCGATAAAATTCATATAAGTTATCCATATGGCACGAACCCACTTATAATCACATAGGTAAAATATGTTTGACAATACACACTCATTTTTAATGAATCTTTAAAAACTGTTTTCACTCTCCTGAAATGTTTTGTTTATTCACTGTCGATAGTATCGGCGAAATTATTGCAAAGACATCCAAATTAGAAAGAAAGAAGAGAAGGATTTCTGGACTACACTTGATTGTTCCTGAATGATTTGAGTCATGAGATGGAACTTAATTTGTGTATGCTTTGAGTACAGGTAGAGAGAGGCTGGAGTACTGTTAATATCCTGACATGAACTGAGAACTCCCCTCAACCTTGAAGGCAATATAAAGTAAGTTATAGGACACTTAGGAAGTTGGGGCTCAAACTCACAACTCCAATAATTACCAATTAGGGTTCTCGCGATGGTACTTGCCTGCTTAGCTCGCTTGTGTCGTGTGCTTGTGTACACTTCCTTGTATCTCCGCGTCTCCTTTCTCGCTAAGAAGTTTCCTCAAGGATACAGATTCTTCGAGAGAAATTAACTACAAAACGAAAATTTCGGAGATTCCGAAGGTAATAAGAGATTGCGATCATGAACTCGTGAACTGCTACAAAGAACTCGGTTAACTTCGAACTGCTCAAGAAAAGATTTTCTAATAATCATTCAAATCTATTATGAAATTAAAAGAACAGTTGATACTTTGAACAGTATATTAATTTGGTAATAATTTTAACATTTGAACATAAACATGAAGTAAACATTTTCCCAATTAATTACAAAAGACTCACATACGTGACAATTATTAGACCCATATGGACTTACGGAATAGAACTTTGAGGCTCCACTAAGCCATCGAATTCCTCTCGTAACCAATCCTTGCAATGCAAAATTTTTCGTAAAATCCTCAATGCTCCTTACTTTGTTATAAACAAAGTAATCCATAATGACATTAATGCCCCGTTTGCTGCTGATTTGGCCCGAATCCGATATCAATCTTTTCATGACAATCTTCATTTCCACTCAAACCTACTAGTTTCAAACATAGCAACCTCTTCAATTCCTGATAATCCTCCGAGGCGTCTGAAAAGAAGACGGCCTCGTGACCTTCTAAGTTGAACTTTTTATTTGAATACTACCACTGGGTATTTATTAGTTAAAATATTAATGACCAGCTGCCGTGCTAGGAAAGTACGAACATGGGGATGTAATGTTATTATACTAACCACTAAACCACAGGTGACCCACAATTTGAGGTTAGGATGTGCAGTATTCGTTTTATATTTTATTCTTTACTTATATCATTTCAATGTAATTTTTCTTATTATAATATACAACAGTGACTTACTTGTACACTAAAATTTTGCAATACTAACAAAATAACTCACTGCTACATTTAGACTTTTGTAGTGGAGGGGATGATGTCTTTGGTCAGTGTCTTATTTTTTATGTACATTTTTATGTAAATTTAATTTAATTTTTTTAAATATTTATTTGTTATATGATTTGCTACTGTTCACAAAAATTATATGCTGTACCAAATAGACCAGTCTCAAACTTAAAAACAATTACAAAATTTAAATGTATCTATACAGAATCATAATATATTGTTTAGCCGCGGACCTATACTACCCGCCAGATAACAAACCGATCGTTGCCTCTCGTAAATTTAGTGTACCACCAAAATCAAGGAGAGGACGCTCAGAGCGCCCGGCACTTGCTGTTTGATCGCCGAGCTGGAATGTTCTACCAGACCCTCGCAGCAACGACCATCGCACACTGCCGTTTATCAATCCGCTTTCAAGCCGCTATTCCTACGAGAACGTCCAGAGGTCTTAAAGCTTGTAACTCGCCAGAAGCTATGCTGAGATGATAATTGGGTTACATCACACAAATTGTAAGTCCCATTTCATTATCATAAGGCCTCAAATCGTCAACTAATTCTTCTCCTGATGATCAACGTATTACATGGTACCAACCGGACAGTTCAAGTCAATTAATGATATCATACTCATTACTCCTGCATGCCGTGATCACTGGCAAAGATAATAATAATTCGCACATCTTCGCGCCTTATTGAAATCTTCATTATAACGGTCAAGTTCATTTTGTAGTTATTATATCTTTGGCCATTATGCTAGCATGGAGCATTTCTGTTATTGTCAATTATCGCTCCCATTCATGTTAATCATTTTTTTCTTCTTTTTTTGTCTTTGTTTGTGTAAGTTAATTTTGTTCATTAGATCGCTAAGTTGCATGTTTAGTCTTAAGTTATTCTTGTAGAAGCTATTATTAATTTGTATCTTCTTTTACATGTATATTTAGTAGTATTTAAGAAAAGAAATCTCGCATGTTATTCAAATTAATAAATCAAACGCTTTGTTAATATCTGAGATTTCATTCAAATTCCCGTGATACTTCCATTCGTTTCCTATTAAATTTTATTCAGTCTAATCACGCCTTAACATATACAATGAAAGAAAAAAATACACAAAATACTTTCAACAGAGAAATTAATTCAATTTAGGAATTTTCTTTTTGTCCTGATGATTGGACAGGCGAAATATCGGCAGTTATTTTTGTTTCTTTCTTTTAGTATAAGTTTTAGTATAATTATTTTATGTCTCTTTTGATTTTTCGCTCTTCCATATTAGTAAAAAACAAACAACAGATTTTTTACTACAATCCATAAATTACTAGAATTACAATTACTACAACCTATTTATCTGGTTGCTGAGCTATCTAGGTTGTGTAGGACAAATAACCTGCACAACAGTTCTCCAACAAACAGTAGATCAGCCGAGCGTGTTCTAGAACCTATTACCTCCCTGCAAAACCATCGTCCAAGAAACAGTATAGTCCATACTTCCTACTGAATCAAGATCCTTCATAGGTCGTAGCGATAAAGGTTAAAAACAGACAAAGAAACAACACATAATGGTCTTGGATTCATACATGGTAAAGACCTCGAACGGTACATGCTTCTTTTCGAACGGTTGTGCAAGCAGGGGATTTTAGCGTAAATTGTTTTTATATCTAAACAGCCAGAAGAGGAGTTTTAAACTTGCGATTGTTAATGTCCCTCCTTTCAATTCATTTATCATCATCATACTCGTGTCGCAGCTGCTTTTTCTGCTACCATTTAAAAAAGTAAAAAAAAAAAGGAAGGAAAGAAAAACTCTGGGAAATGTTGAATACAGAATGAAGGGGAGTAGGAGAAGGTTCTTTTTAAGAAATCATTTCCAAATGAAAAAGTTATTCGGGGTGGGGGGGAATAATACTTTCGCTAACACTATTTTTTTTTTTGTAATTCCCAATACTCATTATAGATGGCGGTGGCCGATAATTTCCTGAGGGGGGGGGCGGCAGTAATAAGTGGGAGACGTGAGAAGATGATGAAGGAACAACTGAGCCACCCTTTTAATAAGTCTTCTTCTTCGGCGTGTCCTTAGTCCTTCTTCCAATTCTTCTTAGTCTTTCGCTTCCATGTCCTTAGCGGAACGTCTGTTCCGGTGTCTGTCTTGTTTTTCTTTTTACTCTTAATAGCGGACTAGCGTCTTTCGAGAATCGTCTTTTCTAGATTAATGAAAAAAATCTGGAAATGATTTTTCGAAACGAATCGATTGCGTTGACTATTCCTATCGCCTGAAAATACATAGAAAATCGGTTGAATAGCTTCTCATTTGTAAGAAGGCTTAATTATGACAATTCAGAGCAATATAATGGTCACTCTCTGTTTCTAAACACAACATCATAAAACTGAATAATAAATGGGTTTTAAAGTACCCGTTTAAAGTTTAATGAACCGAAATGTTTTTTTTTTTACACTAAATTACGTTAATTGCTAAACCGAATTTCAAATTTCTTGTGGTTGCCTAACGATTTTCTCTTTGTGATATCCTGGTATACAAAAAAAAAAATCATATTTAATAAAAATTCAAAATGTTTCTATATACCACATATTTAAAAGAAAATAGCCTTCACCACTACAAACTATAAGGGGCCAATTGTTCAGTACATGGTAAAGACTGAACTGTTTTAAGGAAAATTCTTGCACTTACCTTTCTTTTAATTAAGGGTATGGATGAGTTCTGTCAGCAGATCCTTAGGACGGCGAGAACATTTAGAAACGAAAAACAACTAAGTTGTAAAAATCGTTAAATAAAATATTATATTATTGTATTTATAGGCGTTCCAACATGGGTTGTCTCAACTTGTCAGAGTAGAGCGCCATGCCTCTCGATCCATCCAATCCTCTTTCTGGAGACCTCAACCAGCCATCTCCTCCTGGACCTTTGTATTCCAGAGGACTGGATGTAGCATTCTGGGAGTCTTTGGGGCTTGCTCCACCTTTCTTGTGACGCCATGTTCGGACTTTCCGGTAGCATATAAATAGGAGCCCAGGTACATTAGTACATTTACTTTTTTACAGGCCTCCCTGTCCACCAGATTCGCATTAGTACCAAGATCTCCAATGACCATATGCTCGGCATTCTCGAAATTAAATTTTAAGCCCACCGTATCAGTTTTCATACTTTCTCATAGTATCGTAGTATGGTATCGAGTTAAAGATTACCAATAGTTCTAAAAATTAAAGGAATTTGAAATATCGGAAAATTTCGCTTGCAGAGGTACTCATCCGGCGAGCTTAGGGAAGACTAAATGTATACTAGACAAACAGATTGCACGCGATAAAATTAAACACGAAATTGTTACGAGCACGGCATCGTCCTTCGCTGGCACGAAGCGTTAAAATTAAATTAATGTCAAGGAAATCTAGTGTAAACTTGAAGAAAGGCAATGCCATAGAAAGGGCGGTGGGGATGAGATGTGCACACGACTTCCTCACGTTCAACAAATAATTTGAAAACCCGAAAAATGTTATTACTATTAATGTTATTGCATTATGTAATATATTATTATTATATTAAGTAGTAAAAAATGTTATTGTTATTAGTAGGCTATTTGAGGTTATATAACCTACTTTAAACTAATAAAACTTTTATGAAGATTTTACTCAATGATTTTCTGAAGTTTCAAACTAATACCTAATAAATACACCGATAAGGTTTTAGACTTGTTTTTATTTTATTTTTTTCTGGCGTTACGGCCTACGTCAGTTAGATATTTTTAAAAACAAGTTATATTAGTTGATATAGTTCATTTTTTTGTTTCATTTTCTGCTTACTTTGTTTCTACTTGACTTTGTAATTTGCTTATATGTAATTATCTATTGTTTATCTTTATAAAATTATTGTAATCTTATTTCTGTTTTTTTTTATTTCTTGAACTCTGTTTTCTTTTCTTTTTTCTTTTTTAATGTTATCACTGTAGGTAATTCGCAACTTTTTTTTTTCTCATTAATTCCTTCTCATATAATAAGACACAATAATACCCTGTATTAATATACTTTAAGACGTAATAATACCCTATATACCTGTATTGTTATTCTAAAGGGACTTGTCCCAGAATAAATAAATAAATACCGATGCATCTTTATATTGTATGAATAAATAATGGATGCCGTAATTTTTGTGTTGCCTAGCGACGGTTGGAGCTCCTACTTGTATTTAGTCTTTTGTCTTGTTCAATCAGTTTAATTATAAATATTGTTTGTTTGTTTATTTAAAGTCACTTTATGCTGCTATGGCTAATCGGACGATGCCACACTGGGAGACATAAATTTTGCCTATCCAGGTTTAATTATGGTATAGATTTTTAACGAGAACCTGACATGGTACAAGCTCGGGACACCCGTTTAACGCCCCTTCCAAAGGACGGAATAACCAAGGATTTTTTATTCCCATTGTAAAATCCTAGACCCACCTGCCGGGCTATGAACCCGCGATCTCGGGTTTAGTAGTTTGTTATTCTAACCACTAGACACCCGTCACTCGATAAGTCAACGCTCACCTGCATTTATATGATAATGTCTCTTTATTCATTACATTCATTGATCCTTCTGGAAATGATGTTAGTTAAAAAAGCGTTTGGTGACAACATTAAAAAGGAAAATAAACAGTTCAGGATCAAAAATCAATCAAAATAATCTAACAATTGTCAACATGTGTTAACTATACAGCAAAAATGAATAGGGATATTCCTAAGATTGTAATGTATACATTACCTAGCATTTATATTATTACTGAAATTTCTTCACTTTACAATATTTAATGTAGTATAATTCAAATATTGATGTATTGATGTTTTTTATAATAAAAATAATATTAAAATTCTAGGTAAAGTAAATACAAAAAAAAATGCAGTTTATAATTTGTATAGTTCAAATTGTATGTTTTATTACCTTTTAATAAACATCACTCATGCTTTCTTATTTCTTAATATGGCAGTTAACCGTTAACCATCTACGGTTCTCATAGCCGCCTCTCCTTCTATTTGCCCTGAAGATGGATGAGGTCGAAACGTCGGCACTAATAATAAATAAGTGTTCACTTATTCGATATTATTTATGACTGCACCCCAACTAACTCCATCCTTCATTTGATCTTCCAGTCAACTAATTTCCTCTCAAATTGTATTATTTGTATGTATTATCTAAATTAAATTTATTTTCTTGTGAACTCCACAAATGACTTTACTTTTCCTTTGACATGATCATGAAGGTAGTTTTCGCGGCTTTTATTTTAAGTTAAAGGAGTTTGGAGAATAGCTGCATAATGTTTTAAAACAAAAGCTAAATTAAAAATGCTGACCAAGGTACTTAGAATTCAAACTGGAATTCAAAAAATCATCGCTGACTAACTTTTATAATTTCAGAAATTTGTTATTTCTTTCGGCCATCCGAAGCCGTGCCGCCCAGTATAAACAAGCTCGTCCCTCCATCGTTGCCTCACAAGTGACGTCCCTAAGACCATCACAGGTCGTAAGGTGTTCTGCAGTTCCTTCAGCATTGGAATATAAGGGGCATAATGGCGAGTCCACCACCCCAATTCGATGGAAGTGCTTCTGAAGGAAGTCATGTCCAGTTGTCATTCGGAAAGTTGCTACTGCTATGCCTCTCGAAGGTCCCGTGGTATGTTTGATTTTGCAATGCCCTCCCAGGGCTTTCCCTCTGCAGCTCTTCTTCCTGCTCTTTTGACCGATTCGCTGAAAGTGGTACAACGCAGTTCGCCTCGTGATGTACCCTGGGTGATGCTAAGTGAACTACAATTCTTCGTTTTTTACCAGATTTTTTTTAGTGAAATTCTTATTTTATCATAATCATCAATTAAAAAAATTAAACCAGTAAGTATTTATTGTATTTTAATAGTCGAAATAAACTTTTAAAGAATGTTAATTTTGTTCTTTATTTTATGATTGATTTTTTCTCAACGCATAAGCACGTCAGTTTTACTGTTCATCTTTTTTTTTTTTTTATTCTGGTATTTATTCATACTATGTTTTTGATAAAATATAATATAAATTATAATGTGTATTATTATTGGGAGCGGAGTGGCTCAGTGGTAGTGCACTGAGTTGTCATGCCGAAAATCCTAGTTCAAATCCCGCTCCTGGCAAGACTTATATTTAGTCTGCTTGCAGCCGGAGACGGATCATAAGGCTGTTGAGCGTGATCTAGAACAAATCACCTCCCTTTAAAACCGTTGTCTATGAAACACTACAATCTCTACCATGTACTGAATCTCAGACCTGTTCACGGGTTCATCCATTGGCTTAGTATATCATTAATATCTCCAATTTGAGTTAAAACTTCAACATGATCGCATACTTTCAACGCACAATACTGCAGTATCGCAGTGAAGTTTCTTTCCGCTGCGCATGCGTTTCGATTTTCAGGATGTCTTTTAATATTAATCGCGCTTAATTCTGTATTAAGGATTGTATAATTAGTTCTATACCCTACAATATCGCTGTGTGGTAGGCGCGGCAGTCGTCCTTTATATTTTTTAATAAATGTTTTATGCGTTGCAAAAAAAGCTGTATCATTTTCTTTTTGAACTTTTTTTTTGTAATGTTTAGACTTGATGAACAATTTTTAAATGGGGCAACACAATTTTTAAAGGGGAACGAAGCCTTCATTGCTTCTCAGGAATAATCTGTGATGTTGTGCAACTATCTTTTCCGGAATTCAAACATTCTAGTCCAAATTAAAAAAAAGTATGGACATTTTGTCATAAACTAAACTTAATTACAGTAATGTATTATGTAGAATATTAAGCCAGAAAAACAAAATACAGAACATATTACATAACAACATGCCAGGAATATTAAGATTTATTATCTCCGATATGTTTCAACTGTCCTCTTTAATTTAAATACAAATTAGTTACTTCTGGCCACGTAAAATGATAAACAAAGTGAATGTTGAGTTATCGAAGTAAAAAAAAAAAAGAAGTAAAATAAATAATTAAAACATGTCCAGTAATAAATTAAAAAATGATTTTAATTTATTATTTGCTCATTTAGTCATGAGTTATCCAATGTGATCATATTAATTTAAAATCCTTAATCATTTTATTATTAAAACATTTTTTTTTATTTTCGCAGGAATTGCAGGTTGCTGACAACCTTGGAGAGTAAGTTAATTAATGATAATTTTTTTATTATTTTATTTATTGATTTTTAAGTTTATTTTAGTTACACTGATCAGGGAAGGGAGAGAAACAGCATATTTAAAGTCATCAAATAAATCGGTTTGCTTTATATCCTTATCTCACTTATCAACTCACTCATGACATATTATAAATAACTTTTTTTTCCCTTTGAGATTAGATATTTATATAATAGAATATTATTATAAATATTCATTTACCAACGCCATATCTCTTTTTGCGTTTTTATCTTTATTCTCTTGTTTATTCTCTATTCGTCGTGTAGATACCCCCAACAATTTCATAACTCTAAATAATGTTCTTATATATTGCACATTAATCCTGGACTTATATATTACAAATATATATATTTTATATATGTAAATATATATTTTATTTTTATTAATTGTTATTATTATATATTTTTGTTTTGACGCAATGCTCTAAATCACTGAGCGACCAAGGGTCGTATCCAAGTCAGACAAATCCGTTCTCTTCACCGATCCTATAGGATCGATGTATTGGATGTATAGGATCGGTGAATTAATTGATATCGTTAATTAAATAACTCTCTAAATTATAAACAATATATTGACGTATGTCAACTAGATCCTAATTAAAGTAAATTCAATGAACATTCTTCCCTGTGTATACATCGCGAAAATTGCGAGAACACGGGGATGTAGTTAGGTGAAGAGAACGGATTTGTCTGACTTGGATACGACTCCTGGTAGCTCAGTGGTTTAGACCACTGCTACCGAGAAGCAGACGACCCGGATTCGAACCCCGGCTAGGGAAAATCTTTTCTCTTCAAAACAAAAATATTTAAAAATAGCTCACCCAGCCTCTGTAAAATGAATAGCCTTAATTTGGGAAAAACCTTTAGGCCGAGCGTGATCTCGCACCAACCATCTTCTTACACAACCGTTGCCCTAGAAACAGTCTCTTCTATGTATTGAACCTACATAGACCACTCATGGGTTGTAGTGGTTAAGGTTTTTATTACTTTTTTAAATACCTTGTTACGTTTGTAATAGAATTTTGCGTAATGAAATAAGTATAGCTAAGTCAAATCACTATATTTTCTGTCTGGACTCGACCTAAGATTATTTTCAGCCATAATGTCCCGCAAATATTCCTATGTGCATCTTATTCCTATAATAAAGTTCAATAACACTTTCTTATGCAAATAGTTATAAACAAATTTCGCCTTCTCATGTTCTCATTATTAAATTTATTAACTGAATTGGGACCGGAACGATGAAAGCGGAAGCAATTATTTTTATTCTTAACCTGTGTGCCCTTTGTGTAAAAAAACCTTTATCTCCCTCCCCTCTGATCTCTGCTATGGGCAAAATGGTTATTAGAGCTGTATGAAAAAAAGAAGAAAAAAAGCTGATCGCGAGTTCATATTATATTCGAAATGAAACAAATGTCAGGGCAGATTTCCATAATATTTTGTCTTTAACTCTCGGGACTAAAAGATCGCCTCTTAATCGACTAAAACAAGGACCTAGATGGAAAAAAACATGAAATTAAATTAAGAAATCTGATAATATTAACTTTCTTATTCTTAATAATGGTAATTGAAATGTTCAAAATATAAAAATAAACGCTAATTTTAGACTTCTCTAGCCACATCCCTGTCTTTATATAAATGTTTTCCTTACACTTTATAAGTAAAAATGTGCGCTACTATTCTTGTCAAAATCGATTTGATGACATTATTCACATTCTTTCATCTTTGAAATTATTTCGAACTTTTGGAACTATTTCACAGATTCTTGTTTTAAAGACAGCTATTCCCAAAGTGTTATTAGGTTCGTTTTAAATGGACAATAAACAACATTAACAAGACTAAACACTAAAAAAAAAAAAATGACAAATTTAATAACGAATACAAGTAACATGTCTCATTTTTGTATTTAATGTAGCTATTGTATTGGTTGAAAGTTTTTAATTCAGGAATGACATGTCTGATATTCCATTCTCAACATTGTATTTTTTTGTTTAATACAGCCACATTATCAGTTGTATCATGTTTGAACTTGAAGTTGTATGGAAATAATGACATAAGTTAAAATCAAAAAAGTTTCAAAGTTTTAATAATTTTCTAATGTTTATTATAATAATAAAATTAAAATCATTATTACAATGAATTTAACAATTTATAATTTTGTAACATATCACATAATATATGTTTTGAATAAAACAATTTACTCTGAAAGTTGGATTGACATAATAAATAAAAAGCAGTATACATTGACAACAGTAGGCAAAAGGAAAGAAAAAACCTACACAAAATAGAAAAAATAAAATGAAATAAAAGTAAAATAAATAAATTAAAATAAGTATAATTTTTGGTAGTAAAATAAACGAGTATAGATACGTTATGAAATATTTTAAAGTTGTCCATTAATCAAATAATGATCATAAACCTTCTATTATAATGAATATTTTTGACATACTATCGTCAGCGTTTTTCACTTCTAACATAATACTTTTAAATGTAGTTAAAATTTTATTAGAATTGAACGTGCTAAACATATTCTTAATTTCTTTAAAGGAATCCATTATAGAAGGTTCATTATTTCACTTTATTGGTTGTTCTTGGCTTACTAACGTTTTCTCAAACCATTTCGAATTGGATTTGGGTAAAACTGGAAAGTCTGTACGTTTAGCTTTATAAATTATTCTGTCGGTCTAATGTTTAATTACATAATTAACAAAAGGTTAACTTTGCTTTACCAGTAACCAAATTTTTTTTAAAAATCACGTGGAACATTTAAATACCTTGAATTATTAGTTTTTTGAGTTGTGTGGAAAGGAGCGGTATGTTAATTCATAATTTACCTATTTAGTCGGTTTTCTATTGTTATATATATATATATATATATATATATATATATATATATATATATATATATATATATATATATATATATATTGTTAGAAATAAAATAATGCGTACTTTTCAGTTTACTGAAACCTTTGATGATTCCCGTTTGAACAAAACAATTCCACGTAGCCTTGAAAATAAATAACCTAAAAGGAAAATAAGGCAGTGAGAGGAGTGAAAGTCGGGAGAAAATTGAGAAGGGTTAGGTTAAGGGAAGACGGGGCAATAGAATAAAATGGTAGGCTAAAAGGAACATGTGGTTACCGGACTTTATTACACGCTACGGAATGGGGGGAGGTCTCGACCAATAGGAAGCCAGCGAATATCTCATCGGCCAATCCCTGACAGTTTGACTGATGACAGCGAACCAAATAATCGACCAATAGCTAAGCTCGCTTATCCTTTGATAGTGCCTCCTCGATACGGCTTATTGCTTTGTTTCCCTTCTCCTTCCCTCATACGCTCTCTTTTACTTTCATACTATTATGAAACTCGTATAAATGTTTGAGGTATCAGGGAAAAGAGGAAATATACCTGCTGTATCAACTCTCACGAGTTTCTTCACTAGTATGGTAAAATTCCCAATAGAACACTTTTTTGATATATATTCCCTGATATATTAGTTGAACATTTTTACTGTTAACTCTTTTTTTCAATTTTCTTTTTTTGAAAATTTATAAGCTAACATTACTCCAAACAAGTTTGATTTCTTTAAAAAAAAAAAATAATAAACTAAATATTGACTCTTTCGATATATTCCATTATTGTTTGTTGTTTATTTATTTAACATCACTTTATGCTGCTATGGCTGATCGGACGATACTACAGTGGGAGCTCTGAATTTTGCCTATCCAAGTTTAATTAGGATAGGGATCTTTAATGAGTACCTGACATCGTACAGGCTAGGGACTCCCGCTTTACAACCCTTCCGAAGGACGGCATAACCAAGGATTTTTTACTCCCTTTTAAAAAATCCTAGGGCCACCTGCCGGGCTACGAACCCGCGATCTTGGGCTTAGTAGTTTGTTATGCTAACCCCTAGACCACACTTCGTCCCTAAATCCCATTATTTATTTTTTTTAGTTTTCTAATTGCATTCTATTATTAGGGTATTATAGGGAGCGGATTCGCCCAGTGGTAGAGCTCTGAGTAGCCGTGGCGGGATGGATCCTTTGGGATCTAGGATCCTCCTGGGAATCACCCAGCCATTATAAAGTAGGTTTCCATTAAAGAGGGAAAGGGAAGCTAAACCGTTGTTCACAAAACTTCCAAAAAAGAATAAAGTACTCTTAGTAGGACGAAATCCTGGAGGATGAGGGTGATCTAGGACAAATTGCCTCATTGCACAACTGTTTCCAAGAAACGTAATACTCTCTAGCACGTACTAAACCCAATAATCTTCATGAGTTGTAGTACAAGTTTTTTTCTGTTATTATTGTATGCATTTTTTCTCTATTTTGCTCATTTTTATTTATATGCTTTAGTATTTCGTTGTTAATTTATTTCTGACGGGTTGTCATAGTTTTTTTTTATATAAATCAGTGCATTCAATTAGCCTAAAAACAATTTAAAAAAAAAATTCATTTATTGAAATATATAAATATTTTAAATAATACAACAAGTTAATGTTACGGATGATATAAGTAGTAAAATAACAATAAGTAATTAGTAAAGGAAAGATCCGCGGGTAGTACTCAAATAGCGACTTCAACTTAGATGATCACGAGGCCATCTTCCTTTCAGACATCTCGGAGGATTATCAGGAATTGAAGAGGTTGCTAGATTTGAAACTAGTAGGTTTGAGTAGGAATAAAGTTTGTCATGAAAGGACTCTTATCGGGTTCGTACAAATTCAGGAACAAATGGGCCATTTAGATCATTATGGGTGATTTTATTCGTGACAAAGTAAGGAGCATTGAGGATTTTGTATTGTAAGGACTGGGTAAGAGAGGATGGCTTAGTGGAGCTCTTAGTTCTAGCTCGTAAGTCGAATTAGGTCTTATAATAGTTATGTGTATGAATCTTTTGATTATTAATTGGGAACTTAGAGAGTATGTCTAAGTGTAATATCATGAAATGGCGAGCATTGTCTAACCGTTTCAGTCAAGTGAGGTCATCAAAAAAACAAAAAAAAAACTATGTAGAAGTACGTAATATACTTCAAAAAAGCTTGTTCTACAAAACTTACCAATAAAGTTTTAAGGAAAACAAACAGCCATACGATCTGGAAACAAATGATTATTAACAAAGTGTTTGTTGAATTAGGCATAAACAAAAGCAATGGCTATCTCTCGAAACTTGGTTGGACTGAAACCCTAGAACAGAAACAGTCTTTGTGGGGAACTGAGACCAACTGTTTACTGGAATTCGAACCAACTTAACCTTATCTCAGTTAGGGCTGAGGGGCTGTAACAGCTGACCCTTAATTTATTTAACTTTGTAGGCATTTAATTTATCTAAGAAAGTTTAGATGTCCGTGATATTACGATTTTTCGAAAAATTAAAAGAATACATTTCCTTATGAACATGTTCCAGAATATGGCGAGTCCAGGATGATCTGGAGAGACCACAGGGTCCAACTAAGACTGCTAAGAGAATAAATCATTTATGTGCGACATCCGGATGGGGACTCTCGGGACTTACAGCGCAACTTAGGGCCTCACACACTGAAGTACTCTATTTAATAAATAGATAGCAGTAGTCACTCTTGACCTTGTCCCCAAGTATATTCTCTATCATATCTCTTATGTATTTAAAACGTATATACTTTCTTCTTGATATAAAGTTTCTTTCGAGGTAAACAAGAACAATATACATATTTATGTTTATAAGGGACTCTTTGAAGTCGGTAAGCTCTAGTAGTTTCGATTTAAGACTCCATCGAAGTGTGTTTTAAGAGCCACCACGGTCGAAGTATTTCAATTTATTCATTGACATTTACAACTGTATTATAACAATACAATAAGTAAATGGCAGGAATGATACATATGGGCATAGATAAAGACAAGTGTAGAAACTACTCACTGGTAGTAGTCACGTTACTAAAATAAGATAAAGTAAAAAGTAAGATACAAAATGAAAAATACAGGCAAAGATACAAATGTAAAAATGGTGAGACATACAAGTGGGATATATCACGAGAGGACTAATCCAATCTGCAAAGGTAGTGCATAGGAAAAAGACAAGACGTCAGCTTCACCTTTGGTTTGATTAAGAATGGATACAGGCAATCCAGATTCAGAATGAAATAGAGATTATAACGGATTAGTCAAAAGACAAGGCATACTTATGAGAAACAAAGCCGGTTAGAAGCAAGAAGAAAAAGGCGTTAAGAATACATTTAGAAGTAAAAATGAGCTCTGCTATAATATTTTTAGAAGTTAATAATTATTTCCTTACTTTCGAAGGATTTACGATTCCTTCGTTTTCTCTTTTGGAATCCATACCTCACCCGATAAGTGCTCGATGGCCCGGAAGAGGTTTATGGGCAACTGGTCCCGAGGCTACCCTGAGGATCGGAAGACTAATGCCGGGTTGACCAGAGGGTAGGGATCGGTTGACCGCCGAGTTCCGAACCGCTATCTCGGCTAATCGTAGGTCACTACAAAGATTTATTTTCCAGTATTACCATAAGGAAATTCTAATTAAGAACAAATAGTAAAGAGTTTGTTTATTTTTTTTATTCATTTACCGTTACATTACGCTACTATGGCCTACCAAAGCGATTCTACTGTGGGTTTCTAAAGCCTTGCCTATCCAGGTTTAATTTAGATAGAGATCTTTAACGAGTACCTGCCACCAGCACAGGCTTTACCCCATTTCATGCCATTTGTGACGGATGACATAACAGAAGGGTTTTTACTCCCTTTAAAAAATCCAATGGGCATCTGTCAGGCTGCGATCTTAAGCCCACTATGTAACCACTTCACCAGCGTTGACCCCTAATAGTAAACAGTTTTTAATAGCTAAGCAGGGCTTAGTAAAAAAAGTATTAACATATGCACAGACCAAGGTAGGGGAGGGTATAAGTCTAAGTTACTAAGTTGTAGGTCCACATGAGCTGTTATATTTGGAAGTGGTATGAGACCATTTTTTATATTCGCGACATCTTAAGGCTTCAATTTGAATTACTTTAAACGTAAGGGCAAACGTGCAAATGTATTTATTACTCAACACTTAGCAAATAGTGAAATTTTAAATCCTATACCTTTTAAATTTTATTTTGAAATATTTATGGATAAAACCATTTATTTATTTTTCTATCATTAACATCCAAATTAAAATTAAAATTAAGATCCAAATGGACTTACAACACTTTCAAACATAACATATCATATATATGCATTTATAAATTATATCATGAATAGTTTTTCTTTTCTTTCAAAGCTATAAATATTTCTTCTAAACTGTTAGAAATGGAATAAGAAAATTATAGCATCTGGCATTAGCTCTTTCCAGTTTTAAATTACTTCTTTAATACAGATCTCTCATCAAACTCTTTTTAGTATTTCTATTAATGATCATATCAGCCGTAAGCGTCAGTCAATAGGCCTATGAGCCCATGAAGGTTTTGGTGAAACCTATTTATTCTTTGTTATAAACGAAACGTGGAGCTTTTGTTATTAGTGTTGAAATTTCGAAAAATAAAAATTATTACTATTGAAAAGGGAAAGGTAAAAAGAGACCTTACATAAATGTTAAGACCGTGGAAAAATTTCAACGAAAAGCCCTTAAGTCTCCAAACTAAAACAGAAATTGAAAATATCTGTCTAATATTTCACCTATTCAGGGTAGAAAGAGAATAAGAGCCAACAAAACATGAATAATGCACCCAAGAAACATCCCACCACCTCCAACGCTCAAATGCAACTAATGAATCATAAGGAAGGTTACTCGACCCCAGCTGGATAAGGTTAGTTAAAAACAGCTGATGACCTTACATAAATATTAAGACCGTGAAAAAATTCCAACGAAAAGCCCTAAAGTCTCCAAACTAAAACAGAAATTGAAAATATATTGGACAGATGTTTCTTGGGTGCATTATTCATGTTTTGTTTTGCTGTTATTCTTTTTCTATCCTGAGGATGCCTGAATTTGAAGTTCTGTTTTAGTTTGGAGACTTAAGGGCTTTTCGTTGGAATTTTTCCACGGTCTTAAAAATTATTACCGCACTCAAATTGCTGAACTGTATCTATCGTATCGGTGTAACTGTACATTTATTCAGTTTCCAGCTTATTTTAAATTTAGACAATTTTATATAAAGAGAGAATAATTACTTAAATTGTCATAATTTTTAATTTAGAACATTTATTCTTGGGGAGCAGAGTGTAGTTCATTATTAGATCGCGAAATTACTGATAATGTTGGAAACCATAGAACATTCCTGTGGAATCTGCATTTCCTCCTGCGGCTTGCTCAGACTTAAATACCCTTTGTTGGTGTAAGGAAGGACCTTGCGTTTGAGAATGATCTCGGCCAAAACATCACTTAACCTACAATCTAAACTAAACTACATAACCGTTGGCATAGGAACTTAAAAGGCATCTACAATAAACTGAACCCAGTGGTTTATGATGGTACAGGCTTTTGCACCATAAAAATGGGATATATATATAGATACCCAACAATGTGGTTCTAGGGATATTGGGTGTTCATAATATCATTCACAAAAAAATTGCCATCAAGCGATTAGATTGGTTTTAAATCCAAATGAGAATGGAATATAGAAGTATACCAAAAGTGGTACTGGTGTGTACAGTGTGGTCCGGGCTGTACAGATGGAAATCTCACATTGGTACATGGTAGTGAAGATGGACTATGATGATGATGATGATGATGAGGCACTGGTGCCACGAGGGAAGAACAAGCAGAGGCCGACCAAGAATTTCATAGATGAACCAAGTTCAGGAAGACATGACAGGGGATAAGGTCTCAATGAAGAAAGAAAAAGCTCTTGATACGAAGACCCGGAAAAATACAATCATAAAATTTTGTTGGAGAAAACCAAACTTTCGGGAAACTCTCTTTTTTTCTCTCTCTGTCTCCCAAAAAATATTATTGTTTTAAAGATTCTATATGAATTTCGAAAGCAATTTCATTTTGTTAGTATTTATTACTACTACAAGGGTATTAACTAAAGAGAAGTAATTGCTGGCAGCGTTCCTGAGCTTAAATTAGAACACCTGACTGAGGCGAACAATAACTTGCTGTGGCAACGGCTCAACCGCACTCAGTGGTTATTGTAATTGTAATAAAGGAGACCGCAGGCTCTTAGTCCTTCCTAGGGTTTGTACAATAAGCACAATAAAACCAAATTATACAATAATACAAATTTCAATTTCAATAATACTAAGTAGACAAATCTATTTTCAAAAATCCTTCAATGAGGGAGAAAAACAATTTTTGTAGAGTAGAAATCAATCATTTTCTTTTTTATTTAAATTTTAAGTCCTTTAGTACTTAATCTATTATATTGATATGGAGCTTAGCTGTTAACGTTGAATAATGAAAATGTTTGAAAATAAGGTATTGCTTAAAATAATAGGCCCGTAAAAGGATGGGACTAGTGGGAAATTTGGGAGATAACTCAACGCGAAATTTCTGAGCTTGCACCCGGTTAATATTATTGAGGTGATAGCATCACGAAGATTAGTAGGGCTTAGTAACGAATGAATACTTAAAAGTTTAATAAGCGGTCAACGTCTGAAGGGTAGTCCAAAGCGTCGGTGGGAGGATTGCATTAAGAGTGATCTACCGGATTTGGGTTTGGATGGTGGTCTGTGGACGTAAATTTTTAAGCTGAAATTAGAGATCTAGGCATCGAGCCTTCGGGTTAGCTAAGCCTTACTCGTCTTCTCGTGCATTTTAAATAGACTGATTTAGTCTTTGTACGATTTATAAAAAAAGTATAAAAAATAAATTGTACTAAATAAATTACAAATGCTCAGCACCAAGTTATATACTAAATAGTTAGCTACTAACTGAACTCACTTCCTTAGTTAATACATTGAAAGCCTTTGACATTGAGGTGAATACAGTTCTTGGTAAAAATAAATGACAAGATTTGAAAAATTAAGGGTAAGATGTTCCCAGAAATTTAGAGACACTGAATCATTTACAAGGGATGAATTTTCCACCAACCACCTTCGAACATCTTCCTCAATACTGGAAGATAAATGAGAACTCCGTGTTATTTCCATGCATCTTAGAGCATATTCATATTGATACATAAAGTTTAGAATTTACAGTTGTCACTTCTTTACCTTCTATGAAAAAGTCTAGTAAAAAGTAGGCCTACAAAGTCAAAATCATCAATAGTCACCTAATTCTCCCCCTAAATATGACAAATACTAGGGTTTATTAAAGGGGTGATAAAAAATGCTTGTAATCCTTTTCGTCAAATGTAGTTAAACAGCCAGAATTAATGATGTGAAACTATTATTTATCTTATTTTTTCCATAAAACTGCAATTCCTGAAAATATATCACTCATTTCCGCTCATTCATAATATTTGTTCTGCTGAATGGTTTATTGATACAGATACCATCAAGGGATATCATATTTCAGTAAGTGCATGATATGAAAAATAAAAATATATTATTATTATTGGAAAATTACCAGTTTTTACTGGTGCAATTAAAATTACGACGTAGAAAAAATAAAAAATAAAAAACCTAATTAATCATGAAAGAAAGAAAAAAAATATTTAAACCTAAGGGGCTAAGGAAAAAATGATAAAAGTATAATTGAATAAATAGTGAGTATGCAATCAGCATGATATGATATTCATAATCCGTCATGTGTCTTCTTTATCTTTCATAATCCAAACTTTTCCTACATCCCCTAAATTCCCAAACAGATGATCTCTAATCAATAATTAATAAAAATTAACAGGTATATTCAACATAATCGATCGATGAATTACTGTAAATATTCCTCACTCATAATGATATTATTTTGTATATTATTAGATGCTCTTATTTATTTTTCTATTAGCCTATTTCTTTTTATTGTAAATTTGTATGCTATTTTTTTTCATTGCTTTTTCTAATCCTCTATCAGAACATACCTTTTAGTTTATATTTATTTTCATGTAATTATGTAAATAATTATTAAGTAGACTAAGCAAGCTGATAACCTACGAACTCATTATTCATTATAATAATTTATTGTTTAATTAACTTTACAATTATCATCCACTCGTGAATATTTATCACTAATGCATTCAATTCCATGAAATATCAGTTACTTCACACGTTGATTAGTGATTAATTGACTTATATATTGTATATTGCTGATTTAGCAATAATTAATATCAACCATAGTATTCTAATTGATAGAGACGAGTGAAAACTAATTCAACTGATATCACTATATCTAATCATTAACGGTAACAACCTATATGCTATTGTATGTATTAACAATGGCCATCTACATCGGTGTTAACACTATTAGATGTCAGTAAATTTAAGTGATTATGTAGTCGCTACCATTATTTGACAATTAAGATGATTAGATTGAATTAATATAAAAAATGTATTAATTAATTAATTAGTATCAATCTGAAGTGAAAATTGTTTATGTATAATGTATTAATTATTTCTCTTATACTATACTCTATAATATATTGTTTATTTTCTATTCAATTATTCAATAATATAACCTGTAGTTTATTATATTTCATTGTTGCCTTTTCTGTCCAAAAAATCGGAGCCTAAAGTCTTGTGACTCGATAGGCTTTAAAATACTATTAAAATTAAAAATTTAAATCGAATCCTCTCATTCACAACAACAACAACAACTCTTAGGAACAAACTCAATTTTAAAACGGAATGCAAACAATTTTCTCGTACGATATTGCACAACCCTAATCAACTATACAGGGAGTTGTTGTAGCCTCCTATAATTAGAACAATATAATCCAATTCGATTGTAACTGACTAAATTGGACACGAAATTACATGTCGTATGCAGATGCGGCATTGTTCCCGCTGCCTGGCAAGGGGTGACGTAGTGGACCCTGAGTTATGACGCCACCTCAAACCGAATCGAATCTGGACACCTAGCACCTCCCCCTGCCCATTCCCATATAGCCTTGTCCAGTTGTAAATTAATCGATATCGTGTCAGCAAGTCGATTGGAAAGATGTTGACGACAGGCTCATTGAATAGACAATACGATTCGCTTCAAGCCCTTGTATTTATTTACATAATGAGTTTGATCTAATGCAAAATATTAACTAAAAATAAATAAATAAATAACAGTGTCAGAAGTAGTTGTTTCACGACTGCTTTCGAGGATAAAGTTGAACCATTTCAGATGTATTTAATAATTATATTCCTGGCATGTTATTTTTGGTATTTTGTTGGTAATTATTCCTCAGGTTATCACTTCGAGTAGATTCACATTATTAATATTTTCCTATGAAAAATCTGTACCACTACAACCCGTGAAGGGTATGGTGTTCAGTAGATGGGAGCCTACTGTTTCTCAGTCAACGGTTGTGCAGGGAGGTGATTTGTCCTAGATCACGCTCATCCACCAGATTTTTCAAAACTATTTTTTGTACCCATTTTGTAGAGGATGGGTGAGCTACAGTAGAGTCCTAGATCCCATAGGACCCATCTCCAGCGGCTAACAGAGTAAATAAAATTATTGCTAGTAGCAGGATTTGAACCCACGATCTTCGGCATTGCAAATCAGTGCTCTATTACTCAGTCACTCTATACCCTTAATTAATGAATAAGTAAAAAATAAAGACTTCAATATAACGATTTCATAAAGATTCGGGAAGGCAAATTTATAATGGAATCAATTTCATTATATTGGTATATGTTCCGCAGGTTGTCGCTTCGAGTTGAGTTACAAGTTTAACTACTTTTTCACGTTTTACTTTTCTATTTATTATTACTATACTTTGTATTTATTATCTTACTAATGTTATAAATGTGGAAGTTTGTATGTTTGTCTCTCTTTCACGCAAAAACTACTGAACGGATTTGGATGAAACTTTACAGTAATATAGGTTATACATCAGAATAACACATAGGGTACAGCAAGAACGAATTTATGGGGGGGCGGGTGCACATGCCCCCCTACAGTTTTTAGGTACTGTGGAGAATCAATTATGGTACATAATTAAAGGCAAATCAGGAACTTAGCATCTTGAAATTTGTAGATAGGTTCTTTGAATAGTTTAACAAAGAAATTTTGATAATTCCACCCCAAGGGTTTCCCCTTTAATATAATAGGGGTTCAAAGGTTGTATAGAATCCGTCAGTTTTGAAGTTAGACATCTGAAATTTTGGATGTACGAGTAACTTATATTTTTAAAAAATAATTAAATTATTTATTAAAATTGATCTATCACGAAACTTTATGTGGCAGACCAAATTCCACGCGAGCGAAGCCGTGGGAATAAGCTAGTTATTGAATGAAATGAAAAAATGAAATTGAATGATTTCGACCCTACCTTACTGGGTTACTGTCTCTACGGCCTTGGTTTAAGAATGGGGGAAAAATGTATTCATTTATCGGATATAGATTGATAGATTAGAGATGACCCGGAAGGATCATCTACCTGGGGTTCAATACCATTAATTGGGTACCCTTAATTGAGGTTGAGGTAAGCGTGGTGGTTGAACGTGATCGTGGCCAATCCCCCTACACAACAGTTGGACAGAAAACTGTACAGTCCCAAACATATTGATCATTGGATGATATTTATGAATCATATTTATGAAATATGTGTCTAAGTAATTTTTAATAATCTTATACCGTTTTTCCTTTCCACTTATAAACAAATTAATAATTATTTAGTTCTTATTTCAATTTAGGTACAGAAGTGTGTGCTATAAATTTATATACTAGATCGAATCTAAGATCAAAGGTTCGAGTTTGTTTTTCTACTCCTCTATTTTTGCAATACATATAAAGTTGTTTATCCGTCTCTAGCCTAGTCCCCGGATATATAAGACTGTAGCCTTTACTGAAGAAAGGGATAATTTAATAGTAAAACATATATTTCATGTCAGAATATTATTCAGTGATATTCAATATATTTTACAGCTTGGCAACTCAATGCATTTGTTCACAATATTCCCCTATGTTCACAATTACATCATAAATGGTGTAATTTTTTTAAAGAATAATTTATTGATATTTACAACTGTAATTATATTACATCAAGTAAATCTGATGTAGGAACAAAGGACAAGAAAAAAATAGCACTTGTGGAGAAACTACCCATTGATAGCACTCCAATAAAGTTCTGTAGTAGAAGGTCTCGAGGCCATCTTCTTTTCAGACGCCTCGGAGGGTTATCAGGAATATTATGGGAAGCAAGTTGAGAGGCTAGCGGATTGAAGTGTGTATGAAGCTTTTCATGAAAGGATAGGTATCTAGTTGGGGCCAAATCAGCAACATATGGGATATTAAGATCATGATGGATGAGTTTGTTTGTGACATAATAAGGAGCATTGAGGATTTTACGAAGGATTTTGGATTGTGAGGATTGGATAGGAGATGAATTGGATGTTTTAGTAGAGTCCCAAAGCTCAACTCCGTATGATAACTGTCATGTAAAAGAGTCTTTTGTAATTATATAATTATATCTTATATATTTCGTATTCGCCAGCGTATAGATTTAATTATTTCACAATTATAGTTAACGTTTTGGTGTTGGTGTGCCTTCTTTAGGTCTGTTCGAGCATAGTAAACAGTATTGGAGAGTGGGTGTTCTTTAAGAGAAATGTAATATTCTATTACTTCAACTACTAAAAGTTCTCTTGTTTATTCTAAGAAGTCGTGCTTAAAAATTATTTTCAATAATCCCTTTCCTTGTCTTTTTTTAAATATTAAAAATATTCTCGCTCTGCTGATCTTTAGAGTGTCCTTGGGCTCTATCGTTGACAAATTCAATGCTAATGAGGAAAAAAGTAAAATAAAACTTTTCAATTCAAAAAAAAGAAAAAAAAAATAGAAAGAAGAAATAAAGGTTTTAAATTCGGAACTAGTTCGAAGCCTCCCTTCACCAACCTCTTTCATTCCAGTTCCCGCAACTCCGCTAAGGAAATATTGTGAATGTTTAATACTCTCCTCAAACTCTCTTCTCTACAGACCTTTATTATTTTTTATTGAAATTTGCTTGTTGATATTTAACGAACTGTAAAAACGAGACTTATCGGTAGAAAACTTTTTTTTTTAAGGGAGTAATCAAATAAGAATTTCCCTTTAAAGGCAATAATCAGTTCAGAGAAAAATTGCTTTAGATTCGGTCAAGTATAAATATTATCAATACTAATCAATTAACGATCCCAAGGAAGTAAGTATTCGTTGTTAAAGAAACATTGGATCATTCAGGAATCACTAGAAATGAGTAACAGGACATTGACTTACATTTTAGCAATTTATATAAATAATGATACCTGCGGCTAATCCCTTCGACTTCGTGGACACCTTAAGAGGGTTGCTTGGGGAAACAAGGTGTAGTCTAGGACACATAGGGAAAAATGGGTAAGAGAATAAACCTAAACATCCTAATATAAAAAAAATAAAACAACTCTACTATATTAAAACAAAAATAAAGTAAAATTACAAATAATAAAAATAATTACAATTTAAAACAAGATCCATCATCCATAGCCATAATCCTATTCATTTTCCTTCCGGTCGGACCACGATTCTGCTCGCCGGGAGTACCAGTCTCTGAACTCAGACTCTGATGGGGGAAAACGCTCTTAAAAAGTCTCATTCCTGCTAGCAACAACATTTTAAATCCTTTTACCGTGACGTACTGCCCCCAGCAGTGTTAGCTAATTTCTTTTTCTCCCGTGAGAAGAATTGAGAAATCCATGACTAATTTCCGTCGACCTTTACTGAACTGAGCATGTAAAATGATTTGTAAGCACGTCTCGACCACAGATGAGAACCTTAAAAATATAATTTCTTAATCTGAATTAAAATTTCATTTATTTTTATTTTTAGTTTATTGCAATAGTATATATTATTTAATGGTATTTACAAACAGAGGTCAATATCCATTTTTACTCAACAGTAATCCGCTGTATGTGGCAGAATGTTCCTGAACAAGAAAATGTTATTACGTGATCTAGAAATTACGGAGAGAAAGATATTGAGGAAAATTTAATAACTAATTAAAAGAGGAGACAGTTATTGACGAAACCTCAACCAGGAAATCTACACGAACAAAGACAAAATTACAGATGCAATAAGAAAACGCAGAATTCAGTTCTGCAAAGAATGAACCCGAGCAGAATGACCAAAAGGTATCTTAAAAGTTGGAAAATAAATAATTCGTGGATTAAGGAGACTGAAAAGGACATCAAAGAGCTAGAGGTCTCTCTGTGATAGTATTGAAGGATGTTCTTTACTTGGAAAGGAAGTTCAGAATTCTTTGAGTTTCCCAGAAACCAAAAAATAAAACATATGTGGCACAGGAAAGAAAGCCGAAACGAGGAACGGATGAAAGAACTATTGAGAAAAAAAGATGGACTAATGAAACATGGCTCGAACGTAATATATGTGTATATAATGTAATATTATAAATGGATGACACCCAAAGAAGAGGCAATCTTAAGCAAAGGAAGATGTCGAGGCTTACTTATTACAGATTCTGGGAAGAGCTTGAGGGTTGAGAAGGACAGGGTCCTTCATGGGCTATAGCCATGTTAGATAGATATTTATTAATTAATTGCATATATTTCTTTATTTTCCGAATGGGTCAGTTATGATTGATGGGAAGTTTCGTAGGTCAATTTAAAAAGAAAGCCAATTTCACTGTTTATTAAATAGTCACTCTATCTAATGAGGTGATGCCCTCATTTTTATGATAAGTATAGTATATACAAATATACATTGATAAAGACATCTTCTCACATACTTACACAATTTTATAACAGTATAAACATCTTTTTAAGTAAAGGAAAAGCAAGATATTTACACATCCTTAGGAGAGAAGGTAGCTGCTGATTGGCAACTTTACGGTGGACTGAAAAAGGGCAAATTCGGCTCGACGTAGAGTTGTGTGTATTCCCCCTCTGCGCTTCATAAGCATTTTCCTCGGAGGATGGAAGAATTATACTCGCTTTTTACATCCCAAAACTGCTCAGCTCTTCAATTCGTTATTTAAATCCTCATCCTTTTTTTTCATCCTCATTCGGTTGTATTTCGGGGCGGAAGTATTAATGCATCAAATGACCATTAGGGATTTATTCAAGTTTAATTAACTTTGTAATTGTAGTAATTTAACCGAGTGGTTACTATAAGCCCTAAAGAAGCCCTGTAATTTGGGCTTAATCCTTAATAATAAATAATTGACTGGTAGTTAGGAAAATAGTTGACTGGAAGATCTAATGTGGGAGTTAGATAGTCTGAGGATACAGGAAAAAAAAACAACTAAATAAGACAAACTTATTTATTTTTAGTGGCAGCGTTTCGGCCTACGTTGTAGGCCATCTTCAGGTCTGGTGGCCTCTCAGGGTCAGAGGACTCTTCCCTCCACCAGACCTGATTTTCCATTTTCATTCAAGATAAGTGGAAACCAATATGAACATTCACATTATCTTCTGTAAATTTTCATGATATTCCAAAATCTCAATTTAATTTTTCCAAAGACAAAAAAAAGATGTTCACCAAAGAGTGGTGAAAGTTTACTAATGATAACTTGCGTTATCGGTAGTAAAATTTTGTAAGAAATTATTCTATTTTTTGTGGTAAACTTAGATCTTTTGGGCTGTTTAGTTGCGTATTTGTATGTAGTTTCTGTCTCATTTACAAATGAAGTGGAGTCCTTAGCGAAGGAATCATTCTCACTGTTGCTGAGTGGCTCAGTGGTAGAGGGCTGAGTTGCCATGCTGAAGGTCCTTGGTTCGAATCCCGCTGCTGGCAAGGCTTATTCTGATCTTTTAGCAGCCGGAGATCCTATTCCTGCAAGACCTCCTCCTGGGGCTCCCCCACTCTCTGCAAAGTGGGTACTCAAAAGAAGGAGGGAAAATCTGGAGATTGAGCTTGATCTGGAATGTTACTTTCGTTGTCCAAGAAACAGTAAAGTCTGTATGATGTACCGAACCTCAGACCCTGTACATGTTGTAGTGATACAGGTATTTTTTTAAAAAAATATTTACACAAGAAAGCTCAACTCGGTGTTATGGAATAGAAACATTATTCCCGAAACAAAAAAAAATGCAATAGTATGTTACTAAGCACTATGAGATATGGATCAGAAACTCTTACGTTGAAAAACAATCTCAGGAAAAAAATCCTAACTACAGAAATGGATTACAGGAGATGAGCGGCGGGAATAACTAGAATGGACAAAGTAAGAAATGCGACATCAGAGCAAAGATGGAGGTTGAAAAAACTATCCTAGAAGATGTTGAGAAAAAAACGCCTGAAATAGTATGGACATTTGAAAATAATGCCTGCAGGAAGACTACCCAAATTAGTTCACCAATGGAAAATTAGGGGAACAAGAAGACGAGGAAGACATGATGGGTTATGGTCTACAGGAAGAATGGACCTTAGGTAGGACATTATGGAAGGACTCCATCCAATCACTAGGTTAAAGAAACCCGCTATTAGTGGAAACTCCTGTTAAAAAAACAAAAACAAAAATGATTCTGAAAATAAAGGAATCATTTCTGATTGTTGGGTAACTTGCCTTTCTCTGGAGATAAGCTTGATTTTTGTATTGAATATGTTTGTAAAAAAAAAAAACATATAAAATTCCATCAATAACTATGATCTGTATACCGCGTGAATATACAAGAACATTGGCTCGCAGAAGCAGGTTGGAAGAAAGTATAAATTTTCCCTTCAAGGAGTAACACATATTGCAGAGCCTCGAGGGGCTGATTTTTCATCGGAATGGTTTTTCCAACAATTTCCATTTTCAGGGGAAATAGGTAAGACGTCTCCGACAAACATATATAACATTTATTGCCTTGGAGAGTAGCATATCGCGTTTACGAGAAATTTTTATATTTTTTTAATCCACCAACATAACATTACTATAGTCTAGAATTAATAATTACTACAGGCTGTATATAGACATAGATGCAGTTTTCTAATTTAATAGATAATATTTTAGCGAGCATATAACATAATACAGGGAACTCATTTTATAGAGAACTGGTTACTGTACCTGCTCAGGCTGATAAATTGTTTAACTGTTCACAGCTACAAATGGACACAATGGGATATACAGACCCTTCTTGGGCTCACTCAGCCAGTTTAAAATGGGTACGTAAAATAGGGGGAGGCTGGTGGCTGAGCGTGATGTAGGACAAATAACCTCCCCACACAGCCATTGTCCAAAAATCAGTACAGTCACTACAACGTATTGAACATAGAATGCAACCCATGAGTCGCATTGCCGGAGGTCCCAGGTTCAAATCCGGCGGTTGCAGATTTTATTTAATCTGTTAAGGATGGATCTTTTAGTGTCTGGTACCCTCCTGGGGCTCACCCAAGCTCTTTAACGAGGGTACCATTAACTGAGAGAAAATGTGGCGGTTGAGACTGACCTCGGACAAAGTAGCACTGTGCAACCAACGTCGCCGCGGTTCTCAGCAACTAGGGTTGTGTGCTTCCACTTTATGGACGATTTTACGAAAGGGTCTTGGCTTAAAAACTTTCAAGATTCAACTTATGCAGGAATTAAAGCGCCATCAAATGCAACGCCAATTCGGCGAATGGGCTTAAGCACAAATTGATTTGATATTGAATTTCAATTCAAATTTGTTCTCCAATGAAGTCCATTTTTGGTTAATGGGTACGTGAATAAGCAGTATTGTCGCATTTGGAGTGAGGATAATCCACAAGCTTTTGTCGAAACATCATTACATCCACAGAAAATTACTGCTTGGTGCGCTTTATGGGCTGGCAGAGTCATTGTTCCACATGTCTTCAGAAATGGTGATGGCCAGAATGTTACTGTCAATGGCGAAAGGTATAGGGAGATGATTAAAAAATTGTTCGTACCTCAATTAGCTGACATTAATCTTGCTGACATGTGGTTCCAGCAGGACGTAGCCACATGCCACACAGCGCACGCTACAATTGATTTACTCAAAGAAACTTTTGATGAAAGAACAATTGGCCACCAAGATCGTGTGGTTTAATTTTCTTTGGGATTATGTAAAGTCACTTGTCTATGTCGATAAACAAGAGACAATTGAACACCTGGAAATCAACATTCGAAGAGTTATTGGCGAAATACTGCCGCATATGCTGGGACAAGTTTGTGAAAATTGGTGGTCCAGATTGCGCCTTGTACGGCGCGTACAATCCGTACGGCGTATAAAGCGTACGACTGGCGCAGCCGTGGCGGCCACGGCTTCATTGATATTAAAAATATATTTCTTCGTTTTATTTTGATTTAAAATTGTGTAACTGTAAAAAAACACCCTTTATTAACATAGATTTTATTTTCATTTTTAGCATTATTATCATCGTTCAACATTTGTACTTTCAATAATTCTACAAAACAAGACATCTCACTATTACAAATAATTATTTTTAAGGGAAACGAAAAGTTTAACCAGTTTTAAGTTATAACTATTAGTAACAATTGTACTACAATAAACGACCTTTTAGTTAAATATAATTATTATTATATCAATGGAATTCTAACCTTTAAACTAAATTTGATTAAAAGAAATTGTATAACTCATCCTCAGGCCGCTAGGTTTCGCCTATCTCGAACATGTTGCTGACACGAACCCACAAGTTTATCCCCTACTAAAAGAAGTTTTCACTTAAAATAAAAATAGATTTATTATGTATATTGCTGACTTCATTAATCAATTTTAATAAATTGATTTTTGTGTTTAATATGATGCAGTTCACTTCGTGGCAATCAAACGCCACTTGGACAAGTCGCATTAAAGGCGGTTTATTGCAACTTGAGCTCTTGATAAAAACACTCAACTCGAAGGAGGATGTAACATTACCGTAGGAAATAAAACACGACTAATTCCGTTTTACGGTTGTCTGCCTAACGCTGTCTCAGGGGGACTTTACTCCCTCCAAATAAGAGCCGCCATTTTGAAGGAGGTGTTGACACGAGACAAAGGAACTTGGGCCGCCAATCGTCCTTGAATTAATTAAACTAATCCTTAAGAGGCGACTCTTGGCAGGATTTCTTCGCCAGGAGTCGTGTTCTCATTTCGAAGGGAAGGGTTCCAGTGTGTAATACTAGAATTCAGATTGAACTCGGGGAGGGGGGTTAGAAGCAATTTTAGCCCCGGATGGGGGGCGCGGTAGGAAATAGGTTTCCATTACTCTGCTACTACGCTCCAATACCTCGTCCGCTAATTGTGAACTCTTACAACCCAGGTATTTTTTTTCTCTCTATTATATCAATATAAAAAAGCTTACGACCCGATATAAATTTACAGGGCAGGACAGTGTTGTACGGATAGTAAGTCGCAGGGTTTTTTTAAATGGATTAACAAACTCTTAGTTATGCTGTCCTTCGGAGGGAATGAAAAATGCCGTCCTAAAATCCCTATCCTAATTAATCATGGCTAAATCGCCACCATTTATGACTCCCATTGTTTAGTCATGAGCAGTATAAAGTGACGATAAATGACACAAATAGCAAAGAAGTGCCTAAAATACGAAAAAATATGTATTAAAATTATAGTAAAAAAAAAAATAACGAATACTCAGTTTGAAAATACAAAACAAACTAAAAAATTGTGTCGTAAAAACTTTATAAATTAATTAGACTAAAGAAGCTTGGAAAGAACGCCTTATAAGAGGCAAAGAAAACTATGAAATATACCAGTTATTTAACAACGGGAATCCCAATGATTTCAACAATTAGACGATCGGAACTTTGGTTTATGGTCACCTGCTAGTTTTTACAAATTACTTTTTTCATTATTCATTAGTTTTAGATTTTTTCTTGACGATCTTAGATATGATTACTAGTTTTGGTGTTTGTTGA
The DNA here is from genome assembly GCA_037127475.1 of Arma custos. Taxonomy (NCBI): domain Eukaryota; kingdom Metazoa; phylum Arthropoda; class Insecta; order Hemiptera; family Pentatomidae; genus Arma; species Arma custos. Next base: position 21,502,279 of record CM073763.1, on the reverse strand, counting down.
CTTTCCAACTTTTGTTGATGACTTGGTCGTATCTTCAAGCATGTTATGGCTGGAAAAACAGATTTTTATAACCAACATCAAGCTAAATCTTTTTTTTGGCATATTACACGTTTTTCCTCACATAGGCAGAGCAATAACAACTTTTCCTACTTTTTTAAAAATAAAAACAACTGATCCTGGCGTCCCAATGATACATGCCACCTAATATAAAAGATTAAAAGGATTATTACACTACAAAAATTTATAACTTTAATTCTCAATCATCGTGTTAATTGTAGTTTTTATTTTATTACATTCAATAAAATCCTGTAATTTATTAGGTAACGCATTCTGTCAGTTCTATATTAGCAGTAGCATTTCAATTGCTGAAATATGGATGTTAATTTTAATAATGAAAATATCCCAAGATTGTTGAACCGACTTTCATATAGATCTTGGCATAAACCCTTTGGATTCGCTAGGACTTTTATTTCTTGCTATTAAGTTACATTTTATCTTGTACATTTACATTACTTACAAGTGGAAGAAATTGCGTTGTGATTGACGGATACTCCAGGTTCCTATTTGGAAAGACGATTACTTGTTTGTGATTGTAAACTTCTAAAGGATTCCAGAGGGGTAAGTCACAGAAGGATGGGGGGGGGTAGGAAACTTGATTAAGTGGGCCTAACGTTTCCTATATAAGTGATCACGTTGATCGACCTTACATCTACTTGACACCTGTCAGGTGATATTTTTTTTCAGGTAGGCTCACTCTTAAAATCGATTATATTGAATACTTTACACTTCAACGTCCTTAAACGGACAAGGCTTATAAATACACTCAAAACGAATATCATCAAGTTCATTTTATAACAAATTTTAATTTTTGAACGGTTTAATTATTTTGCGGTTCAAATATAATTAAGGTTAGGAAGCGGAGTTGCTCATTGTGCAGTGCGCTGAGAAGGTCCCAGGATCAAGTCCTGCTGCTCGATAGACTTTAATTTAATCTGTTAGCAGTCGGAGATAGATCATACAGGACTAGGACCCTCTTTGGGATCACTTAGTCCCTATAAAGTTTTTATACAAACGTTTACAATAACAGTACATTCTATACCACGCACTTTATGGTGCTACTGCTAATCGGACGATGATACTGTGGAAGTTTTAAATTTTGCCTTTAAGTATAATCATAACAGGGATCTTTAACAAGTACATGACATCGTACAGAACGGGATATCCATTTTACACACCTTCCGAAGGACGGCTTAACTAATGATTACTGGCTTCAAAAACTCCTATGACCACCAGCCTGAGTGTTAATCCGCGTGCTTGGGAATAGTAGGTTGTTACGCTCTAACGACGAATTATTGAGCTGTAATTGAAAACTGTATAATGCTCATTTAAATCAGATTTTTAAAATTAAATCATTCATTCTTATAATTTTTTCCTTTTTTCAAAACTGGATTTATTTGAATTTCATCTTCAAGAAAAAATAAAATCGGCTTCCAGTCAAATTCTTTTATTGTTTTATATGATAAAACGTTTCGACACTATGGTGTCATTTTCAATCATTTATTCCTCTGCATTCCTCAACTGGAAAGTCAATATTTTTTAAAAATTATTTTTAAGGAGATCTTTTGTCCTCCATAGTCAAACTTTTTGACTATGTCAAAAGTTTGACTATGGAGGACAAAAGATCTCCTTAAAAATGATTTTTAAAAAATATTGACTTTCCAGTTGAGGAATGCAGAGGAATAAATGACTGAAAATGACACCATAGTGTCGAAACGTTTTATCATATAAAACAATAAAAGAATTTGACTGGAAGCCGATTTTATTTTTTCTTGAAGATGAAATTAAATCATTTTAATTTACTTTAAATTATATTTTCCTTAAATTGCACGTTATTATTAGTAATAAGATTTGTATTACTTAACAGTAATAATCGTCATGGGAATATTTCCTAGGAGTTAAAAAAAGCTTACACTTTTCTTACGTCTTGAGTATTTTTTGGGCCCCCGAACACTTTGATGGAACATTTGTCCTTTTATTTTTCCTTTTCATTCTTTTTATTTTCTTGATTTTTTTTAACATGAAAGTAGACACAAGCTCGAGCCAGAAGAGCCAACAAGAGAAGTAGAGTTTTTCAAAGTGACCCTCTGGGGCTTGTGGCTTTTTGAACTGCCGAAAGCCGTGGAGTCTATTTTATTTGACCGCACCATTAGCGCTCAGAGCTGGGCGGGGGTTGTCAAAGTGACGGCAAGAACTCCCCCCCCCCCTCCCGTCCCGATTAAAGTGGGTACCAGGAGGGTCACAAAGACAGGGCTGTATTTATCCTTGGCCCGCCGCCGATCTGACAAAGGGTTCGGGGTGTCGTGTTGATTGATCCTTCAGAACTGTCGAACCATTTCCTTCCGTGTTGGTTCTGTGTGGGCTTAGAGAGCTGAGGGGCCAGAGTAACCCGAAATTAAATGTACGAGTTCTTTTCTAAATACTACATTCAATTTAATATTATTATTTTTAAAATGTACTTATGCTTGGAAATTACTTTTAAAAATAATTAAAATAATAAGCAGGCTAAGGATCGTCAAAAATTGCTCATATCCAAAATGTGATAATATACAACTTATGCGGAAGTATCTATTGGATTATAAAATTATCAAATAGAAAAAGTAAACATGATTGTCGTACAAAAAAAAAAAAACTGTACCGCTATAACCTATGAAAGATAATGGGTTTAGTAAGAGGTTGAGACTTTACTGTTTCTAGAACGATTGTGCAGAGGGAAGGTTTGTCTGAGGTTACGTCAACCGCCCCCCTGTTAATAGTACCCACTTTATAGAGGCTGGGTGAGCCCCAGGGGTGCCTCTATATTCCACAGGATACAGGATATCCCCGACTGTTAACAGACTAAATAAATTACCTGCCACTGCCGGATTTGAACCCTGGACCTTCGGAACGCTAAATCTGAGCTCTACCATTTATCTACGCCGTTCCCTACTTCGTACGAAGAAAACAATAAAATGCAGAAGACGCTGTTATATTTACAAGTTACAAAGTTAACTGAACAAATTTAAGAAGAGCAGTCGTCACTAATGGTCCGAGCAATCGAAATGCGCTGCGCACGGTTCGAATTCTACTAAACACATAAAAATATTTTGAACCTGACCAAGAATCGAATCTGTGCGCACGACGGCTGCTATCAGATCAACAAGAATCAGCAAGCTGTCAGACATCCGTTCCAACTGAACCGTCCCTGAGTGTCAGCAAGAGGTTTAGACTAGTCCAAGTAATCAGTGACGTGCAAGATGCAATAAAATTCAAATTTTATTGCACTTATAAATTTGTTTGAGTACATAAATTAGTCTTTAATAAAATTATTATCGAATGTTAGAAACTGACAATCAATATCATGGTTTATTATTTAGTAAGTTGTTCTGTGTTTCAGATCTGTTTAGAGATTGACAAGCAAATATTAAAACGTTCTTAAGTATTAGATATTAATTCATGTTAAATACTGAACATATGAATGAAAATATATTCTAAAATTTTGTTAAAGTTCAAATTCGCGGCTTTTATCAAGTGAAATAAAAATGTGCAACATAGTTCTAACGTTCCATTATAGATTTAAGGATTTTAATTAACTGTTTAAAATTAAAAATTAAAATTTTGTGTTTTTTTCACAAAGGAAAAAGTATCAAATACTTGATATATTATTTATGATATAACATCAATAATCTTTTTTTTCACTTTTGGATTTTCAGTCTATACTAGATTAAGGTTACTAGGTTCTGATTGCTTTGGCTGCAACTAGAGACAGACAGGGAGGTATTAAATGAGAGAGCGATATCAGGTTCCTTTGTTCTATCTGATAGTTAAGCGGAACTAAAAGAAAAAGAATAAAGTTTTATAAAAGAAGTTTTTCAACTTCGTCGGTCGTGCATGACCGAAGCCCCCAACGGATTTGTACAGTAAAGTTCAAAAGTCAAAACCGCATGAGTACTTCACATTTAGTCAAACGTCCGTTCCATTTAAAAACGTGGAGTAAGCCGCAAGATCAAAAGGGAAATATGACGGTCAAGTTTCTTAAAGCAATTGGACCTTTCATCAGGATTCCTTTGCTTGGGGTCGTTAGGAAAACCTGTGCACGGGTTTTTAGGCCTTTTTGACCAAGTTCGCTTCCTTTGCGATCCTCCATAAACTCACGGCTCGTTTAGCCCGTCATCCTTTGATGCTTCCAGTTGCCGTATTATATGTAGGAAGGTTTAGTTTAATTGAGAGCAACAGTCCTTATTATTATAATTATAAATATTTTTTATTATTCTATAATATATTTTTAATACTGGGTAGCCCAGATGATGGATTGCTTGGTTAATCTGGTTTAGGTTCGAAACCAGCCATGAAAAATAAGATTTATTTCTGTTATACAAACAGCCATTAGTAAAAAAGTACATCCTTACCGTTCAATAAAAAACTAAAATTGTGTATACTAAAATGTAAGGAATCCATGTTACATACTTATAATTTAAATTTTAAAATTTATTAAATATTTTGAGTTAGTGATTTATTTTCGTTTTGTACTACGTTGACTAAAATATATATATAAAAGTTATGATTAGACTGGCTAAGTAATTTAGGGTAGAATCACAGTACGAAATTATAGAACAACTGAATTTATTTCTACTAACACAGTTATATCCAGAGCCTCGGCGAATAAGTGTTTAAGTTGAATTTTTTCCAGAGAGAGAGTTAACCGTATTAAGAGAAGCGGGATTGTCATTTTCGTCTTTGGCTTGAAATTAACAACAACGCCTTTTGAAGCCAATGCCTGACTTAACCACTTACAGCCTGACAGTACGCGAATAACACGATTCCCTAAGTACAAGAAACTCATTTTCGACTTAACCAAAATCGACTTGACCAATTATTCACTGGGGATGTAGATATATAGTCATCTAGTGCGTGTATTAGTTACAGAATAATAAAGCATTAATCTTAACTACTCTACCACTGAACCAACTTCATAATTACTACAAACCATGGTTTTCATGGAGCAGGAGCAGGCTTTAGGGTCTAATCACGAGTCTCCTTCCCACCTACCTAAACAGTGACAGGACCGAACAGATCATCACCAGACTAAACCACTAGGTCGTTTTAAGTTTTCACCAGTAGTTTGTTGGACTTAACCTGTCCGAAGTGTGGAGATTTTTGAGGAATCCTGATACTTTAATTTGAACTTACAACACACATCGCATTTAACCCTTATCCAGCCAAAAATACAAACAATACAACTACACATATTGTATTTATGGATCTGTCTCTGTATTCTTGTTGAAAGTTTTAATTTGATCAAATGTAAAACGGTAGCAATTTTTTTCTTCAATCGAGTTAGCGTATTATCATCGAGCCAGAGATCGGATTAAATTCCGAGATTGAAGCTGATGCTGCAGATCAGTTGCAGTTAGTTCATAAACTGTGATTTGATTAGAAGGCTAGCTTGTACCCTGAGGCAGCTGAGCTGTCAGGAGACTTATTCTGCTTACCTAAAGCATTAAATAAGTCCTAATAATCATTCTAATGGTCTTTATTTAATATATATATTTTTTAGATTAATCTGTGCCCTTTAGGACCAAAAGATTACCTGTCCTGTCTAGATTTAAGTAATGAATATGAACCATCCCATTTAGCATTTTCAATTGTATTAATTAAAAACCATTTTTTCAATTTTATTAATTTGAACTTAAGGATTGAAGTATTGAACTTGATACCTTACATTGGTTTTCGTAATATAGCTTTTTGTTGTCAGTGATTAAAAAAAAATAAACTTACTGCATTGTCATATGATAATATATTATCCAAAAATACTTAAATATCTTCCTAGGGTCATTACAAAAAAATCATTTTACACATATTATGGGAACTAACATGTCTCTTTTTTTTTAGTTATTTCAATTTAATTTTGCCTCAAGATTTTTAAGGCTGGGAGTAAGGGAAACTCGCAAGTATACATCACGGCTAATCATCAAACCACCACTAGCTTTGTCTCACGGATAATGAGAATTTGAATAGCAACAAATGGTTTTCTTTGTAATTGTAACATTAACCTACAAGGATTGAGTCTTTCGAATACTGCGTATTGCTTTATACATCGCAAAAGAGAAATAATATCCGGTAAACTTTAAAGGAAAGTTATTCACCACTAAACCATTATTTGAAAAAATTTACGTAGCTGTGGTAAAGTAACTAAGGGTACACAGTTATGAGTTTTTCTCACCAATCAACTAAGCAGATGATACTTATGTCTTAGATATGTAGTTTATTCATGAACTACAGTTCATTTAGTAACTTTAGTTATTTGGAAATAAGCACTACAGAGAAATGAAGGAGACTAAGTGAGACAGTGAAAGTGAAATTTTTAATGTCATCATAATTTCCCTATACTTAAAAAATCTGTACCACTACAACTCATGAACGAGTCTGGGGTTCAGTAAATGGTAGAGACTTGTACTGATGGTAGAGCTGTGGGATTTGTACCCAGACCTTCTGCATGGCAACTCAGCACTCTACCACTGAACCATTCCGCTTCCTCGCTATACATACTGTTTTCAAAAACACTGATTTTTTTAGCTTGCTTTACTAAGCCATTGTAAACAGTGAACGGGAATAGGTCAGATTAATGAGACGAGTGCAGTATTGTCTAAGTAATAATATTATTTTTAAAACAGGATAATTTGGTAAATTGGAAATAATTTTGGAATACATTATTCAATCTTTTGACGAGGACTGAAGGCACAAGATCTGGGAATTGAAAATGAGCCCTCAGAGTTTTTATTTTCCTTGAAATTATCAAAAATAGAAAATTAAAAACGATTTAATTCAACAAAATAAAAGCAAAAATAATTTAATATATTTATCAAATTTAGGAATAGGAAACAAGGAGATCGTAGTGGGGAGGATCTGCCGCTGGCACTTGCGCGATTTATTACCCAGGCCCTCTACAGCTGCTGCTTTAAAGGATACGCTATTTAATTGAATAAAATTTACCTGAATAAATTGAATAATTAATAGCCATGGCTTATAGCGAGTTACCTGTGTCTGACAGCTTGTACAATCTCTTTTTGTAACCGACTTCTAAAAAAGTATGTCACCAGTTTGACTTTATTTTGTGATCCTTCAACTGTTATCTATTGTTTTATTTTTTAAATAACTATACGAAATATCTCCCCTCCGTACATGCTCAATATAAATTTTCGTTATGTTACTATGTTTTTGAAGAGTGCTATATCAATTTGTTACATTCGGTACAAGAATAGAAATATAATTTTATTTTGGGACCAGAGCCTTTAAGGCTATATTATATTAAAGGCCCATGAGGCTACTTAATAATTATAAGAATTAAACAGTATTCATGTAAGTACTTGAAAATTAATATGTACTAAAGGTATATAGGTATGTTCTGGTCACGAAAAAATAAAACAAAATACCAAGAATGAAGCTGACAAATAATTTCACATAAGATATATAAAAATTATTATCGTGATAAGTGTAGAAAATTGACATTGAGTGATCTCTTCTGATAGACATGAGCTATTAATCATAACTACTTAGAGAGCATCTGTTTGGAAATTTAGGGGACGCAAGAAAAACATGGGCTTGAGTGGATAAGGAAGAAGCATGACGGATATTAGGTGGGAGTTAGTTCCAACGCCTCCAGTCATCAATGACTAAGGTTAGCTTATAAAATCTTGGTGGGTATTATAGATCTTTCAATATAAGACTTTCAGACATAATTTCGATACAATTTGAGATAATGCTATTATTCAGGCCCTAGGCGCTTTCAAAATGTAAATTACCAAAATGTTAGTTTAATTTCCATCAATAGGTATTCAAAAATAAGTTTAACTGTGAAAATGGAGTTGCAATAATGGCAAAAAGGGGGTGGCAGTTTTTTTAATAATGTATGAATGAGTGAGCCGTGTGTGTCCCATCCTTAAGTGGGACAGCGGAACTATGCACAGAAGATTTTTTAGTACCCTTTAATTTAGTTATATAATTTTTATTAATTAATTAATTAATTAATTTATATTAATTAATTTATATTAATTAATTAATTTATATTAATTAATTAAGTTAGTAATTTTGTTGAAATATTATTTATGATTAAATGTTACAACCATTTTAATATAAACAACCAATTTTATATAAAAGAACTTATATATTTATGATATGAAGTAAAATAAGACGAGGTTTCTTTAAATACTTTTAAGTACTTCAAAAGCAACTTAACAGTGTGTAGAGTGTTGGGTTTGCTGTGCTCAAAGATTCCTGGTTCAAATCTGGCTATGGTAGATCAAATATTCGATAAATTGGGTACCCTTCATTGGGGGATTTACAACCGTTGTCCTTGAAACAGTATGTATCTACCATGAGTTGTAGAGATTAGCCATTATAAAGAAATCATCATCATAATTTTAATCCTCGTCTACCGTCTAAGAAGTGTGAAGGTACACTTTATTGAGGTTTACCCAGTAATAAGAAATAAAAATAAAAAGTAATGAATTTATTTTAATTAATTATTTAAATAGTATTTTGAGCTCAGATGTTCCTCGAGGCAGGAGCTTTTAGTTAATAAAGATTATCCTTGTCCATTACTCCCTCCTCCAGTCTATTAATTAGTCCAGTTTATTAATAATATTTTCATTATTGGTCGGGAAGGATAGAGAAGGCCATGGGATGGGGGGGGGGTTCGAGATTAAGCCTTATCAATATTAATTTTCTTTTCTCGCGGTTCACGACCGAACTGAAGGAACTGTAGATAGAAAAAAAATAATCGCCCGAAATCCCTTAATGGCGGGTAGACTTTTTGTCGAAAGAAAATATTATTAAGAAATTTCAATTTGTCGGTTATTAAAAAATCATCTAGAAATCCTTTTGAAGAAACCGACTTTTCAATTTTTTAAAAACTAAATCCAAGTAAAATGGAAGTAAATTTTCTGCTCTACGTCTCGATTCGACAACTAGTATAAAGTTAATATTAAAAAAAATAAATGCATTCCTATTTTGTTTGTTTGTACTATATCGTATGAATTTTGTTATATTTATGTTTGGAATGGGAGGAAAATTATCATTTTAACTTTAGCTAGTTTTTAATTTTGCTGTTTCCTATTGTATCATAAAGTATTTTAAATAAGTTTATTAAAATTAAAATTTGTTTCCACTATCCACAACATATAATACTGTACGATCTCAAATATCTTTTTCCTGATTTGTAAGACTAAATATTTTACCCACGCCGAAGGTCATGGGATCAAATCTCGCTCGCTGCCAGCCTTTAATTATTGTGTTAGCGGCCAGAGATGGATCCTATGGGATCCAGGATCCTCCTGGCGCTCTCCCAGCCTCTAAAAATTGGGTACCCAAAATAAGGGGAAAAATCCGGTGGTTGAGCTTGATCTAGGACAAATCACCTCCCTGCACAATCGTTGTCTAAGAAACAGCACAGTCTCTACCATGTACTAAACCCCAGACCCTTCATGGGCTGTAGTAGTACAGGTTTTTTAAAAAAAATTTTATGGATTTATTTTTAAAAAGGTGAAATAAAATTTAAATATAATTTAACTAACCTCGTAATTTATTCATCGTCCATTATCACGTCTTCCTAATTGTACTTTAGACACTTCGAGTGAATGTTTTCCGACACTTCAGCAGTTCACTAACAGTTTTATTAGCCTTTTAGTGAATTATAAATGTTTGACAGTTCTGACGTAGGGTTAATACCGAGGAATACAAGAAGTTGATGGGAGAGACTTGGAGGGATTAGTTGAGAGCCCTCGAGTTTTCTTGTGATTAATCATGCATGAGAAGGGCAAGAAGATAGTTGGCCAAGAGGGTCCCAATCTCGGTTCCTAACCGCCTCCGTCCCGTGGGACCTGGGGAGGATGGGGAGGGTTTGTCTTTTTTACTCCCGAGATTGCCTCCGAATATTAACACATGTTCCGCCGGGAAATGGCCGAATTTTCCCTATGAAAAATAGATCCAGCCTCGGGAAGAAAGGGAACAGTTTCGTAACTCTTATATGCCTTCAGAAAAAAAGGAAAACCACATCTTGTTCTCTTTTTATCATAAGTACAGTATAGTATTAAATATTAAAATACAAAAAGATAAACGATAAACCAGCTCATTGGTAGAAAGCTCCGTTCGTTTTTCTCTCTGTGATTTTTGGAAAGAAAATGTATTGTTGTTTATTTATTTAACTTCACTTTATGACTATTTATGACTTTATGGCTAATTGGATGATTATACAATGGGAGTCCAGGTATTTTCCAATCCAGGGGTCTTTAACGAAGACCTGACATCGCACAGGCATGAGATACCCATTTTATGCTCCTTCCAATCATAATTATTACTAAGGTTTTTTTAATCCTGTTAAAAAACGCTAAGCCCGCCTGCCAGGCATAGTAGTGTGTTATTCTAATCACTACACTGCAGGTGATTCTCAAGAAACTTTATTTTAATGCTTATTTATATGAATACGATACAAACATATTAAAAAGCGGAATAAGGTAGTCTTTGCCTGTAAAAGTTAAAAGAATTATATCTTCGCTTGCTCATTTCGTATCACTGTTTATCTCCCCATTTACGTTTAGCCAGCCACCGTAATACTCTCCCATGATTTAGAACAGTGGTTTCCCAACAAAATTCATTTAACAGAGCTCCTAATACAATCATAGTTAGGGGCTTGCTAAATACCGTAAGTCGTTAAATTTTGTTTTATATCGTTATGGGTTCTGACAACAGCATATTATGAATTTTTAAGGAGGGATTTCTGTATTCTGCCCTGCTTAGGAAGAAAGCCTTAACTCCGCTTCACTTGAAATTGAGATATTCAATAAAACGTTATATATACTTTTTCACACCCTTTTTTCTGTAATATTTACATTTAATAAAGGATCAAATAATTTGATATAAAAAATAAAAAACCAGTTTTAGGTAAAAAAAAAAAAGATTTTGGCTTTTTTAGGTATAAAATGGGACTTAAGGCCTTGTTATCTCCAAACAGGAAAGCAAACCGTAACAGAACTCCCATGTTGGCTGATAATATATTTTTGTTGATAGGCTAATTAATGGACTTATAAGACTGACAAATAATTACTTATTAAATACAGAATATAGAAAACCACCTACAAAACCGTAATTTGACCTTAACTCAATTTTCATTTTTTTTTGGACTTAAGGCTTTTTTTCCTAGTAGGGCAGTATTCTCTGTAGCTATTTAATAAAAATAATTCCTTCGACAGAAACACATATATTTCAGTATATAATACCAGTTTCTGTTCTGGAGGGATGGTTCCGAAATGCTCCAAATTTAGAAAAAAAAATACTATTCAAATAATAACATCTACAAACAAATACATTTCGAATCATTACAAATGCAGGTATATTTCAAAAAGTTTATGGGTAAAAATCTATTTGTCGACCATTAGGACGATGAGCTTGTCTCTTTTGAGCACTTCTAAAACCATTACAACTCATGAAGGCTCTGATAGTACAGACAGTACTATTTCTAGGCCAATGATTGTGCAGGGAGGTTATTTAACCCCTAGGTTTCCCTCCAAGTAACGGTACCCATTTTATAGAGGCTGTGTGAGCCCCAGAGTCTCCAGATCCTTCAGGGCCAATCTCCGGCTTTGGCACGTCAACTCAGAGCTCTTCTACTTAACTGCACCTCTCCCATTTACTTTTCCATGCCAATGCTGTAACAAAAATATGTCGTTTGTGGTAATTCTTCTTGAAATAATAGGCTCATGTGAGACACTTTCACTAGAAAATCATGACTTTATCATTAAAAAGAGATTCTGAAAATTATATAAAGTGGAACACAGTACCGTTTTGATTGTTTGGAATTTTATCAGAACATTTTCATTAACAATTATTATCCCTGTAAACTCCCGGTTTATAATTAATTTAAAAAACGAGCGATAATGAATTAAACTTTTTCGTAAAGAAAAAACAAAACAAAAATAAACGACAATAGGAAGGAGGGAGGAAACGAGAGGGGAATTAGCTTCCTATATTTCTAATGAGAGAAGTTATTTATGACCCGACTTGTTTCTGTTTCGACAATAAAAGTGAAACTTTCGGATCCCGACCGCCCTTCTCTTGTTAAAAACTTTTTACGAGGCGGTTATTTGTCTTATGTATAGTTGCTTCAGCTCTCGGGTCCGTTTCCTTTTCTCGTAATGGAACGGGGGGTATTTAAAACATTTTTGTTTCTCCCTCCATCACCTCGAGCGCTTCTCCACCACTACGGTGTAGTTATCGAAAAGAAACGTCCACTATTCAAGTAACTTTCTCAGGGAGAAAAATAGAAATAAACTTTTAAAATAGGCAGTTATGAGGACTGCTCCAGAAAACTCAAGACTCTGGAATAACTTTTTTCTTTTTTGAATTCCTAAATAAATTATAGTCTGAATTATTTAAATTTCAATGATTAAGATTAGACTTTTTTCACATATATTGACATACGGTGGACCCAATGGGATCTGACATCCTTCCCGGGGCTCATCCAGCCTCTAAAAAGTATCATCATCTCTCTGCAGAATCTTTGTCCTAGAAACAGTACAGTCTCTACTGTAATGAACACAAGACCCTTCAACGGTCGTAGTAGTGTAGATTATTTCTGTTAAACAGAAAATTTTTAAAGATGAAGCCTTAAATCACCATCATCATCATCATAATCTTTTCTTCTTCTACCTCTGAAATGTGAGGATCCTTCTTATATATCCTCTGGATCTAGTATCTCTTTCCTGAACCAACACTCTCCTTTGGTCCTAGTCCATTCATCTCCTCCTGAAAGCATCCCTTACGCTGTCTTCCCCAGGATATGCGAGGTCTTCATCTGGGCCTTTTTCCTTCCGTGCGGGTCTCAGAAGTCTTCCTGGCGATTTTCTCTGGTTCCATCCTAAGTAGATGTCCGAACCTCGTTAGTTTGTGTTCCGTGTCTTATCTCTCCGAGTTTTTCTTTCTACTTTTCACAGATACCCCATTTATTTGACTTCATTGATTTGAGGTCAAGGCCCACGATTCCGAAGAGTATGATAGGAGAATAGGCGGGAGAACTGTAGCAGCTGAGGTAGTCGGATGGTGTGGAGAGAGACGCGAGGGATATCCGGGGAGTCAGGAGCTAGATGACGGTTTCGCCAAACAAAGACGACTGGAAGAAGAAGCTGGTTGAGGAGGCCAGGACGCTTCACTGAGTTGTAGCGCCATAGAGTAGTAGTAGTAGAGACAGATTTTTTTTTCACCAATTTTAAAATTTATACCCGTTCTTAATCTGTTAAATGCAATTTTTATTTAAGACAAATCATTTTTTGTTGTTTTTGCCGTGTACGTAACCGAGTACACCGCAAATGTACTGAATTTTTATTTTTAAACTATTTTTACTATTTTACATAAAAATTTCATATTCTTAAAAAAAAAATAAAAATAAAACCTTCGGATCTTCCTACGAAAATATGAGGCTTTAAAAGAAGAGGGAACACAAAAATGAAATTATCCCTGGAACAAATTCATTTTACATTTATTCAATTTAGGGGAGAAACGTTAAGACAAATACCCTCTGAGGGAATTATTAAGATAAGCCTTTACAAGACAGTAATTATGTTTGGGTTAGAAATTAGATTATTTAATAATAAAAAAAAGAATAAAAAGTAAAATAAAAAAAATCCTCTCCTCCATTCCTTCGGACCTAATTTATCTAAAAGCTCTTTTAAAAGGCGGAGAACGTGGAGACTAAGCGAGAGAGAGCCCTATATTAAAAGGGCCATATTTTAATTAACCCTTGCCTCGGCTGACTTAGATAAAATCTGCGGAAAGGGTTCGGCGGGAAGGGCAAGATGTTGCTCACTTCGGCGGGAACAGTTCTATCTGAGCTAGAGTAGCAAAATACAGCGCAGGTTTTCGTGGATATGAAACAACCTAATCATATAGGCTTGGGGCATTTTCCCTAAATAAATCTTTATATGATACAATTCATTTGACGTCACTGGCTGCTACGGACGATGGTACAGCGGGAGCCCTACATTTTGCCTATCCAGGTATAGTTAGGACAGAGATCTTTAATGGGTACCTGAAACTTATAACATACTATGAAATACTGTAGTTTAATCCAGCAATTCGTCCGATATGAATGATCTTTAAAGAGAAGTTGAAAAACGAAGGGTAGAACTGCAGATAAAGTAAATTTTAGTAAATGTATTTAAAATTTTAAATAAGACAAGCATTAAAGCCAGATTTAGTATTAATATTCTAAAAGATTACTTTAATCATAAATAAAACAATAAATATTTTGTAAAAGAACATTTTTTCTTTTATTTTAATTTTCACTTTTTCTTGTAAATAATAATATAAACGTTTATGTTCATATTGTTATTATTATTTTGTTTATTATTGTTTAAATAATTCAATTTTATTTATAAATTAAAAAAAAGGACACATGGCGATATTGGATTCGATTGGCTATTGTTTACCTCGTCAATTTCAAGCCCGAGAGAGTGCACATTATAAACAAGAGTAGTTGTTTCTGTGGACTTTAAGATTCTAATTCGCTGCCCACCTGCAGTTGGAATTAGTTCAGTACAGTTTTGGTCTCCCCGTCGATTCGACCACAGCGAATTGACCTGGTCATTTGTATAGACATTTTCGCTCGCCCCGCCGAGGAAAATTCCAATGATCGTCTCGAAATCCTCGCTCGCCCCGCTTAAGTCAGGACCTTTTCGAGGCTTCAGCTCTGAAGCTCTGACGCGTTTTCGAAATTTTCGATCGGCCCGTCGATGAAAATCCACGGACGTCTTCACATCGTCGATCGCCTAGCTGACGACAATTAGATAAGGAAGTTTTTATTGTTTTGTTACAATGTTTACTATAGGCCAAACAGACAAACATTCATTAGTGTTGTTGATAAACATTTATTTATTTTACAATTGTTATTTTTTTTCTTTCTTTTTTGTGAATTGTAAATGTAATTTTCAGTATAAGTAATTCATTTGCATTGCAAAACATTTAAATTTTAATTTAATTGAATTATTTTTTTAATATCAAAGTTTATTTTTATTATTTTATTCAATGTATATAAAATGATTTTTATTTTCAATTTAATAAATGGTTTCATAAGGATGATATGCGATCTGGTGTTTTGAATCAGAATTTATTTTCCCATGTATATTTCGGGGCTCTTATCGAGTGGTCCTATTATCTCGCGGGAGCTCAAACCACAAGGAATATTTGGCTTACACTGATATTATGGATCTACTGTTCATCCTTAAATATTGAAAAGAGTTTGCTTTGTAATGCAAAATATTTTAATGATGATAATAAAAGGCTTAGTGAACTCTAATACTCGATAACGATACCATCTACCCACTTTTTATCAAACAAAGATTAACGCAATCTTCTCAGCTACGTTTTGTTCCACGCAGACATTAAACATTCGACTCAGCGATAATTAACTTTTCGTTTAATCATTTAATGTCACGTTATGTTGCTATGGATAATCAGACCTCCTCAATTTCGCCTATCCAGGATAACTAGGATAGGGATCTTTAACGAGTACCTACATGACACCGTACAAGCTCTGAACTTTAATGTTACGTACCCCCCACCGAAGGACGACGTAACTTTTTTCTATCTTTTTCTACTCCCTTTAAAAAGCCCTAACGCTAACTGACGGGCCGCGAATTAAGCTAACTTGTGCATATTAAGTTGTTATGGTAACAACTACACCAAAGGTGACCCTCCAATAAAGTGAGTGATTACTAAATAATAAAATAGCTTAGATATATAATTAATAACAGAATGGAAAATCTACTACTTACCTTTTAACATCGACCATAGAACAACCAAAAATAATAACCAGAAAGCAGTCAATATCAGTGAGTTGTTTGCCAAATGGTACACTTTTTTTTCAGCGAATAAAATATTTGTTTATTCAAGTGAAGCTGAATATTTTTGTACAGGCCATTTAAGAACGGTTTAAAGAATTTTTCCAGTTTATAAGAAGGTCCCTTAATGCTATTTACAATCGGTCTGAGAGGTTTGTTTTCTTTATGCAACTTAATTAATCCATATATTCTAGGATGCTGCGGGGCATAAGTAGTTAATTTAGTTTTTGAAACCCTATCAATATATTTATTTATGTATAATTTATCAACATACTTATTAATTTTATTGGTTACATTAACAAGTGGGTCTTTATTAAGCATTCTATAAGTGTCGGAATCATTGAGCAGCTCATGCATCTTGTTGATCCCATTAAGGGACCTTCTTATAAACTGGAAAAATTCTTTAAACCGTTCTTAAATGGCCTGTACAATAATAACCCGTTCGATGTTAAAAATGCATTTGATGCTAAAAATAAGATTGCTGAATATTTTTGTTAATCTAGCCAAAATTTAAATTCAGAATTTAAAAGAATATAATCCTTTCGACTCTTCTTTATTTTAGGATGATAGCTATAGACGATAGATTGCTAACTAAACGAAATTTTAACATATTCGAAAACGAAATATTCCGCCGAATATTTGTTTAAAAAAAAGGCGTTTTAACTGGAGAGTGTAGTAAAAGTAAATATAATTGAAGTCGTAGCAATGTGATGACTTGGAAAAACTATAACTTACATAAACAAACACACTGACGGAATGAATGACTGTGACCCAGGGAGGTATATATATATATATATATATATATATATATATATATATATATATATATATATATATATATATATATATATATACATATATATACATGTATATGCAAGTATATATATAAATACATACATATATACTTGCATATACGTTTATATAAATGGATACCTAGATATATTACATAATAAGGGCCTTTGAAAAGGTTTACTAGGCCGTCCAACATCAGGGAACCGTTTAAATTAATCCAACCTTCTCCTCCATGTGGATGGCTTTGAGGTTTTATCCAGCCTCCCGGTGTAGCAACTTCATCCAGCCCTCAAATGGTTTGCCTCGTCCAAACATCGGATAAGCTCCTTTTACTAAATTTAAATTGAAAATACCAAAACGTTTCCGGATAGAATCTAATTCCTTCCGTCCGATATCATCCTATAAATTTATTTTTTTAAATAATTTTCTATGAGAAAATTGCTTTACCAAGATCTGCCAAACGCTGTCTCATTAAAAGTTATTCTTAGAAAATGATTTGGACATTACATCACACAAAAAAAAATACATGTTACAGTACTACTTATGAAGGATTCAGTAAATGGCAGAGACAGTACTGTTCCTAAGGCAGGTGATTTGACCTATATCACGTTTAAATGCCTTGGTTTTAGAGGAACAGCTTGACAGAAGCTGGTTTAGCCCAAGAAGGATCTGCAGATCCCAGGCTGACGTTTGATAACCTACAGTAAATTTTTCTCCCTCATTTTCTAATAGAGAATTGGTCTATCAATACCTATCGCTTGCTCATTGTAAATCAAAATTAGAAAAGATATTAAGAAATTGCCTTATGTGGACAATACTGACTCCTTGTACACAAAACAAACACTGAAACACTTGAGTCAATCTGAGGTGTAGTGGTTAGCATAACAACCTTCTATGGTTGTGATTTTTTAAAGGGAGTTAAAAGCCCTTAGTTATGCAGTCCCGAGCCTGTTAAAAATCCCTCTCATTAAAAATCATACATCATCATCATCATCACGATTTCACTCTCTGCCGCTGCTGAGTGAGGGGATGTCCCCTATAGAGCTTGACCCAGGTGTCTCTTCCTTGAACCTTCTTCTCTTTCTTCTGTTCTTGAAATTTTCTGAATTTCTTGAAATTCTCTCTTCCTGCTCCAGTCCAGCACTCGCTTCCTGAACGCCTCCTGCACGCCTCCCTCACACCTTCTTCTCAGGTGGTCTTCCTCTTGGTCTTCTTCCGTCCACTCTCGTTTCATATGTTATCCTGGCCGTTCTCTCCATGCTCATCCTCAGGAGGTGCCCAAACCATTTTAGTTTATTTTCTTCAAGAGTGGTTTCTACCGGCTGTGCCTCGAGGTTCGATCTTATTGTAATGTTGCGGATCCTATCTCTCCTGGTCCTTTCTTCAACCTTTCTTAGGTTTCTCATTTCCTTTGTCTGGATCTGCCCTTTGTGTTTAGAGGTAAGGGTCCATGTTTCGGAGGAGTAAGGTAGGATGAGCAGGAACGCAGACTTGTAGACGGATATTTCGTCTTCTTCGTTTTTTCTCTTTTGTTGAGGAAACCCTTCCGGACTGCGTTGAACAATCTACCAGCTGCTCCCAGCCTTTGCGTCACTTCTCCATCGATACAACCGCGTTCGTTGATCCAGGCACCTAAATATTTGAATTCCTGCACCTGTTCTAGGACAGATCCCTTCAGGCTAAATATTCTCATAACACGGTGAGGACGTCTTCCTATTCTCTTGCATTTGGTCTCATCAGGATTAATATCCATTTTAATGCTCGAAAACTCTTCTCGCATGATATTCACGCTGTATTGTAGTTCCCGGACATCTGCAGCGAACACGACGAGGTCATAAGCAAAAGCGAGAACTGTATATAAAGTAGGCTGTAGGTTCCTGTGCCCTACTTGAAAACGCCGCAATGTGGGTTTGGCTCTCTTCAGCACCCCATCCGACAACAATATGAAAAGTAGAGGGCTTAGGCTGCACCCCTATCCCCCCTCCCCCCAAAAAAAAAATCATACCAGGTTTGGCAAAATGTAGGTCTCCCGCTGTAGCATCATCCGATTAGCCATACTAGCATTAAGTGTCCTTAAATAAATAAATAAACAACATGTAACACTACGTACAATGAAGGGTATTCAGCTCTAATACAAGGTAGAGACTATATTGTTTCTAAGGTAAGGTTTGAGCAGAGACATAATTAGTCGATATCACGCTCGGATGCCAGGCTTTCCTCTAATTGTTGCTGTGTGAATCTGCATATCTCACGAGGTCGATACATGACATGACCTTCTTCCGATATATATATATATATATATATATATATATATTTACTATTTTCATAATGTTTTAACTGAGGAATGCTTTATTAAAATTTGTCATTCGGTTTTTAAAAATTATTGAACATAAAATAATTTTTAGAATACATGTATGAGTAGACAACACTTTTTTTGCGAAAAAATAACCGGTTAGATTTATCACCTAGGTTAAAAAGAATAGAAGATGGCGTCTGAATAGAAGATGGCCTCAGGCCCTTCTAACTTAAATATTTTATTGGAGTACTAGGAGTGGGTAGTTTTTTCTCATGCTACTCTTTTACCATTCTTAACATTTACATTTTTATAATACAAAAAGTTAAAAAAAATTAACAAGTAATTACCTTTGTATAATACTGAAAAAATATTTTAAAAAATAACAATGAACAATTTAGTTAACATTGAAGTATTTAAATAGGCGATTTTTTCTATGAATCCAAAGGGTAAAGGGAGCATGATTTAGTATTTGACAGGCAATAAAAAGAACTTAATGAATTGAGAGCAAAATTACACTTCGTTATAACAAACATCTATTTACTTTTAAATGTATTATTCGTACTGACATAAAACTCTTAAATATTAAATTAAAAACAAAATCGTATTATTACAATTCATGAAGGTGAATGAGCTTTAGTACATAGTAGAGACTGTACTGTTTCAAAGCTAGTAATCAGGAAAAATACTTAAAAAGTCACATCAACAGTCTAAATAGAGAAGAGCGAGGTTGCTGCCTTTGATTGATGTCTGTTAGGCTGTTGATGTAAGATGGGTCGCATTAGATTAATACCGATATGAATTTTTTCATGTATTCCAGAAGCCTTAATTGGCTGAATGTTAATTATTCAGTTATTTACCAGTATTTTAGAGACTTAATACTGTTTTATAGCTTTTCAAATGCTTATAATAATTGAATGTTTGCTCATTTTGATTGATTTATCTTTGATTTTATATTTCATGTAATGTTTTTTGTCTTCAATATGATTTAAAATTATTTTTATATAATTTTTCAAATTTTAGTAAACGATTTATATTATTTTCCTTATCTAAATCCAGCTTTATCTCATATTCGTTTATATTCATGTAACCACACTATTCAGGATATATTGGACATTTATGGGTACCGGTATGTTTTGTTAGTTACAAATGTACCAAATCGAAGTACAAATAGAAATATAATTAAACTAGTAGGAACTACAAAAATATGCGTGCTCAAATACAAAAATTCTGTAAATTAACTCTCTTCATATTATGATGAATTCTATCCCCAGGACTAAGTGATGTATTTTTGGGATAATGTTGCAGCTTTATCGCGTATTTTCTTTTGTTTATTTAGTGTCATTTTATGCTGTTGTGGCCATTCGGACGATGTGACGGAGGGAGTTATCCAGGAATCCAGGCTTGGTACACCCATTTTATGTCACTGTCGAAGGGCAAGCAGGGATTTTGTAATGCCTTAACTAGTAGGGATGTGAACCTGTTGGGTATACACAGTTATTATGTTCCAGTACACCACAAGTGATCCCCATTATTTCCGTTTACTTTCCTATTTCCTTAGCAGTACCAAAAGATACCTATCTGAATATGTGTCATATTCCTAAAATATCCAGTCCACACTGGATGTATCCATGGCAGCCACTGACAACTAGAATATTCCAGCTGTGGTTAGGTTTTCTCCAGTTACTTATGACCTTATTTAATTTACTGTTCAAAGTATCTACTGTTCTTTTTATTTCATATATTACTTGATTAACTAAGGTTTTAAAATATGATTTAAATACACAGGCCAACGATGAAAAATCTTTTGAACTGAAAATACCTGATTCCTATAGTATTTAGGGTGCTGAATCATGATATTAAAAAAGCTGCATCACACACAATTTCTTCGCATTTTATAGTTAAATTTATTAAATTAAGCGATTTTTAAAGAATTGAACAGCATTAATATTTAAAATATATATCTGAAAAACTAGGTCTATTGGTGTGGATGAAGTTGATAGCCCTGCTGAAACACATTTGTTGGCCAAAAAAGGTTGATTCCTTTTTTCTGTTAACAGCTTATGGTTCGTTTATTGTCAATCTAACTCTCACTTTCACGTTTCCTGTACATTTGTTCAGTACAATGTCTAATCGCACTTGTAAAAACTCGGCTGACAGTTTTTGTTATATTTGTGGTGACTTTGTGATTAAAAAACACCTAAGAACCATTACAGACTTTGTCAAAAAGGTTTATCTATCATACTTTGGAACTAAACTTGGTGATCAGGATAAATCTTGGGCCCCGCATAACGTTATGTATGTGTCGAAGATCTAAGAAAATGGTCTAAAAAGGGGGAAAACCCCTTTAAATTTGCTGTTCCTATGATATGGAGGGAGGCAAGAAATCATTCCGATGATTGCTACTTTTGCAGTGTCGATATTACTGGTCATAACTAAAAAAACAAGATGGTAATAAGCTACCCTAACCTTCCGTCCGCCATCCGACCAATAGGGCACGGTGCAGATTTGTCGGTCCCTCAACCACCAAATGATTTGAATTCTATTCCAACGGAAGTATTTTCTGATGTACAATCGGAGTTAGATGAACAAGATGATGAGAAATTCCAATGTTTTACAGAAAATGTAGTGCCTAAGCTGTTTACTCAAATTGAGCTTAACGACTCGGTTAGGGATCTAGACTTAACGAAAGAAAAAGCTGAATTTCTTGGCTCTAGACTAAAAAAAAAGAAGTTGTTGGCGGTTGGAACCAGCATTTATGTGTAGCAGCTAAGGAAGAGAGAGCAAACATTTTCCAATTTCCAAGAAAACTATGGGTGATACAAAAAACTAAGGCCAGATTGAGGTTCAGCACATAAAAATCTATAATGATCAACTATTATAGTTAAAAAAGTTTACAAAGATTTTTTTTTGTTGGCCTGTGTTATTTTTCGATTCCGAAAATTTCCAGATACACCTTTGATATCTAGATCAAAGATGGTTGATGAACGTGTAATTTACAATTTTTAAAATGGTCAATTGTTGGCCTAAATGTTTCATTATTTAATGTTGGTAAAAAGGATAAATGCTCAGTGATGTTTCTGCGGTATAATTATGATTATTGGCCAATTCCATTAAAGGTAGTTTTTATTATTGTCATGCCGTTTCCTCTCGTGCCTATGTACAGTTGTAAAGTGCTCGCTATCCTGGTACGACCCGACACGGAACAGGTTCTGCCGCGGAGAAACATTACAGTAAACTCCTCTCCGCTTGTTATCATCCAGTTGTTGCTGTCTCTACCTCCTCTTGATTCAACTTGGCGCGCCGCATATGCTGCGGCAGTAAAAACTAACAGCTGAGATATCCAGGATGGCACTCGACATCGGGAGGTGAGATACTGTGAAGACCCGGCTTCCACTTACCTTTATTGGTCCACCTGCACACAGTCCCTCCGGGCCGCAATTTCCTGCCTCTTCTCTTCGGAGGTTTCTTCTTCGCTCTCTTGATGGCATCCGGTCGATGGAGCCCTCGGCGTCGCAAATATAAACCCCCCTCAAAGGGTCCTCAAACCCTTCCCTGGAGGGTCAACCCAGGACCCTTCGAGTGCAATTAACCGCAAGAAAGGAGTCCAATCGTCCCGGTTCTATTGTTCGGAAACAGTTTTCTTCAGGAGCCGATTAAAAGCAATGTTCGTCGTGAATCTGAACTGTAATTGCTATCGAAGGAGAGCTTAAGTAATTTATTATTTCTATTACCAAGGCAACGAGAATCAAAGCAAACATATAATGGTATGATGGCTCATCTTTAATTGGCATTATTTGAATATAATTTTATATTAACAATAATATTATTATCCATTGACCCTTAAAATTTATTTACATCTATAAATACGAGCTGTTTTTTTTTATCATAATAACCCGTTCAAATACATAAAGGGTATTGTTTATCGTATTTGAGTCACTCAGTTGCTAATAACTACTGGTTGTATAGCTTAATCTAGGAGTGGATTGAAGCTGCAACTTTGATTCCAAATATAAGCCGTGAATTTGTGTTATATTTATTTTACTTGTGTATTTATTGTATATTTATATTTAGTTATCGGCGTCGAAGTTTAATTCAAAATATGTGGTTCGCACAACTAATTATAGGTTGGGAACCTTCGTTTTGGAGTACATGGCAAGGGATATTATGTTTCTAAGTCAATGATTGTGCAATAAAGGTACCCACTTTTTGAAACTGGGGCTTCAAATCCTGCCTTGTCGATAACTGAGTTACCGTGCCGAAGGTCCTGGGTTCAAATCCCGCTCGATGGGAGACTTTTATTATTCTGTTAGCGGCCGGGATGGATTCTATGGAATCTAGGACCCTCCTGGGGCTCACCCAGCCACTGTAAAGTAAGTAACCAAAGTAAAGGGGGATCTGGCGGTTGTGCGTGATATAGGACAAATCACCACCCTACACAGTTATTGTCCAAGAAACAGTACAGTCTCTACCATGTACTGATCCTCAGTCTCTGCAAGGTTTGTGGTGATGCAGGTTTTTAGTCTTTATTTTGTGTCAACCTAGTGGGCCTACTAAAATATGAGTACCCATTTAGTACTGTTTAGAGATATTAAGTATTTTGTAATCAATAAAATAACGATTTTTTTGTTGGGGTGGTTAGGGTCTATATGATCTTATAGTCAAGAAGAAAAGTGTCTTATCTTATTTCGCAGCATCCTCTATATTGAGCAGTATTGAACACCCCTAAAAAAAGAAATATGTAGATACAAAATGCAGCTTGTTTTATTTTTTAAATAAATGCCTCCCATTTTTTTTTTATTTGAATTCAGAAACAGTGCTATATTTTGTGAAAAGGCTATCAGAAATCTGTTGCTTTGTGATTTACCAATTTTTAAAAATATTTATTATTTGACTGTTCGAGCAGGACAAGAGACAGAAAATAGTAGCTCGATCCGTTGCTAGGCTACGCCAGTAAACAATGGCATCACTAACATCTTTTTCATATAATAGAGAGATCTCAATTAACAAAGAGGCGAGAAACTCATTGCATTCTCGTCCTGTTTTAATGTACAGTGTAATAATTGTTTAACTTTACGTTTAATTAACACAAACACAAATTTAATTAACATTCGCCCTTACAGTGATTAGCTAACTGAATTAATAAAAGCCACTCTCACAAGTGTGTAGCTATGTTGTGATATTTTCTATTCTAAAAAAAATACTTTTAAATACTTTTATTTTGAAGAGAAAATATTTTTCATGGTCGGGATTCTAACCTGGGTCGTCTACATCTCTCATATAGGATCGGTGAAGAGAATAGATTTGTCTGGCTTGGATATGACCCCTCGTAGCTCAGTGGCTTAGAGCACTGCACTAGAGATGCAGACGACCCGGGTTAGAATCTCGACCAGGACAAATCTTTTCTCTTCAAAATAAAAATATTTAAAAATAATCACAATCAAAGGCACAATAAATAAAAATAAATTAAAAAATATATTCTTGATAAAATTCTTATGATTTAATTTAGTAAAATGATTATTCAAGATTATGAAAAATAATAATTACAAATTGATAATTTATTCCGGAAGAAATTCCTTTAGAGTTGTATAGCAGTGAATGCAATATTGTAGTGCCTTTGAGTAATATAAAATGAACTATGAAGTATTAAGAAATAAAACTGATAAATCCTAATAAATGATGAAATGACTTAATAAATTGAAAGAAATAATAATATCTATGAAGCTCTCGCAAGTGGTAGCTCTTGGATGCAGTTACTTGGCGAATAACGACCCCACGGGTTACCACAGTTCAGTACACCATGCAGACACACTATAACATCGAACTAAACTTATACTCTTGACATAAGGGCAGTTACAGTAACACCCTAGGGCAACCTTCCCGAAGAGTTCCCTCCTAACAGTCCTGCCTGCAGAGGGATTTGAAGCGGGCGACTCAGAGCTCTACAACTGAGCCACTCCGCTTTCTAATGTAAATCGAGAGCTATTTTAAATATTGGTACATATAAAAGCAATCATTTTATTTTTATTATCATTTTCGCATTTATTTTGTTTTTATTACCACATATATATATTTTTCCGCTTGTATATATTTTTATTAAATTTATTTAGTGCATTTTATTTTATTTTTGTTTTGTTTTATGGAATTATTGTAAGTTACTTAGCAGTGTAACTTATAACCCTCAAGTGGCAGATTGTAATATTTCAGGAAAGTATAAAAAAAAAATAAAAAAGATTGATACATATACTTGAGTGTTACAAAATAATTTTTGAGTGATAAAATATTTGGCTTAACTCAATTCATATCTAATTTCGTTGTGATTAAATTAAGCATTTATCACTGGTTAAACATTATCAATTAAGCGGTTTTTAATTAAATTTTACATTCAATTCGAATAGCCGAGAGTTCTTTAAAAGATACATTCTCTCTTATACTTTCCATGCGATACGTAATATAAATGTAATCTATAAGGAACATGGACTTGTGTAATCCTCCTCGAGAAAGAGGATTTACAAAATAGGGTTCCTGAAGAAATGTTTATAAAAAGAGGAGGGATTATTGCTGTTCCCATTGACGTGGTAGGGCGTCATAAAGAATAAAAGTTTTTCTCAACTTCTTTTCCCCCGGAGCCCTGGAGGAAGCAGGGGGTTGGAGGGGGTTAGGGCCACATCTTAGGCTTAAGGAAGGAAAAGAAAACATTGTCTCTCTCTCTTGGGGAAATCCGCTGTGCCACTCCTGAGGTGAACTAGGCTAAGCCCTACCGGCCAAAGCTTTCAATTATCAAAATACTCGCTAAGATTTTGTATAAATTATTCAGTAAAATATTTTTATAAATTAAATGATTTTTTTTATAAAAACAAAAAAAACTGTCTTGGGTTCAGTACTCACAGCACATTAGAGAATGTACTGCATCAAAATCGGCCACTGCCGGATTTGAACCCGGACCTTCGTCACGGCACCACTGTACTCAACAATTGAACTTGCTCCCTAAAAGAATTAAATCGTTATATAATTATAAAATATAAATTTAATCAATTTTAGTATTAATCTGCTATACTCTGAAGGGCACTCGTCTTGTTTCGGACAAAATATTCTTCTCAATACGTTATTTTCGAATGCCTTAAGGCACTATCTATCCTTCGAAGATAACGCTTACGTTTTAGACCCCTATAAAACGGTCAAAAGAGTTATAGTTATGTAATTTCTATATTCGACCTAAGTATAGTCGAAATCTATAATAACAAGTATATTCTGCCTTTATTCGCTCTTTTATTTCCTCTCAAATTCTTTTTTTTTTTTATAATGGCAATATGTCTTAAGTATTTAAACTTCTCGTCATGTTTAATTTTGTTTTGTTTTAAGAGCTTCCTCAGATTGAGATTTCCTTCAATTGAAAATGCCTTTTATTTCGTTTTTCCATTTCCTTCCATCTTGTACATCTTCCTCTCTCAGACCATGATCGTGCACACTTCCCTCAACTCCTTAAATCTATTTTTTCGGTGTCTTCATCGCCGTTTCCTCCCATCAGCTTTCCGAATTAGGAAAATTAAATTGGGCAATCTTTCCTTCTTCATTCTTCTGTGATGACCATACCATTCCAATATCTTTCCTCAATATTTCATAGGAAGTTTAGTTGAGTTTGCTTTCGCTCTCTGATTTCAACATTAGTCTTCCTTTCAAGCCTGTACTCCAGGCAGCTCTTCTCCAATATTCCATCTCATTGACAAGTTGCATTTTTTCCAAAAGCAGCGCTCAATTTCCATGTCTCTTTTCCCCTATAGCAATATGTTTTCAATTATGGACTTGTATAAGAGTTTCTAGGTACTTTTTGTCACATTACTGCTCCAAAGAACCGAGTGGAGGATACCACTTATCTTCTTTTCTTTAATCGTTTATGAGAGTAGAAACGACATCAAAATAATTCCCTCTCATATTAAATAGAGAAATATAATTCAGTAAATGCATTATTAAAATTACAATACAAAAAAAAAATCGATCACCTTTTAACCAAGCTTACTTAACTCCATCATCCTAAGATATGAAATCCTTGGACTGGCGAAGAGTGATGGATATCCACAGGTGAATCAATCCGCGATCAGCCGAAATAGTCACGTCTCAGAGTTGGGTTGGGAATGGAACAAATGATGGTAGTAATATTTCCGACTCAGCTGCTCTCAACCCGGCCACTAACCCGACATTATAATCTCTACACTATACACTCTACAATATAAACTCCTAATACATAAACTCCTCCATCTCCACAGGCTTGCTGCCGCTCCAGGCTGACAAATGCTCCTGTTGTAGAGGGTTAAAGCCCTTTACTTCTTTATTTTGGTTAAACTTTTCACCTTCCTGATGAATCGCCAGCGGTCACTCTTCCGCTGGTCCATTTGAGCGTTGTACAATTAACCTCGAGGGGAAACACGACTTGTCAGTCCTCAGTTCGCTGATTGATGGGAACGAACTGATGAAATCGGGTAGAGTATATTATACTGAATACCGAAAAGTTACTATCTAAAACGAAGTTGTTGGTTGGTTGGTTGTTTTTAGTTAGGGGCGTAAAACCGGTTGGTCATCAACGCCTTATTAGTATAATAATTTTTTTAGTAACAATACTTTTAGTAATACAAACACAGTACAAGTATATCAATTCACACAGTAGAATAAATAATATATAATAATAATAATAATAGTATATATAGTAAAAATATATGCCGGTATAATAATACATACAGTAGTATAATAATTGTTTGTAACAATTATTCTAGTAACAATTACAATAATAATGACAATAATAACAAATAAAAAAATAGTATAATGATTTGAATAATTAAAATAGTATAATGATTTTTAGTAACAATTTTTATTAATAAAAAAAAAAAGAAAAAAAAAAGCCTCAGATATTTCTAATAAGTCCTTCTTCTGATAGAAACCTGATGACCTTAATGTATTCTTGCTCATTTCCCAATATCATGGATACGAGATATTATGATATTCCCAATATCATGCTAGTTTCCATGCTAGTATTATGATATTCCCAATATCATGAGTTTACATGATATTCCCAATATCATGCTCGTACATTGGTAGGTAAAGCTATTTTATCCATCGCTCTTTTGTAAGAGGCACAGCCTTCGAAGATATGGGCTATTGACAAGCTCTCGTTGCACTTCTCGCATGTTGGCGGCTGTTCTTTATGAAGTTGTTATTATTATGTACCCTAGAATAATTTAACTAATAGTCATATTGAAACTAAAACAATCACGGTTAGTCAACTCTAGAGTGTGCACTTGGGGAACGGATGGCTGGATGCATCAATTCGATATCAAGTAACTTTTTCCAACTATATGCTGCTTGGATACAGCCATTTCTGTAAGATATATCCATTTTTAGTTTGAGTATTTTTGAATTAGATAGAAGTGTTAAAATACGCGAGACTCTTTAGAAACCTTTTAAAAAAAATTTCAGACTACGAAAAATATTAATTATAATAATAAGGCTTAGAGAACAGGAAGGCTCGATACCGTACGCGGATCACTACCCAAACTCAAATCCGCCAAATCAATCTTAAAACAATCCTTACACCTTTCATCTTTACAAGCCCATCTTAATCATAGCAACGTTATCAGTTCAATAATATTAAACAGGTGCATGCTCGGCAATTCCGCATTGTATAATGTTATAAATTCTTCATTGGTCTAACCCCTTTTTGGTCCAAATATTCTACGCATTTAATCTCGGCTTTAGTACCTATTGAAACGAAAAATATTACTTGATTAAATAAATGCAATGACTTTTCATAGTAAACGGGCTATGGTGGGTAGGACACATCGTACCTATGGGAACAAAAACTCACTGAAGTCACTAAAAAACTCATTGAAGAAAAAATGCATGGAACCAGAAGGGTTGGAAGACTGAGACTACGATGGTATGGCAGCAGTAATGAACAGGGATGTCTGTTGATGTTGAGGGAGGCCTTGTCCCCACGTGGGATGTAGAGCCATCTATGTATGTACGAGTTTTAACCTTTGAACGAATCTGATTTGTGCCATTGTTTGCAGTTTCCTAGACTATTTTTTTGCATATAATTTTTTTATTTATTTATTCATAAGTTATCTTCGCTCAGTACGGCAACCAGCAAATTTGATCTCAATGTTTTTTTTTCTCCTCGATTTTTAGGAAAATCTGAGTAGGTTCTGGGTATATAAACATACACCCCTCCCCCCCTACACACACACATATATATATATATATATATATATATATATATATATATATATATATATGTAGATAGATAGAGTTTTTCAGCGGCTTTGGAAGCGGTCGAGAGGAGAAAAGATGTCTTTTGGTAACTTGATATTTGTTTCCTTTAAGTGACTGTTTGCGCTCCTCTCGCGACCTGACTTCCAAACCAACTTTAATAAGCCTGGGTCTGATTTTTATTCAGGTCTCGCAGTTATCCGGGATATCTGAGTCGAATATCTAACTTAAATTTAAGCTTAAGTAATACCATTAAAATATTATACATACCTACCTTCCCTGTACAGGTTCTTAAAAAAAAAAAATGTTATAACAAATGCAAAATTCTTAGCTAATCAACATTGAAGAATATCGAATTTTAAAATAAAATATTTTCAGCTCCGTTGAATAAGTGGTTAACCCTTAAATGTAACTCAGCTGTAACACTTTCTTTAAAGTACTACTATCGACATCTCTTGGCATTTTGCAAGACTATTTTCGTTAATATAGTTGAATTAAAAACGCTAGAAGGATCAGAAAGTGCATTCACGTACCGTTTTTTTTCATTAGAAGGAGGTTGAATGCAGTTTTACCAGGATAATTTTGACCCACGGACTACCTGTTACCAAAACGTTTTGAATTGTGACGTTTTCTAGTTTTTGTTCAGTTGTTAGCCAAATAAAAAAAACCCAGTGAAAGAAGCAAGAATCAGGAACATGTCAAAGCAAGAATGTTTTCTTTTATTATTATTCATGTAAATAATCTAGTGGAAATTGATGTAACCCAAGTGTAACATCTGCTGTATGAACAAAGGACATGAAGAAAAACACTTGTGGAGAAATTGTCGATTGATAGCACTCCAATAAAATTCTATAGTAGAAGGTGTCGAGGCCATCTTCTAATCAGACGCCTCTGAGGGTTATCAGGAATATTATGGGCAGCAAGTTGAGAGACTAGCGGATTCAAGTGTGTATGGAGCTTTTCATGGAAGGATAGGTATCAAGTCTGGGCCAAATCAGCAACATATGGGATATTAAGATCATGATGGATGAGTTTGTTTATGACATAATAAGGAGCATTGAGGATTTTACGAAGGATTTTGGATTGTAAGGATTGGATACGATATGAATTGGATGGTTTAGTAGAGCTCCAAAGCTCAACTCCGTACGTCCAAATAGGTCTGATAACTGTCATGTAAATGAGTCTTTTGTAATTAGTTGGGAGCTTTGAACGTCCAGTAGATATTGAAGTAGGCAAAAACGTCGAGCATTTTTTTGTCTTTTCAGTCTTGTATGAGGATTCCAAGTGAGACTTTTGTCCTTTTTTATAACAGTTTTTATTTTCTCCGTAGAAAAAATGAGTCTGGACGGAAGAATAGGGATTGTTTTGGGAGAAGATACTGGGAGATAAAGAGACAGAAATCTCACCAGCCGACGTCGTTGCATTGTTACAAAGTGAGAAAAAACTAACTCAGATGGAGTTTAGAATAGGGTTGGGGTCAACCCTATGTAAATTGGGAGAGCTTAGTAAGCCGTTGCGGAGAAGACTATCATCAGCAGAAACGACAATACGATCGCCAAGGGCACCAAAAATCACGGCTCAAGTAACAAAAGACAAATCTGACCACTGGCCTGTTTGGGACGAAAAAAGGAATAGGTGTAAAGCCAATCATTGGAAAGGAAATACAAACGCTAAATGTACTAAATGCTGTGTAAATTTGTGTGTTCATGCCAAAAAAATAGTTTTTTTTTGGAATTCCATTCATGAAATTTACTATTTGTAAGAGATGATTGTGATTTTTCTAATCAGATAACGTAATTTGGTTTGCAACTAGCAGTAACTGTTACTAAGTCATCGTTTTTATTTTTTTGTTGCTATCCTTGTTTATTAAACTATTTATGTTCATACATTTTTTGGAAAAAAAGGCCTTTATTTTGTACCTCTGCTGATAAAATCTAGAAAAACTGTTCTTTTAGTTAGTTTGTGTTGGGGAGCCGCTAAAGCAGGATTTAACTCAGGAGTGAAAGACATAAAATTTCAATTTTTTCAATGAAATAGGATGAAATGATTTGTTTTTTACTATTTTTACCTTTGATATTGAGTCTTAAGCCACCTTAAAATTTTTTTAAAAATAAAAATCAAAATTCATGCATTTAAGAGTTAAGTCGAATTTTGCCCAAGAGATAGTTAATTATATTGATAGAAGCCGAATCGTGTGATTCTTTACATTTCTGGCTTGAAATACATTATAATATTAACGATAACTCCATTTCAATCCAATCCCTTACTTAGCCCCTTATTAACTATGAAAGTAACACGATCCCGCTTCCCTAAGTACAATTCGACTTAGGGTGCACCTACATTGGATCCGATGCGATGCGACGCGATCCTATTCTATCTCATAGTATGATTAGCTGAAAAAACAAATAACTGAAATACGCAGTGAGTGCCTACAGTGGATCATGTCCGACACGATTCTATTCTTTTCAACCCGATAGTGAAACTAGTCACTGCCTTCCGAATAAAATAATATTAATTTTATTCTTTTATTTCTTATATTTTATATATATTATAGTGAAATATAAATATATTAAAAATAATTAATAAATAATCTTAATTTTATAAATTTAAAGAACCAAATGTTATAACAATGAGGTAATATTACTATATTAGAATATTTTTGTCTTGCTGTTTGATGAAAAAACAATTAGTTTGGTTGTTTTTCACATGGTTTAATTTCAATTTCATAAAATAGAATTTATATTTTTTAGATATTCATGTTTTATATAATGATTTAATTTATTTATGGAATAGTAATGATATTTTTAAATCTATTTAGTTTGTAATTAAATTAACGATTGCAATTAAATTAATAAATAGGAGCGATTGCCGTCGGATGGTTATACTTGAAACCTCCCCATAATATCAAATCTCAACAAGTGTTTACTTCTGTATTTTTGTCGATCATGGATCTTTAATTGATCTACTGGGTGCTGACTTTTTTCAAAGGATTTAATGTGAAAATATTGAACAAGGTAAGTGTAATTACTTTTATAATACTGTTTGTGTGTAGTTGCTTCTTTATTCTAAAAACTATTGCGTTTTAAAATTTTCTTCATTAACAATTGTCATGAAATATGTTGATTCAATATGTATTTTTTGGTATGAACTGGAAAGAACCATTAATTAATCTTTCTCATGCTTTCTTTATGAGAATAATATGTAAAATAAATGAAAATAGTTGAAGTAATAAGTGATTTCAATTGTTAAAACTTTGGTATAGGTACAATCAGAATAATTGTTTGTAAGATGACCCCATATCATATAATTATGCATGACCCAATAAGCCAGTAAATTAACTATTAAAATCAGGTGGACATTAGGTTTACTAATAATAACACCTATATTATACAATTACCTACATTTGAAAAAATCCATTATGGAACTAGAAATAGTATTAATTTAAATCTTTATTTCACCAAAGAACAGTTCCACAACAGAATAAATTTACCTCAGATTAAATAAATAAGTTTAGAGTGAACAGAAATAATAAATATCAATTTTTAGCTTCTTTTGAAAAATGCTACAAAAGTGAAAAGTTCAACCTTTTGTTAGGTACCCAATAGATTTATTATGGAATACTTAAAACTAATTTTTATTTATCATTATATCAATGTCTATCTGAAAACATTGTTTTTTCCAGAAACAGAAAGGAAATATGTTGTCCAATCAGGAAGTGGCCCTGTTCAAATTTCCATTTTCAATAATTAGCAGATACTTCTACAAGTGAAAATAGATGGCGAAGATGACAATAGTTTTTGGGTTGTGTATATCAAGTATTAGAAGAAATTATGTGTATACTTTTCTATATGGATGCCTATGATAATCAAGCAAGATATGACAATTTGGGAGTAAATACTGTATAATTAATAGTGGATATTCAAGGCAATTTAAGCTAATATGTATTTGAAAACACTACAATCTAAATCTTCAGAGGATCTTCCTCAATCACCTTAATTATAATATATAATATTATATAATTGTATTATTAAGTATTATATATTATTGCTTTGTATTATTATATCATATTAATATGTTATTATCTTAAACGACAAATATTATTTATAAAATTTATACTGTTTAATTCTTCTTGAATTGTATTTTGAAATACCTAATTATGTTATTCATTTATTTTTCTATTTAGTGCTAATATTATTGTTAAAAAATGATTATCCTAAATTTTATTCTTTTAATTTTATAAGAATTGCAAACTATTGTATATTATTGAATAAATGATTTATTTTCTTCTATATCTGATTTATTTTCTTCCTAAACAATATTCTGGTTTTCTCTTTTCTTTATTAAAACACAATTTAAATATGCGATGAACTTTGCAGGATACCAATATTGCAGATCTTCATCAGGGTTAAATTATCAAGATAAAAATATTAAATGCAAAATAATTGCATATTCATAAATAACATAAATGATAGAAATTTTATTAAAAAAAGGATTTAGATAAAAAGATTGATGTAATCATAACCAAAAGATGATTATTATTTTAATCATATCACCTAATATTTTTAAAGTATTATTTGCATTATTACTGCTATTAATATGTATATTTTTTAGCATTATATTATTTGTTTGTACATTGTCTATTCAGCCCTGATGAAACCTGCAATGTTGGTCGAAACATTGATAAGCTAATAAATATATCAATTGCTTACTATTCAAGAATTAATTTTGGCCCTCAATCAATAGACCTTCAACATACCTTTATCTGAATGTGTAAGTGATATAAATATAATAAACCCTAATTTTGTAGTATTGAATTAGAGCATCGATAAAACATTGGACATTATGAACAGAAGGAAAAAATAGAATGCTATTATGAACCTATACTAAAGCTCCAAAATAACTGTATACTTTTATTGTTAATTGTTACAATATTTACTGAAATGAGTTCAAAATATTAATCGAAACAAATGTTTATTTATATCAATTAAATAATAATGGCAATAATAAAAGTCTTATATGAGTAATACCAGTAACCTATATATGACAGGATTGAATAGAACAATCAAGGATTGTAGAAATAAAACAAACAATGTTAGGTTAGAAAATAATCAAACTTTCATTTGCACCATTAACTATATTTTTAAATATTTCTATATTTCCATGCTCACATAGTTAATTTATTAATAAACAATTTTCAAAAACTGGATATCTTGAGAATACTTAATGTAGTTAAAATGGTACTGAACTTTCATTAAAAAAATCACTGTTTATTGAACTAATAGATGATCAGATAATTACCTACTAATGTAAATCAAACAGAATTTGTAATATACATCCAATAAAACTAAAATTATTCTGATAATTATGAAGGTGTAACGTATTTGATAAACTTGATCAGTTTGAATAACAATTTTTTAAACATATATTTTATTTCTGGATCAGAGCTGGTGTGATTCTATTCTATTCAAACCAATAGTGAAACTATAATATAAATATATTAAAAATAATGTTTTATAAATTTAAAGAACCAAATGTTATGAAAGTTAGGTAATATTACAATATTAGAATATTTTTGTCATGCTGTTTCAATATAAATAAATAATTTAGTTTAAAAAAAAATAGAATTTATTGTTATTTTTTTATATATTCGTGTTTTATATAATGATTTAATTTTCTCGATTGTGATAATATTTGTTTGGTCACAAAATCGAGGCTCGTTTGTTTGGAACTAATTCTTTGTCTATTTTGTTGTTTATCTTTGCAAACGAGTTTCAAAAATCAGAAAAGCCCTTAGCTCCCAATGTTGCCAACTGTTTAGGAAATAAATTAAACATTACGATGATAATTTTATTAAAAGTTAATGTTTCCAATTTTATTTGACCAATTAAAATTTTGTGTAGGTATATTTTGTATGTACATTTCTGATAGATATAATTTTATTCAACGGAAAAATAACCTTCGCTACTATATTTAATGGTTCATGAAGATTAGTAATAAAATATTTTAATGAGAATTGGGAATATTTAATTTTGATTTATGACGGATATTTATATAATAGTTGATTATTAAATTACAATGTACATTTTTTAATAAACATTTTAGACAATAAAGGTTTGTTGGCACACATGGTAACGGCTGGCTTATCGTATTAAAAACTAATGATTTTGAAATGTGAAAATCGCACCTGATAGTACAGTATCGCATCGGAACCAATGTAGGCGCTTCCGTATAAATAAACTATTTTGATTCCACGAGCGACTAAATCGGTCGGATTAGTCTGATAACAACGGACGGAGCCAATGTAGGCACTCTCGATATATTTCAGTCATTTGGTTTGCTTCCGAATTCTGATCGCATCGCATCGGATCCAATGTAGGTGCACCCTTAGTCACTTACCGGGACCGAAGACATAACCTACACTAACCTAGATGGTCACCAGATGGTAACTTCTTGTAAGGCAATTCGATCATTAATCAGTATCTAAAAAAGTAGTTCTGAATTCAGTTAAAATAAAATACATCTCCAATAATTATTAGTTGACTGTATATACGGTTAAGAAAGTAGTCTGAAGACTAAGAGAGTCGAATCCCTTTCTCGTGATCACTAAGCCCAAAAGAAGCCCTGAAACGTATTTATATGAAATCGACGTTTCGAGCCACATTGGGCACATCTTTTCTCTTTAAAGTAATAATATTAAATTCATATTGAATGATAATTGTGACCTTGATAATATATGTGGAAGAAAGTGGTCCGGGTAGAGGTCACAATGAATTTCCCGTAGAATTGGAGAACAACTTCATTGATTAGCCAACGTTTCGACCCACTTTGTAGGTCTTCTTCAGGGCTATATGCAAAAGACAATGCAAGAATAAAAATGGTACAAATATATTAAAACATATTAAATATAAATAAACAAAAGTAAGGTGAATACAGGCAATAAAAATGATAAAGATGTACAGTAAGGTAAATATGAAGTTTAGAATGTATGAGTATATACTATAAACAACGAAGTGCCAAAAAGGTCGTAACCCACATCATGAAGAATAAAATAATAATAAAACAGAAAGTGTTGAAAAGTAAAAAAAATAAGGTATAACAGATAAAAAATAAAAACTGAATATAAAATAGGAATGTGAAATGATAAAAATGATATGGGTAAATGTAGAAAATGATAAGAATTACGAAATAAAAATTGTAAATAATAAAAATAAAAAAAAAGTATATCATCTATACTTCGAAATGCTAGTTGAAAGTTCTATTTCTTGATAAAATGATTACCGAAATCTACTAATTAACCATAATTTCATTCTCTTTTCCATACTAAAGCTCACGATAACTTGTATTTTTTTTAAATATTAAAAATGAAACTAATAGTCATTCAAAACATATTGTAACTCTACGAAATGACTAAGTGCGAAACAGATACCGACAATTTTTCATTATATATATATATATATATATATATATATATATATATATATATATATATATATATATATATATATATAAAAAAGATACTTCACCTGATTGGAATCAGTATATAAATCTAAAAGGTCTTTGTTAAATATTTAACGGCTCCAACTCTGAGCCAAACTGCTTTTAACGTCTATAGATTATTAATCCGCCAGGTTCTCTTGGAATAGCTTTTCCAATCCAATCCTGCTCAACTCTTCTTGCTACAAGTTCAAGCCGATAAACGTTGTATCAGTCCATCTCTGTGTTTTGCTAAGGATATTAACTTATTTTAACAAAATACAACAAGGATTTCTTTAAATATCACACATCCTTCTATTTTATTGGATTGATTTTATTACGTTTATTTTTCTTCTCATCATAGAATTTTGTAGCCTCTTGCAATTCATAAGGGAATATTTTATTCAATGTTATGTGTCCCACGAACGGAGCTATTTTCTTTTTCTTCATACTCTGAGGGAATGTCTTCATTTCATAAGACATCAGATACTAATGTTGCGTTTTTGCATGCGCGCGCGTGCAATTGTGTGTTTATATAAGACCGATGTATATACTACGACAAATTTAGTTAAAAAATTAATACCTTCACGTCAACAATGTTCTCAGGTCCTTATATGCCATTTTGGCAATACGGTAATACAATTAATGTATTACATTATATATTCAATATTAATGGTTTAAGGTACTGGACTTGAATTTTATTTGATTTTGTTTTATAGATACAAAAACCCTTTTTTTGTCCAAGTTATCATTTATTTATTTTGTCTTTAACATGTAGACGTTTCGACCCATATGGTCATTCTCAATACATGTTTTTTTATCATCATTCAGTTAGCTGAATTCAATCCGCAAAAATACATCTATATAACATTCAAAAAAGCAAAACATTAACATTATAAAATTTAACATTATAAATTTTTTTATAAATATATATAAAATACATGAATCTTCTTTAAAATTATCCTATCAGCAACACCATCATACATGGCATCATCAAAAAATTCACTGAATTTCACTAAACTTTTTTAAATTCACTGAAATTTCGACCCATGTCGAAACGTCTACATGTTAAAGACAAAATAAATAAATGACAACTTGTACAAAAAAAGGGTTTTTGTATCTATAAAACAAAATAAAATTATATATTCATAAAGTGACAATGTAGTCAAGTCCGTGTAGTAGCGAACATTTTACGTTTCAGTGTATGCAAATTATACGCGGAATTTTTTGAGATAATTTCTAAAACTTCCTGCACTCGGATCTGAACCAAAAATAGACCATTGATAAAATTTATTATTTGCACACTGTATAGAGAATTTGCCAGGGATTTATTTTCACAACAGTTGACATGTGTTTCACAGTAGAAAAAGTCAATTGTATTAAATTCATCGAATCTAAACATTGAGAACTTGTATCATACCATACTCTTAACAATGGATGAAAATGTTGATATTGTGAAAACAGTGGTGTCGGAAGCATTCCCTCTCCTATTTACTGTACATTTATTACTACTAATCTCTAATGAAAATGTATTGAAATATGTAATTCATTTGCCTAAAACTGCAACGACTGAATAGTGTTTTTACAAGCCGTCTTATTTCGCGAAGTTAGGTTTGGTACAGCTACATTTTTTTTTTTAAATAGTCATTGATTTCCTGTTTGTTTAGGGAGCGAAGTAGCTCCGTGTAGAGCGCCAGTGTGCTGAAGGTTGCTTAAGGCTGTTGTAAATAAATTATTTAATCTGTTAAGAGACACTATCGGATCTATAAAGCGAGTAAAAACTGGCGATTATGTGTGATTTCAGCCAAAACATCTTCATTCATAACCGTTGGCTTAGAAACAGATTAGACCAGTAATTTAGCACAATGAACTGTAGCAGAAGAAAATCCACATAAAAACAATTGGAAAAAATTAAATAAAAAATATACGATCGAACAAAAAAATATTCATAAACGAAACATTCGGAAATGTTCAAAGGAAACTAATAATAAAACAAAAAGGTATAGGTCCTTGTATTCACGGTGATTTATACCTTCTCTCTTCATTAATTTTCCTTTTTATTTAACTTTTCTTCTCGAAGCTTTTTATTACGAGTTTTTTATTGATATCTATCAACTCTGAGCGGATTAGTGATAAAACTCACCAGTTTTCATGCCGATGGCAAAGAGCTCAATTCCGGATAACAGATAATATATTTAATCTGTTAACAATCGTGGATGGAAACTGTGGTACCTGGAGACTCTTGTGGGGTTCACCCAGCCTTTATAAAGTGGGTACTTGTCATTAGCAAAAATATGTTGGTTGAGCGTGATCTAGGACAATTCACCTCCAAGAAACAGCACAGTTATCACGAACTGATCCCAAGACTCTTTGTGGGTTGTAGTGGAAGGTTTTTTTTTTTATCTATGAATTATTTTATCTCTAATTTTTATCTTTTGACTTACATGCATTTAAACACCCCTTGTTAAGTTTGATTTAATATATGTACGTATTTTATGGCAATCCTCTATTTTATATGAATTATAAGTATAAATTTCTCATCGTATTTATTATTAGCGTTCAAAACAATAAAATAAAACAATATATATATATATATATATATATATACATATATATAAGTTAGGATTAGACTGAACACGTATAGTAAAAAAAAGGGAAAAAGGGGCATAGAGATACTCTTATACATTAGTTTGCATATGATAAAAGAAAGATAACTTAATCCTAAACATAAACGCAAATAATAATCCTTCCAATATTGGCATAACTTATATATATATATATGTATATATATGATTTATATTTGTTTTAATTATTTAACTGTATATATAATTATTAAGGCATTAAGTTGACTGATTAGTAAATTGGTAAACAAATATTCAACTTTTGGAAAATTATTTTTAATAAATCTTAAGATCGTGGAAAAAATCCCAACGAAAAGCCAATTACCATTTAGTCTCCAAGCTAAAACAGAAATTGAAATTATCTGTCCAATATTTCGCCTATTCAGTATGTAAGGTCTCTTTTCATTTTTCAATATTTATATTTTTAATAAAGTTAGGACATTAAAATGAATAATAAGTTGAGTAATTATCTTAAATATTAAATAACAAATTAGTCAAACAATAGAATTAATAAAACACATTTATCTCCCTAAAACATAGCAATATATATATATATATATATATATATATATATATATATATATATATTCGTGCTTGTTTATCCTAAGACATATGTTTAATCGGAGGTAGATTGAAGATTCCCTTTGTCTCGACATGGCTAATCTTCATCCAATCCATCAAAATTGAAGAGAGCATAAGCAAACAGAGAGATATTGCTCTCTCATATTTCAAACTCGTCAATATTGTGGATGTTGTATGAAGGTCTTTAGCACTCTGCGGGAATCGATCTTACTCTATTGCTTTATAGCACCCTTTTTTTTTTTTTCTTTTTGCTCTCCATTGATCAAAAACGCGTGACGTTTATTGGCTTACCAATATTTCCTAAATAAACTGATGAAATATTGTTGCACTCATCCAATAGGACAAGCGATTCTTTATAACGAGGCGAGGTTTATTAAATAAAGACCTACTTTTAGTCTTTATCCCCTTTTCTTTCTTCTTCTTCTTAGCCAAAGTGCCCTTTACCGCCGAGGTGTCTTATCATCTTTTATTCTGTAAACTTACTAAAATTGTTTTCACGGAGAATAAAAAAAAAAAAACTTCCTCAAAGGAGACGATAATAAGCTCTGAAACGAGGAATTCTCACTTATTGATTTTTAAAATAACCTGTCGAAATGAAAATATGTCAATAGGGAATGGAATTGGTAAGGCTATTTAACGCAGAAATATTCATTGAACCATTGATAATGAGAATTGTAGACCAAGTGAAAGAATTTACTTTCTTAGGGTGTAATAAAGAATTATTTCCAAACCTACATTCTGTCTGTTGAACCTTTTTAAAATTTTACTTTATTGAAATTAGTTTTAAAGCATAAACAAAATTAAGGACTATAAATAAGACAGGTGATTGTACTCGAGCCATATCCGCTTAAGTAAAGGACTCTCTGAACTTATTTACTTCTCATTAAGGAATCTTTGTCCTGGAGGCGATAGGAGTATTTTCACAGATCTACCCACACAGTTAATTTATATTCTGAATTTTCTGATTGTCATATATACATCTTATTATATTTATGACTACAATATATTCTTGCCTTAGTTGTAATTAGACTTTGCCACTTCCTATTAGTTAATTAATGTTTGTTCCACTAAACGGTTTATTAAGACCACTACGCTCTTGTATTTACGAATTTAGTCAAATACTTTCTTTTTAGTCTCCATTGGACTATTCTTACCATGTGCCCGTTGAATCTTAGTCTTCTGATCCTTAAGTTTCCGAAAGCATCTTTGGTAATGTTCAAACATTTACCGATAACCATAGACTACTTTCTTAACATTCATTGGAGTTTGTTTGTTCAATAATTTTATAATACTTAATGCTGGTAGGGTGGATAAATATGATAGAGATCTTTCACGAGTACCTGACACCACACTGCTTCGGAACTCCATTTTACGTTCCTTCTGAAGGACGGCATGAACAAAGATTTTTTACTTCTTTTTATAAAATTCTAGTGCCTCCTCCCGGTCTGCGAACCCGCGATATTGGGTATATGGAACCCTTATGACCCTTGGGCGGCCCTATAATGTACTTACAGCAACATTAAAATCTTAAAAAATATTTTAGAAATGGTCCTTTTTTTTATTGAACTAGCCCTGATTCGAAGCATCTTCCTGTGATTATAAAGACTCTTATTTTAAAATTTTTATATCCTTCCAGTAGAAAAGACAATAAGACTTCCCGAATAGCGCATCGTAGCGTAGTCTATTTCATACATAAACCCTAGGATATGCCCTACTATAAAATCCAACTACTGTATATAATATAAATTGTTACTACAATAAAGACTAGAGCGGGATGTTACAATAAATTAGAACGAGGGGGGGCGGATAGGGAATTAGCCTGACCTGAAGCAGCTGCCTCGGAGGTCATCCATCCTCCTCCGGAACTGGGGAATATGATGGCGTTCTGTTGGCAGCCCTGCAGGATTTCACTATTATCCACATCCATTTTATCTCTCTGTGCAACTAGATTTAATTGCTTTCATAAAATTAAATGGACAATAGCTTTCTGGCTTATAGACTTTATTGTTTGTTATGTTTTATTTTATATCAGGGCTATAACTTTTTCTTTTTCCTCGACAGATTTAATGTTGAAAATTTTGTTGAAGTGATTTTCAGTAGGGAAAACTTATGGGTTCGCGTCACCGACATGCTCGTGATGTGTTGCGCGATAATGGCAACGCTTAGCAGCATATTTATGAGCAATACGATTTGTTTTAATTATCTTTGTTTAAAAATTAGAATTCCATTCATATAAGAGTATTAATTGTAATGATATTTAGCATTGAGCTTGTGAAGCTCATCAAATGTTTTCATTAATAAATAAAGTACTTGAAAACGTATATAATTATTACTCGGAGTGTCAATATGTGTTGAAACCAGACTAATGTTAATAATTTCAACTAACAAATTATGAAATTTAAATTATCCGATCTAGAATTGGACCCACTATAAGTGGATTCAGAATTTTAAAATAGAACACAATTATTCCAAAGTTTTAAGTTTTCATTGGTGTTGGCAGTCCTCATGAGTGCCTTTTTAAAAAAATGTCCAAGATACTAACTACTAGTCGCGGAGATGAGCTTCTGCAGAAGGGCGCCCAGGATACGGTGGCGTGACAGGATACCCAATGTACTTGTAGTAGTCCTAGAGATAATGGGTAATCTTAATACTATAATAGTAGTAAGCGATTAGAGTGGTATAGACACCTAAAGTGAATGGTAGATGTAAGAATACCAAAAATCACCCTGTACTGGTGTCATGAAGGAAGAAGAAGATACCAGAAAATTTGTGTGGATTAGTCAATTTTAAGGAGATATGTCAGGATACGATCTCAATGAAGGAATATATATATATATCTTGACAGGAAGACCTGCAAAAAAACTTGGCGTAAAATTTGCTTGGAGAAAACCTCAACGTTGTGAAACTCTCAATAAAAACATATATACTTCTCTAAATAAATACATAATTTTCATTAAAATGAGAATTCTTTTAGACATATCTTCCCATCCATCCACCTTCTACATGCTTTTCTGTCGATAAACTATCAGTATTTTATCTTATTAGATATAAACAAATCATTCGTCTTTGTTTCATTTATTCTTATTTTAATTTCATTCCTTTTCCGCCGCGTTCTGCTGAGTATTTTAATTTAACTTATATTTATATATATATATATATTATATATATATATATTTATATTTAACTTAAAAGTCATCAAGTAAATGTAATGAATGATACATAGTGGTATGTATTTAGACAAGTATAAAAACTACACTGTGGTAGTACTCAAATAATAAATTCAACTAAGAAGGTCACAAGACCATCTTCTTTTCAGATGTTTCGGAGGATTATCGGGGATTGAAGAGTTACTAGTTTTAGTGGGTTTGAGTGGGAATGAATTTTGCCATGAAAAAGTTGATATTGGATTCGGACCAAATCAGCAATAAAAGGGACATTACGGTCATGATGGATGACTTTATTTGTAACAACGGTAGGAGCATTAAGGATTTTACGAAGAATTTCGGATTGTAAGGATTGGATACGAGAGGAATTCGATGGCTTAGCGGAGTCCCAAAGCTCTACTCCGTATGCCCAGATGGGTCTTATAAAAGTAATGTATATGAATCTTTTGTAATTAATTGGCAGCTCAGAGCGTTTGTCTAGTAAGTGTTGAAGTAGTCTGAAACGGCGAGTTATACTAATCTGATTGCTAATCATTTCTAAAAATCAGATATATCGGCAATAGCTTATCTTTATCTTTATAAATATAGCTATATCTTTATCATGATGATACTCATATATACAGAAATATATTCTATACATATTCAACAAAAAACGAGTACGAAGTGATCAGTTCAGTTAAAAAAGCGGATTTCGATCTATTATCTCCAGGTTTACAATTTATTTCGGATATTTTTTATTCCAACACCATTTAATTATATTTTAACTCCAGGCCCAGTAC
This sequence comes from Arma custos, assembly GCA_037127475.1. Classification (NCBI taxonomy): domain Eukaryota; kingdom Metazoa; phylum Arthropoda; class Insecta; order Hemiptera; family Pentatomidae; genus Arma; species Arma custos. The sequence continues at coordinate 21,458,392 of CM073763.1, read as the reverse complement.
TAAAACCGCAGTGCCATTGGCGTAGGTGATTAAGAATAAGTTACCTTGCGCTGTTGCGGGAACAACTGTAGTGTCTAGTTGTGACCACACTGTGGACAGTAGATCCACTTTAGTGCTGCTATAACACAACTGTTCTTCCTCTTAAATTCGCCTCTATAGACTTTCCTGAATCCTCCCCCACTTGAGAAATTAATGGCACATCTTGAATTATCTCTCGGCGGGCTTCAGCAATCTCCAAGTCCCAAAATATTACGTAGATTTATTTTTTAATGAGCTAATCAAATTGCTAATGTTATTATTTAGACAATTTCGGTGTTCGGAAATCCATCATTCGTACGTTTTCCTTTAGCGATATGAAGATCATTGATTACATCAAGGAGATATTTATTCTCATAAATATTAAATATATATTGTTTATCTAGAGAGCCGAGTGGCTCAGTGGTAGGCACTGAGTTGCCATGCTGGAAATCCTGGTTCAAATCCCGCTGCGGGCAAGACTTTTATTTAGTCTGTTTGCGGCCGGAGATGGATCATATAGGATCTAGGACCCTCCTGGGGCCCACCCAGCCTCTATAAAATATTATAAAATAGGGTACCCAAAAATAAGGGGAAAAATCTGGTGGTTGAGGGTGACCTAGGACAAGTCACATCCTTGCAGAAACGTTCTATGAAACAGTACAGTCTCTACCATGTACTGAACCCCAGACCCGTTCAAGGGTTGTAGTGGTAAAGGTTTTTTTTTTATTGTTTACCTAGCGAGTATTTTATTTATATAATTATAGTTTATTTTTTTAAATGTTTTAATCGTTTAAGTTATCGGGTTAGCTGAGTGTGTAGTAAGTTTTCGAGTTCAAATCCAACTGCGGTAGATAAATCTGAAAGCAATAGATCGACTCTGTGCGACTTTCAGACCCTCCTAGAGCTCACGTTGGGGGGAATCATTTTTCCTCTTCTCGCCCCTTGGCACTGGTTGCTGAGTATCCTGCAGGACCTGCAGCATTGCTTTAAAGTTGGATGGTCGAGAGGAGGCATAGGAAGAAACTAACGTTTGCAGTACGCCTACTTCTCCCCTTACTATACTAAACTAGCTCTCGTGACTAGCTTGATCGGCAATGAACACGTGACCCAACCGATCATGTACAAGCAATATGGGAAAATACAAAATTAACATTTAAAAAATAAAAAAAGAAAAACCAAAAATAGATTGCTATAAATGCTGATTAAAATTAATATTGATATAGATAGGTATGTGCTTCGGCAATATTAATATGGCGGTTCAGTGTAAGACGACCAAATCAGCTTCCTATTCATTAGTTGTTTTAAAAAAGTTTAGTTCATAAAATGTACTGATCTGAATACTTTTCATGGGTTCTAGTGGTATTGGTTCTTCTCAAATTTTTATGGGTTGTAATTGAATATTGTATGATTTATGTATGCCTTGGTACGTGCCCCCTGTATATCGACAATGCTAAGAAGTACTAGACGCTACCTTAAGTAAAATGGGCACAGTATCCACAGCTGTAAGACGACAGAGAAGATCTGATGGAATCGGGCTGAGAGATGTAGAGCTAATGACGAGACCTCATCCGCCCGCGATATTGTCCCAGGATGAAATGCAAACTAGCCTGGTCTAGATTGTCAAGGAGTTGGTTGTCTCTCTCCGTCTCCAATAATTCTAGCAGCCTTCGTCATGACTATGTATTCTGTTAATGATCACGTATATTACGTATGCATTAACTGAAATAAATTAATGAATAATGTAGAAAACGGTCAAAAATTGCAACTAAACCAAATTATATATTACGTGCCAACACTTCTGCATAACTTTAAGATATAAAGTCTAGAGCTAACTGAATCATATATAACAGATAGTTATACAGTTAGGGTTAGTATAGTTAGGGGAGAAGTAGGTAGCACTGAAAACGTTAATTTCTTCCTGTGCCTCCTCTCGATTTGGGAATATTCAACTTTAACGCAATGCTGCAAGTCCTGCAGTATACTCAGCAACCAGTGCCAAGGGACGAGAATAGGAAAAATGACTCTCCCCAACGTGAGCTCTAGGAGGGTCTGAAAGTCGCATAGAGTTGATCTATTGCTTCGATGTATTTCGCGTGAAGTATTACAAAAGATACAATCAGCATTGCATATTAGCCAAGGGAGGGTGAACAAATAAAGTTAAACATATCGAACAGAAGACAGTGTGGTTGTGGTGGTGCCGTGGTGTGCTGGGGGGCGCTGTGATTTGACGAGGCCTATGAATAACAGAATAGGATACGCCTTCTGTCGTTCCCAGCCAGCCAGGAGTCTTATTTTACACCACAGTCACCTCTACCAATAGCATCTCTCCTTTCTTTAAATACTACAACCGAATACCAATATATATATATATATATATATATATATATATATATATATATATATATATATATATATATATATATATATATATATATATATATATTGGTATGTAATGTTCTCGACTGTTCTTAATAGAAGTTTTTCATGTTCTTGTTTGAAGTCAATAAAAATAAATTATCGTCAGTTGAAGTTGGCCTCTTCCGTCTGCCCTGAAGAGGGCCTAAAATTAGGTTGAAACGTAAGCTAAAATAAAATAAGTCTAATTTATTTTGGTGTATTTTTTTACATTTTACACTGTTTAAATATAAATTATGTTCAGACTTCTATATAATCTTAATGTAATGCACTCAAAGCTGTTTTTTTACTGCTAATATATCTATGAATAATAAAGAATGATGAAGACTGAAAAATTCCATTGACATTACAATATAAATCTGGAACTTTTTTTATGGTTCTTGCTAGTTTTTTTAAATTAAAATACTCAGCAGAACGCGGCGGAAAAGGAATGAAATTAAAATAAGAATAAATGAAACAAAGACGAATGATTTGTTTATATCTAATAAGATAAAATACTGATAGTTTATCGACAGAAAAGCATGTAGAAGGTGGATGGATGGGAAGATATGTCTAAAAGAATTCTCATTTTAATGAAAATTATGTATTTATTTAGAGAAGTATATATGTGCTATCTCTAAATTTCTCTTTTAAAATAAAAAAAAATGTTTCATAAAGAAGTTTTATTTATTTTGACATGATGATTGACACACCTCAGCGATGTTAGTATAATTCCCTCCGTACAGCTTTTACGAACCTTTTTCAGGACAGTTTGGTTAAACATTGACAAGTTTAGAATCAATTAATTTTAAGTAAAACTTGTTTTTATAACCTTCTTAGTTATTCTCAACCAATAATTTTGGTTTATGTTTCATAAGCCAGTGATAGAGCGCTGAGTAGCTGTGCCGAATGCCCCACGTTCAAATTCGGTTGTGGCTGTTTTTATTCTGTTAACCCCAGGGACGGATCCCTTGATATCTGGGACCTCAGTAAATGCGTTTGGACTTTGGTGGTCTTGTGATGGTATCTTTAGTTGCTGTATTTTTGGTCTATGAGTTACAAATGTGCTTTTTTTTTTAATATTTAATTTTATTATTCTCTGTCTAACCTCATGAAGCTTAAATTTGAGAAGTATCGGCAGGTATTTCTGTTCAGGAATTCTCGTCTGAATCTTCCACATATGTCCTAAAAAATATCTTATGACTCTTTTGAACATACAAAGTTCAGTTGGCATACAAATGACGTTAACGAAGATCATGCAAATTGGAAAATTAAAATATACTTAAACCAAAAGTTACTTACTAACTACGATACTTTTCCGTTAGCCGAGCCCAATTGTTCGGGGCCATGTATTATATTCTCTGATTTAATTCAAAACAAACCATGTTTTCGTCTTTTTCTTCAGTCTTAATTTTAGTAAAAAAAAGATACAAATTTGAGATTTGGCCAAGCTGTCTCTTATTTTCAAGAGAAAGGTTTATTGGCAAGGAGTGCAATATGCCATCTGAATCATGAAATCTCTCGTCTATCTCTACAATTTTTCAGGACCACCGATTTTTTTGACTTACACTCCGCTAATACTTCTACACAAACTTCTCTTAAGTAGCTGTTCTAATCTACAACTGTATTGTGATTCATATCCAGTTGTTTTTACACCATTTGACTGATGCCATCTCTTCCTTCCAGTGTTAAAAAAATCTCTATGATGTTAGAGAGTTTCATTTCATGATTCTGATTGTGTGTCGCATTCTTTGCCAATATACCTTTCTTTTTTAAAAAAAAAAAAAAAAAGGACTGCTTCTTTTTCAGTTCTAGCTAAATCCCAAATTTCCATTATTTTTTTTTACAAAAATTAAGACTGAAGAAAAAAAGGAAAACGTTCTTTGTTTTAAATGAATTCAAAGAATAGAACACAAGGCGCCCCTAATGATTGTAAGAAATTTCTGGGAATATTTGGAGATTTTTCGCTTGCGCCCGGCTAACAGAAAATTACCTTAACTACAATTCTGGGATCATTAATAAGTTATATATCCCAAGCAAAAAATAAGTTATTATTATTGATATTATTTAATTTTTAATTAAATTTATGGACTTAAGCAGATTCTAATTTAAGATAAACTGAATTTCATTATTATGTTTTTTTAATAGACTTTTTTTTTTCAGATTCCAACTTCTGAACCAGAGAACATCGTTGGTGAGTGCTTGAATATTTTATTTAATACTGGCCGCCTGCATGTCATTATTTAGTGATTATTTTAAGATTAAGATGTGCTTGTCAAATATCTGGGCTTAGTAGCGAATGAATTCCTAAAAAGTTAATAAGTACCGACTGAGAAGCATCTGAGAGGAATCCCGAGGCGTAGGTGGGAGGATTCCATTAAAAGTAATCTAGTGGATTCGGTTTTGGGTAGTGATCTTCGGACAGAAGTATTTGTGAGAATGGGGCGGTATCGGCATCGAACCTTCGGGTTTGCTTAGCCTAATTAATATTATAACCTTTATTATTTTTATTTATTTGTTTAAATTGATTAGATAAGAGGACAGACTTGGAATAGGATAGGCTTGCTGATTAAAGCAGGTGCATCGAGATTACAGAGGCTAAGCTAAATGTCATTCGGGCTGTTTGCAGGCTTCGTATCGGCCAATTTCCATCCACTAACCGCCGGCTACCAACTATCTGCTAATTAACCAGCCTGCGATGTAAATTAAATTACCCGCAACGGAATTCGAACCCATTCATTTCATGCTAGGCAGGATGTGACCACTGCGCTACTTCAAGGTCAAACTGGACGTTTGATGAAACAGTTCATTAAAACACATTTTAGCGACGATATTTTGTCACTGTACAAAAAACTGGCGAAGTTTATTTTTTAAATAGAATTATTATTTTATTAATAACATGGATATTGCTGTTTAACTTTGTAAGTGACGTTAAATGAAACAAACAAACAAGAACGCTTAAATTAAAGTTTCCTAAAATAGTTCTAGTTAGTTTAATTAGTTCGTAGTTAGTAATTTCTATTGCCAGATTATTAAAATAAAAATAACGTCTGAATGTGAATTACATATATTTGTACTGGGTTTAATTATGCAATAAATATATCTTTTAAATTTATAAATTTCATAACATATTTTAAGTATTAAACTGTTTATGCCTTGTTGTTGTTTGTTCATTTAACGTCACTTTATTCTGCTATGGCTAATCGGACGATGCTACAGTGGGACCTCTAAATTTTGCCTATCCAGGTTCAATTAGGATAGGGATTTTTAACGAGTACTTGACATCGTACAGGCTCGGGACCCCCGTTTATCGTCCCTTCCGAAGGACGGCGTAACTAAGGATTTTTTACTCCCTTATAACATCCTAGGACCACCTACCGGGCTAAGAACCCGCGATTTTGGGCTTATTAGTTAGTTACACTAGAACGCAGGTGACCTTTTTGTTTATGCCTTGGTGTATAAAAAGAACTATACTACAACAATCAGTGAAAGGTTTTATAGTACAGGTTAGGACAGTACGGCTTCCATGACATCGATTGTGCAAGGAGGTTACGTTCTACTTCTAAGATTTTCTCTCTAACAGTGGCACTCTTGAGAGGCTGGTTGAGCCCCAGAAGAGTCTTTAGATCTCCAAGAGTCCATTCAACGTTGTTAACAAAATAACTATTTTTCGCCTGTCTCCAACTTGTGTCATAGACAGATGTAACCAAACAAACTATGTACTGAAATATGGCCAGACAATTTAGTGAACAACCTTTTTCAAAACAGGAGGCGATAGTAAGGGAGGTGTGATAGGAGAAGTAAGTTTCTTCGTATGGTCTGGACCACATTTGTCAAGTATTTTTTTGGAATCTCGAATTTTTTTAAAAACCATTCTTTGAGTTTATGGTCTCAATTCCAAGAGTAGCCATAAATTTTTTTTTAAATAACAAGTGCAATTCCAAGCAAATGGATGTATATAATAGTAAGAACAATCAAAGTCACGATGAGGATACAGGGCGAGTGAAGCAAGCTATGTAATTGAGGATAGAGCATACCAGTGAAGTCTATAATTCGCGCAGGCTGTTTACTAATCGTCTAATTGTACTACACTTCCAAATATATTTTTAAAGAACTAACTTAATTTTATCATTCTATATATATCTTGGACTGTTGTTGAGTAACTATAGTAAAATAATTAAATGCTGAGTGAAGCGAGCTAGGTATTGTGGGAATGTGGGCCCTGAAGGCGACGATTCGTACAGGTTGCTTACTAAATTGTCAAATTCTTCTACACTTCCATATATATTTTTAAAGAAATAACTTAATATTATCATTCTATGTATGATTTGGACTGTTGTTCAGTATCTAGTGTAAAATAACTACTAATTACTACTAAATTACTAACTCACCGTACATACAAGTACTTAATTGAATGTTCTGTTTTCGAAACTAAAATTACACTATACCGAGTTCAATTACTGTACACGACTTCAGAAACAGAACTACATACTGCTAATAAGTTATTGGTCCCTCGGGTGAAACGACAGTTGCGAAAGGGACTTGGTGCTTAGAGAGAGCGGAGTAAGTACTAAGGACCAGGAAGTAAGGAGCAATGAAGTCCATTACAAGTTGGCAATCGTGGAAGGCCACTAACTAACACGGCTTTCATTAACTCGTTTCACTTAGCCCCCTCCAACCAGGGACCAGTCCCCTCTACTGTTTCTGATTTCCATTTCAAATCCTTTTATATCTCAGCCTATTGTTATGTTAAGCTACATCCGAAAGGTGCGTATATAAAATGATTCCAAGGTAGCGAAAGTCATAGAAAATGTCTTTATTGGCATGGAAACAGTAATTTCCAGAATAACTTAATATAACTGTCAGCGTCAGCTGCGCAATCTCTCCATGTCTAATCTGTTTTAGGAATATTTCAAATCGTGTTTACATCAACAAAGCTATTTTCATTATGTTTGATAATTTTAAAACAATGCATATTGCTAATAATTAAATATTTGCATCAGAACATAGATTGAACAAGTATTGAACGATAGAAAAAAGATAATGTTCAATATCCAAAACTTTTTTTTTTTTAGAATAATTTATATAATCCAATAAAGTTCTATAGTAGAAGGTCTCAAGGCCATCTTCTTTTCAGACGCCTCGGAGGGTTGTCAAGAATATTATGGGAATCAAGTTGAGATACTAGCGGATTCTAGTGTGTATGGAGCTTGTCATGGAAGGATAGGTATCTAGTTTGGGCCAAATCACTAACATACGGGATATTAAGATCATGATGCATGAGTTTGTTTGTGGCATAATAAGGAGCATTGAGGATTTTACGAAGGATTTTGGATTGTAAGGATTGGATACGAGATGAATTGGATGGTTTAGTAGAGCCCCAAAGCTCAACTCCGTCTGTCCAAATAGGTCTGATAACTATCATGTAAATAAGTCTTTTGTAATTAATTGGGAGCTTTGAACGTTTGTCCAGTAAATGTTGAAGTAGGCGAAAACTTCGAGCAGTTTCTTGTCTTTTATATATTATAGATATTTGGCATTTCGCATGATATGGCTCAGGTATTTTAATTTTCGCTTTTTGTGGGCATACGATTTCTTGGTCTTTTCCGACCCAACACACTCAGCACTTTTCTATTAGTTTTGTGGTCAATTCACCAACGTATTTCCCACCGATGTACACTCAAGTTCAAGGACATTGATAAATCCGTCATGATATATTTCTTTTCTCCAAAGATCCTAGCGATTTTGTGACATCATGGAGATTCATAAGATGATCCACTCTAGAAGCACACTGGATAATCTCATCAATCCTACGCCCGGTACTTGTGATTTGTCTCCAGTAGGCTGTGATATAACTGATTTATATCTTAATTATATTAATTACGGTTTAAATAAGTATTATTTTTTACTAACTGGAGTACTTCTTTCTCTTTTTTGAAGATTATAAAAAATGATTGTTTTTGTTTTCTCGTTTCGTTTCCCCATTTCTTTCGTTTATGCCTCATATTTTATTTATTATCTCTACATATAATAATAACAGAATAACTTTTACTTTTATTTGTTTATTTAGTAATTTATATTTGTCTGTATTTACTTATGTACTGCTTTTTTTTTATTTTCTCATATTATAGACTTGACAATATCAAATGTATGTTGTGTTATACTTTGATGTGATAATGCTGTAAGATTGTTGTGTTTACAATAACTATTAGATTTTGTTTTGTTTAAGTCTATACAATTTTTTTTTTCTGAATTATGGAATTCTAATCGGTGTTCTGTGTTCAAAATATATTATTATAATATATAGGGAAAAGCAATTAGCCGGTATTGAATTTTCTTCTAGTATTTATGTCATACCTCTATTCGCATATGCGAAACGCACTTGGCTATGTTAATAAGTAAAATTAAAATATTTTTAAATAAATGAATATACCGGTTCCAAAACTAACCATCTGAAATCAAATCGTACTTTCAAGTTATTAAATAAAATTCTAACAAACCTTTCATGTTGGAATCATTAAAAGTACTCCATTGGAGAACATTCACGCTATTTATAAACTCTACTTAGAGCTGAGAGAGGAAGTGCTAAGGTATATATTTTTCGACTATATTTAAGGTAAGCCCTTATTTGGGACGGGAGTATAGCGCCCTCTACCATATTGGATATAATTTTTTCCAGCTCTCCTATGTAAAGGGTCACATCACGCGCACGACCGAGCGGATGAACACATCATAAATATTACACACTCCGATATTTTATTAAAAACTTCCTTCTCAAAGGATATCCGGCTTTTAAAATTCGTACCACTTCCTTTTATTTTATTTACCATTTTTTATTTTTTATCTAATGTAGACTTCGTATCGGAAAAAAGGTATAATATATGTCTAATGATGGAGTGATGGGAGTAGGTGCCGACGTGTGCTGCTCTCTGTCGGGGATCTAATCACCTAAACTAGAAATAATAATGGCCGTCCCTTAGCGTTGTTAGTAAAGAGTCTATTATAACACTCTTTGGATACAGAAAAGCTAATAATTACTTATATTGAATATGTAATATAATACATTAAATATTATATAGGTTTTTTATAAGCAGTATTATTTATTATACAGAGTAATAAAAAAAATAATGTATTTTATGTTCTTTGATACTTTTTAATTTTCTAGCAAGATTTATTTTATTTTATATTTATAATATAATTTCTCTTCAGAAACAAAAAGCAATCGATTTTCTACTAATAAGCTCTATTTAATTCATTTAACTTTTTTTCTATTTCTTGCTGTATGCCCCTCATCATATTTACTATATACTATTATTATTTTTACTATTAAAAAAGTATCACTGAACAAATGATTGAATATATTTCATTTTTATTAAAGTAACTTACCTTTTAATTTTAAAATACGTTTTCTCTTGGTTTTGTTATTTTCTAACGTTTCCAGTTCTTCCAGTGTGTGTAGTTTGCATATATTTCATTAGGACCCGTGAACCGCGACCTTTATATTGCAAAAGGTATTTAAACAAACTCCGCCTAAAGTCTCTCTTACATCCTTAGGCAAATCTTCCTTTATTTTAATAGTTTTGTAATTAGGGATTTCCGATAATTACTAAAAATATAATAGAGAATGGAGATAGTTGAGGGGTGCAGTCAAAAAAACCAAATAAGTACAAGACTTATATTTAATGTGTGTTTCGACCTACCTTGTAGGCCATCTTCAGGGCAACTGGGAGAGGCGGCTAGGTGGACCGGGTAACGACCATAATAATTATTAAATATAGTAATTATTAAAATAAATTCACAGAAAAAGTTGTTAAAAAAAGTGGTATGTTCTATTTTTTAGTAAAGGAACTTACATGTTTTTTAATTTTCAAACCATATTTGTTTTTATATTTGTATTATAACCAAGTTTCTTTTCAGGTAACAAAGAAAAAATTCTATTTTTACCTATTTTGCTTTATTTTCAAGATATAAATTTGTTAACGTTTCGATCGGACAATATAGTCCATTTTCAGTGTTTTATTAAAAAATAAATATATATTTTATTACATATCATTAAAACAGTAATTCAGGAAATGTGGTTTAACGTATTAAAACAAATTAATTATCAAAATATTTTCTGAAAAGGCTAAAAAAAATTAAAATGAATTACTGTGAGGTTTTTCTTTATTATTAAAATAAATAAGATAAGCAATAACGCTGGAAATGCTAAGAATTAAGGAAACAAAACACGTTAATTAAAAATTAGGTGTAGTTTTGATTTCCTGAAAACAAATATCAGGGTTTTTATATTTAATTCTGTATAAATCACACACCTTTGTTGATATTTAAGAATCGTAATAAATGAAGAAATAAATAAATTAATCCCAAACCCAGAAAATTAAAACGAAAAACATAAAGAAATAGTGTATTTGATGTATTTTAAATATTGTATGGAATATAGTTGTTATCTGAAATGACTCTGAAGTAATTTTTTAACGTTTATTTTATAGTTTTCCAAGTTTACTGGACTCTATCTCTCTCTAATTCTTCTAGTATTCTTTTATTTTATTCGGGTAGTCTTAAGAATGTTATTATTGTTTATCAAATATATGTATATTTGTATAAGTAATAAGTAGATGAATTCACTGAAATCCCATATCCTATTTGATAGAAAAGGCACAGACGGTATGGCCTTCATCTCAAAGCCGGTAATAGAACCGACATTGAACGTGCTCCGATGGATCATGAGATCGGAATGTGCCCAATCGAAGACGGGGCATGGATTGATATAGTTCGGCCATATTGAACAGTGCCGTTCTATTGTCTATCCAAGGTTTTTTCGAAGATGGCTGGTGTATTGTGGCCTGCTATGGCTCCGTCATTGTGGTTTTCCCTTCCTGTGCTCGTTCTAGTTTTTTTTATTGCTCGTTCTGAGTCAATGAGCCGGTGGATCCATGGTCTGAGGGAAGACGCATCCGGAATAATAAAAAAAATAATCAGGTCTTAATAATAATTACTCAATAATATCTTTCTTGTTCACGTCCAATAGAGGAAGAACTATATTATTCATGAATACATACCCTACGTACTTGCTACTTGAAATTTTCTTTCAAAAATAATTAAAATATACCACAGTTTAAACTTTCTAATGAAAATTTATCAAATAAAAAAATATTTTAGCAACAATGAACAAAAAATAATAGTAAAGTACAAATGGAAAAAAGTAAGTGAATAAACTGAGTTTAAGATTCATCTTTGCATTTTTAATTACAATGTAACAGTTGTAAAATGTGACTAATTAATATTTTTTTATGTAAAAAAATTTTTTATTTTTACCGCTGACTAAAAAAATTATGGAGTATGTTAAAAGAAATATGGGGTATGCGTACACTATGAAAAAAAATAGTCGAAAGTTTGTCTAAAGACAATGAACGCTTTCTTTTTGGAACAATATTTAATATTCGTCATGTTATCTACTTACGGTCAGTGAGAATTTTATTGGTGTTAGTTTAAATACTGAGCCATGAAAAATAATATTAGATAAATTTTCAGTTAACTATTGCATATGAATGTTATGTTTCTACTTTTTTAATTTTAACCCCCGTAAGAAATAGATTTGGATAATTTTTTTTAAAATTCTTAATTTAAAAACATATATTCGTTTTTGTAAAATACTTGGGCCTGTTTCGGATCCTTTATGATTACATATATGAAATAACTCCATATGTTTGAGAATGATGTGAGGAGAAGGTCTTAGTGTTGAAATCGATGAGTCCTGCTTCTCCAATAGGAAATATAATGTGGGGAGGATTTATCCGCAGGAATAGGTGTTCGCAGGCGTAAGCAGAGAAACTAGGGAAATGTATCCTATATTCTGTCCCATCTAGAACAGCTGAAATGCTGACTTCTTGCATTAAAGCTGCAATACTACCTGGGACAACATATTCTGATTGCTGGAAGGCCTGTAAGAGAATAAAGCAAATTGAAGGCATGAGGTGTAAACATTACGTTGTTAAAGTCAACTAGATCCAAAAATAAAAGTAATGTTCAATTAACATTCTCCCCGTGTATACATCGCAAATTGCGAGAACACGGAAATGTAGGATCAGTGAAAGAAGAGATATGACTGGCCTGGAAACGAGCCAGGATGGCCGAGATGGTTAAGGCGCCACTACGGAGACGTGGGAGATCCGGGTTCGAGTCCCGGTTCTGGTCATATCTTTTCTTTTCAAATAAAATACGAGAAAGAATGTTTGTTTTCTAAGATTTTAGAAAGCATTGCTGATTTTTATCCACAAATTTAATTGCAATTGTTTTGTTTTGAGGTTTTTATAAATATACAGATGTTTTTTATGAGTATTTTATTTAATAGCATAAATAACAGATATGTAAAACATTTTTTGCATGCGGTTTCTGAAACAGACCCGAATGCTTTATTTAGCCTGTTGTGATTACATATTTTTTATGTAATATACTATTATAAATCAAGGAATCAAAAAACGCTAGTGTTTCATATTGATTTGTTCGTTCTTGGAATAAATTTTCAATTAGATGCTTTCAAATTACATTTATTAATTTTTAAAAAATGTTGAACCCTCTTTACTAAAATATATTCCATAAAGGGCATTAATTAATTAATTTCTTAGCTGATGAGGAATTGACTTGCGAACAGGAGGAAATTAAACAGAAATTCTTAGAAGAGATATTGAATGAAAGTCGCACTCAGCTTAAAATAGCATGAAAATGTAGAACCTAATCAGATCCTTGAGTAAATCCAGGAATAGCTCCTTTAATTTCGCTATTGAAGACTTTGAAGCTCCAATATGGCAAAAACGAAAGTAATTATTGTACGAAACTAGAACTGCCAAACAGATGTCTTAGTAATTAGTTACTATCGTTAGTTGCTGTTGGATATCCACCATTGATTATGCATAAGGGATTTTAATCTATTTTAATTTATAAAACTATCCTTCTAATGTTATATATTAATCTAAAACGAGGATACTAACTTTTAACGGCGATTGACGTTTAATATACGTTAAATATAACTATAATAATTCTGTGGCACCTGTGCATAGTGGGCTAAGTCGAATTTTGTGAATTTCAAGCTATCTACTTAGAATCGTTTTTTCTCTTTCCTTGTGTCTAACACGCTAAGTGTTCCGTTCATTGCAATGAAGGATATTCTTTTGTGAATCGTGGGCTGATACTCCAATCTTGAACTTAAAATAATTTCAGAAAAATTACGATTCTAAGTAGAGAGCTTGGAATTCACAAAATTCGACTTAGCCCACTATGGACAGGTGCCACTGAATTAACGTTAAATATTCGAAAATAAGGAATCGCTTTAAATATTCGATACAAGTTAGGATGAGTCCACTGTAGAATATTGGATAATTGTTAGCAGCTTTAAGTTGAGTTATGTATGGATCAAATATTCATGTCATTTCACTGGATGAAACTCACTATTGCGGGGGTAGGAATGATGTCCCTACCACACTGTATCATTATAGAGAATCATCTTTTGGTTTTCAAAAATATTTTGTCAACATCTTTGGGCAAAAAGGAATATACGTCTTCGTGCGCCTGTTGACCTTGAGAGGCCATAAATTTAGACCACTTTATCATTTTTTTTCTTTGGGTGTATAAAATTAAAAAAAAAACATTAGTCCAAATTCATTTGCTACATCTATTTTCTATAAACGTTTCGACCCAAATGGTCATTTTCAATATATAGGTTTCACGATCACTCAACAACGGTATAAAAACTCTGTCTTTTTCTGTAGATTAATAGATTGAATATTTGAAAATAAGCTAGGTGTGTTCTATCCCATAGTCACTTGAATTGAGCCAGTTTATCACTCACTTTGATACTGAGTGTACTTCGGTTGAAAGTAAAGGGTTATGGAGCTGTGGAAAGCCTGTTATCGATTAACATCAACGTATCAACAACCATAATAGCAAGTCTCGTTCTTGTTGAGCAATATCGTATTTGAGTCTCACTAAAGAAAATTTTCAAATTAATTTTCGATGGACTCCTTTTTTAAAAATAATTTAAATAAAAAATCCAAACATGAAGAGTCTGGGTTATGGTTATCTTAGGAACTGAAGGAGAAACCTTTCCTCAAGTGAATTTTCAATTGGAATGCTGAAGGGAGAAATCGGCGAGGAAGACCGCGGAAAGCATACTCGGTCATAGTCTGAGGGAGGAAGATGTGCAAGGAGACATTGCAAAGAAACAAATGGAAAATGGACTAAAAGAAGTTTTTGGTTGATGGAAACCTCAGTCCGAGGAAAGCTTTTAAAAACAAATAAAAAACTTCGATTTCTTTATATATTAAGTTAAAAAAAATCCCAAAGGTTTTGTGTGAGCCTCAAGAACTTCAGGAATTAGAAATACTCTATTCATTCTCTAAAACATTCTTTATTCACAACTCCATGAATGGCTAGAAGCAATCCATCATGCTGCGGAATTCATCCGTACAAACATATCACATTACTCTGAGATAAAGACAAATTTATTAAAAATCGCTGGAAGGGTGACATATCAGATAAGAGAGACACATTGAGAAGTGGGCACAATCAGTCGGAGCCGTGTTAGTAGCGCCCCTCTCGGAGGCTTAACAAATTAGCGGTGCCATTAATCAACACTCATCGCTCACAATGGCCGGCTTTCGGATCTCCTTCTAATTAACAATATGAGATCTCTAGTGGGGGGTGTGGCATTCTTCATCTGTCACGTGACCACTGGGGTGGGAGGCGAATCCTATTGGTTATGTAGGCACGGTTGTAACCTATGATATGCGTTTTAATTAAATTTTATTCTATGCATATGTTGAAGCTTTCGCCTAAGCATTGGTACAGTAGTACCCTATGATCTGTACTGACGATGTGCCTTATGTGCTCTCCTGACGTTACTAATGCCACATGTCACAAACCACTATAAGCGATGCATTTTCATCGCACATTGTAAAATATTGGGAACTATACAAAAAATAGTACAAAACGGTGTGGACATAAAAGAGTAAAACATTTATTATTGTAAAATACCAATTTCTTTTATTTCATTGTTATTGTTATATGTATGTATATAAGTTATTAAGACTGTATAGTTACAATTTTTGTTTATTTTATTATTATCAATTTTTTTTCTCTGTTGGAAGTTTTTTTATACATTTTTTCTTTCATTGTAAATTATGATTCTGTACAGATACATTTAAATTTGTACAATGATTTTTAATTTGAGACTGGCCTATTTGGTAGAGCATGTAATTTTGTGAATTGTAGCAAATTATACAAGAAATAAAAGAAAGAAAGAAATCGCAGATTATAGGTCGAAACATTTTCATATAAAATATAGTATCATTATTTTTACCGTCCAATAATTAAATGAAATTTAAATGCATTAAGTTTAATAAAGTTTTTTATTCAATTTCACTTTTTTATTAAATTAAGAAATATATAAAACAATAAAATCGGATGGACCTCTGTAAAGGCTTACACACCCTCGTGTTGCCTATAATAAGTGGGTAAAACTTAGTGGTTGAGCTTGATCTAGGACGAATATTCCCCATGTTGTCCTCGAAAAAATACAGTTTATGTATGAATAAACAGTCCATGTATTAAACCCAAGAACTTCAAGTTGTAGTGGTGAAGGATTTTTTTTTATTTATTAAAATAAACATTATTACAAATAAGCTAAATATTTTTTTATCCTGATGTAGTAAGTTCCTGGGTGCAATATGATATAGAGATGACTGCTCCACCATTACGTCGATTAGGCGTCCAGTATTTACCCAGAATCTTTAATGTGGGTATTTTTAATTTTATGTTGTCGGTGATAACTTTTCTAGTTGAGAGTTTATTTTGCGTTATTTTTACGGTACTATAACTAATTGGATGATGTAACAGCGAGTGCTAAGTTTCTCCTAAAGATAATTAGGATAGTTAGCGATTACCTGGCCGCTACATCGCACACCTTGGGACTGCCGTTTTACTCCGAAGGACGACATAACAATGGAATTTTCACTTACTTTAAAAAATACTAAGGTCACCGAGCGGGATGAGAACTTGCTGAGAAGGTGCTTGTTATGCTAACCACTACAACACTCAACTAGCTGAGAGCTTATGTCGCCTTATCATATCTTACTACAGTCGAACCTGGATAAGTGGAATACCTCTATAAGTGGTACAAAACTTGTTGTACCATGAATTTTCCCTTAAGTAGGCTCTATAACTGGAATGTTTTCACCTCTATAAGTGGAATCAATTTTTGCGTAAATTGTCTCTGTACATGGGACAATTTTTGTATTTACCTATATAAGTGGAATTTACAATACTAAGAAAACGGGAAGGGATATAGATGGGTTTGTTTTGTTTTGATTAGTACGTAAAGTGTAAACTACGCACATAGTACATACATTAAGCACATGATTACGTTTTAAAACACAGCTGATGATGATAATGTACAAATAGAATCGGAAACAGATACTCTCGGACTTCGGCCACAGGGTTGGGATAAAGTGTTAGGAGATACATATGAGAAGCTTCCAATCATAAACAATTCTGCACTAAATTGTACAGAGATGTTGTTTTTGTTGTTGGTTTTGGAAATGAATATGATTATATGACATTAAAAAAAAAAATTTAAGTGCCCAAGTGAAGTGCCGAAAAAAATAACTAGTTACTTTCACTAATACAATTGTATAAAAATGTGCATCCCTATTGTTTATATAAATAACATTGTTGGGTATGTAATAATTATAATTATTGTTTAAAAATTTTATGTATGTATGTTTTTTTGTGTGAACTACATTTACATTTATAAAAATTACCAGTTGTTTGAGAACCTCTTTTAGTGGTAAATGCAACCTTAATGACCTGGATAAGTGAACCCTTGTTTAAGTTGAATGCCACTATAAGTGGAATTGGAATCCTGCCACCAAGAGATTTCACTTACCCAGTTTCGACTGTATTACCTATTATTATTACTATATGTTATAAAATTGTATGTAACTGAGTAATAATAAATCAAAACCGTTCCTTGATCCTGTTGCTATTATTATGTGAAGGAACGCAATAAATATCCAAAATCGAACAAACAAAAAAACCAATACATCAGCAAGATCTACCCCTATTTACGGTTATCTTAATTCACTCCTTAGAAAGCCCTTCTTCATTGATATTTGACTTAATTCCCTAGGCGATTCTTATTGATTTCCAACCTTTCTTACTAGAATGGGAAGGTGGAAATTCTTTCTGTAGATTCGCCAAGAAATAAGTCCTTCCCAGGCTGTACAGCATCACGCCAGTTCCGAGGTGTTAAGACTGTCACCTCTTAAGGACCTCAGCCAGTACGACACCCTTAGAAGCTAGAACAGAGCCGATAATAGAGGGCGTTGAAGTGAGATAATATACAGCAACTCGACACGGCGGGTGTTGCTCAGCTCTCGAAAGGCACAGCTGCTTGTGATGGAGCGAGCGGCCTGCGCCTGGCAGCGCGCGTCTCAAGCTCATTGTTCTAGCCAGGTTGTTGGATAGAAGAGATCCAACTCAGGAGGACCGCTATATCATCAAGATTAATGGAAAACATGTCTAGTTAGGGGATAAATCTGGCGGATCTGTATGGGAAGTTAGTCGTTCATTGTGTTTGAGCCATATTCTTCTGAATTTTCAAGAATAGGGGCATGTTTGTATGTCTGTACAAGAAACAAAAGATGAAGGTTATTTTCCGGAATAGTTTTTGGTACTTGAGTGTTAACGCAGCCACCGTTATATTTGCCTAATACTTAGCATGCGCAAGCAGTTACTTTTTGTTACAGTTATATTCCTAACAGCTGATTTGTTCTATGTTTGTTCTTGCTTGCTGAGTTTTGATTATTGCTGATTTATTGTTTGTTTGCTAATTTGTTATAGATTTTCGGTTCTCATTGTTTTATTTATTTATTTAACTATTCTAAAATGCGTATTTGGGATTTGCAAAAAACAGAAGAAGAAGCTATTATTTTTTTGCTGGAGTGAAATATTTTACAAAAACAAAGAAAATGTAGCAATTTCCATGAAATGAAATTGTATTGTGGTGAACGTTACTTTTGGAAATGCAATTCAAAACAATGTGCTGAGAAAGTGGATTTTTTTTTTTTAGAAAATGATTTTTAATTACTTTTATTTCTTAATTGTTCATTGTTGTTTAATAAATTATTCATGATATATTCCATTTTTCAATAAATTCTTTTGATTTCTAATTGTTGATAATTGTCTAACCCCAATAAATAGAAGGTAACAGTTAGAAATGTAATTGTTATGAAATATAACTGCTCGTGCATGCGAACAAGTAGGCAAAAGTAACGGGGGCTGCGTTAACACACAAGTACCTAGTTTTTTTCTAATTATATATATACTGATTGATATTTGCTGATGAAATACTGACGTTGGTGTGTCGAAATAAAAACTATACTGACTTCTCTCTGTAAAAAAAAGTAAATTTATTTTTAATATTTTAGTAGAATCTGTACAGAACTGTACAGTCTTACCTGTAAAAAAAAAAGAAACATTTAAAGCTAACACTTCACACACTGTTTATGAAACAGTTTTCTTTAAACTAAAAAATAACAAACGATTCACAATATCCCCCGAGAACCTCCCCGGTTCTTCTCTTACAGCTGTTACCGTATCAGTAGCATTCAAATGAAAGGCTTTTAGTGTACATATATATATATATATATATACACAATACGAGATACTGTCTTCCTGCCTTTTCTCAGCATTTTAAGGAATGCAGGGAAGAGTGAAGTTATTGTTTGTTCGATACCAAAGTCATAATTACCAAAGAGATATAAAACCAATTTCGATTATAATAAGTCCTAAAAAAAAGGATGATAAAATTACCAAATGGGTTACTTGATATACTCAACTGAATAATTGAATTGTTCCATAGCTAAAAGGGAAGACAATAATATAAAAAAGTTTGACACTTTTCTGTCTATTTGGAAAACAGCCTGTCTTCGTAGACATTTTCTGGCATAAACTTTGCGAGGACATTCTACGTCTTTGTGACGTGAGGGTGGCATTATCTAAAGTGCTTTCAAAGAAATGTCTAAAGAATTTTTTTTCCTAAGCTTACTTTACTTCTTAAAGTTAATTTACTCCAGGAATGATTTGATCCATACATATTTATCTGTCTATATTCAACAAAATAATTAATTTTAAATTATGCTATTTATTTATGCTACAAATTAAAAATGATTTATATTTAGAACGGATGTAACCAAAATAATATTTTTAATAATTAAAGGGGTTTATAAGTACTTTCTAGTAGTAATTAATTTAAAATTCGTATTTTTTTTAAGTATTGGATTGGAAATTAAGGATCTGATATTGCAAATTAATATACATGATGATGGTTATTTACTGAAAAAAATATATATATTTAACATCGGTAGTAAGCATATTAGTTAACGATATATTTTTTTTATATGTGCTGGCTTAGTGTTGTAATTATATTGTATTCTTCCAGAAGTCCCGATTTCATTTAAGAGATCTCAGTTATCAGTTTGTCTGCATCCTAGATAAGTAATTCTATTAGTCCTTTTCAGACGGTGATTATTTGCACGGAATTCGGCATCGATATATTGCTTTTTTCTGACATTGTACAGGTTAAAATTTAAATATGTTAAATTTTGGGTTGATTATTTATTGAAAGTTGGTAACAGGGAGCGAGTGGCTCAGTGGTAGAGCGCAGAGTTACTATATCTAAGGAAGAAAATCTGGCGGTTGAGAGAGATCTAGGACATATCACCTCCCTGCTTAAACGTTGTCCAAGATACAGTACAGTCTATACCATGTTCTGAATCCAATACCCTCCATGTGTTGTGGTGGTATAGGTTTTTTTTTTATTGAAAATTGAAAATCTATTTAACATAGATCGTATTTTTTTTAAACTGAAATGCCTGGTAAATTAAATAAGTTTGTTAATACTTGAGCAAAAGAAAAGGAATGAAGCTAATTTTGATCTAAGAAGGTTTCTTGAATAAATGAAAATGAATGAGAATTTTTCGTCAGCTAACCCTACGAGATCTCATATTAGTAGCCCCGCCTTCCACCAGCCCTGAAGATGGCCTACAACGTAGTTCGAAACGTCGGCACTTACAATAAATAAGTTTGTCACCCCCAGACTATCTATATCCCACATTAGATCTTCCAGACTATTTTCCTCTTAATCGAAAAAAAAACACAGTGGTAAAAGATTAAAAAAAAAAAATAAATCCTCTACAAATGTCTACATTAAATGCAGAGTAAATAAAACACATCAAGCGAGTCATGAAATACTAACTGAGACCTCGAAGAGTTTCGAGAATTAATAGTGCTATATAAAAACATAATATGTAGCTATAAAAAGATAAATAAATAAAAAGAAGATTGGAACATGAATATTGAAAGAGGCTGACTGAACCCAAATTCATGATAACTCAATCAGCTCCGAGTGATTTATCGGCTGTTGTTTTTTATTTTGGACCACACTCGGAGAACCGGTATCTCGCCTTTAGAGTCGTCCTTAAGTTCGAGAAACTTTTCGATTCTCTTTTGTTGTTTTCGAACCTTTGGTTCAACATTCCTATGACAGCAAGCGCATAACAAAACCTCAAAACCAGGACATGTTCAAGGGCCTTGAGAGCAGGGTTCTACTTGGTCAACATTCAACATAGAAAGGACATTTCTGTATTTCTCGCACCCTACAAGACAATATAATTTCGTTGTACGATTGCCTGTCTTGAAACAACGATGATTAATATGATTATGAGAAAAGCTTGGCATGAGAAAGGCTAATGGAGAATATATATCACCTTTTCTCGAATAATCTTCTAGTAGGTTATAATTAATAAGGCATGAAGGGAGGAGAAACAGCTGATTTATTACAAATGGCGGACTTTATATCACAGCCTTGCGTAACCAGATATACTGAACTACTTCTCAGGAAATTATATTTTTTACATTAAAAATAAACTTACAAAATTATAATAAGTAAAAATTGACTGTTTACAATAATATAAATGTAGGTTGATTAAATCTAACTTTTTAAGAATGTAGCAATAATAAAATAATGCAAAATTTTAATTTTGCTTCCCGTTTAGAGAAATCGCTACAAGATACTGTTTTATTAATTAAAATGGTATTTTAAATGTTATAATTTTATACAAGGCTCTTTTGTATATATTGTAAATATTGCTTTTGTAATAAATTACACAGGTCCACAAAAAAAAATTTTAGTTTTATTAGTTCATACAAGACTGAAAAGACAAGAAACTTTTCGCCTACTTCAACGTTCTAAGCTCCGAATTAATTAAAAAAGACTCATTTACATGACAGTTATCAGACCTATTTCGACATACGGAATTGAGCTTTGGGACTCTACTAAACCATCCAATTCATCTCGTATCCAATCCTAAAAATCCAAAATCCTTCGCAAAATCCTCAATGCTCCTTATTATGCCACAAACAAACTCATCCATCATGATCTTAATATCCCATATGTCGCTGATTTGGCCCAAACTAGATACCTATCCTTCCATGACAAGCTCCATACCCACTTGAATCCGCTAGTTTCTCAACTTGATTCCCATATTATTCCTGATAATCCTACGAGGCGTCTGAAAAGAAGATGACCTCGAGACCTTCTACTATAGAACTTTATTGGAGTGCTACCGATGGGTAGTTTCTCCACAAGTGTTTTTTTTTCATGTGTTTTGTTCATATCAGCAAATTTACTTGATTTAATATTATTACAGTTCTAAATATTAATAAATTAATCTAAAAAAAACTTTATTAGTTGATCTTTGTAGATCTTTATGTGCTAAATCTAAACCTGGCATTAGTTTTTTTGTATCACCCATAGTTTTAGAGCAGTACAATACAATACAATACCTTCTTGTTTAAAAAACTTGGAAAATGGTTGCTTTCTCTTCCTGTACACTAATGCTAGTTCCAACCGCCAACAAGTTCTTTTCTTTTAGTCTAAAGCCAAGCAATTCAGCTTTTTCTTTCGTTAACCCAAGATCCCTAACCAAGTAGTTAAGCTCGATTTGAATAAACAGTTTAGGCTCTACATTTTCTGTAAAACATTGGAATTCTTCATCATCTTGTTCATCTAACTCCGATTGGACATCAGAAAATACTTCCGTTGGAATACAATTTAAATCATCTGGTGGTTCAGGGACCGGTAAATCTACACCATGCCCTATTGGTCGGATGGCAGACGGAAAGTTAGAGTAGCTTATTACCTTCTTGTTTTTTTAGTTATGACCAGTAATATCGACACTGCAAAAGTAGCAATCATCGGAATGATTTCTTGGCTCCCTCCATATCACAGGAACAGCAAATTTAAAGGGGTTTTTCCTTTTTAGACTATTTTCTTAGATCATCATAGATCGACACATACATAACATACCTTATGAGGGGCCCAAGATTTATCCTGATCACTAAGTTTAGTTCCAAAGTATGATAGATAAACCTTTTTGGTAAAGTCTGTAATGTTTCTTTGGTGTTTTTTAATTACAAACTCACTACAAATATAACAAGAACTGTCAGGTGAGTTTTTACAACCGTGATTAGACATTGTACTGAGCACATGTACAGGAAACGTGAAAGTGAGGTTAAGTTGACAGTAAACAAAACATCAGCTGTTAACAGAAAAAAGAATCAACCTTTTTTGTTGATGTGTTTCAATAGTGCTACCAACTTCATCCACACCAATAGACCTAGTTTTTCATTTATTTATTTTAAATATTAAAGCTGTTCAATTCTTTAAAAATCGCTTAATATAATAAATTTAACCATAAAATGTGAAGAAATTGTGGGTGATACAGCATTTATAATATCATATTTGGAACTAGCACCCTAAAAACTATAGGAATAAGGTATTTTCAGTACAAAAGTTTTTTCATGCTTGCCTGTGCTATTTATTCTGTTAACAACTGGGGATGGATTCACACAGACTTAATAAAATGGAAACTGTTAATTGGGCTTAGATACAGTACAGTTCATACAGTTTAGTGAACCAAGCCCCGTCATGGGATGTAGCAGTACTTTTTTGTTTTAATTTATTTATTTTATTTTTTTTTTATGAAAACTTTAAATTTGTTGTTGGTTGACTCTTAGTTTATTCATTCATGTTGATTTCTCATTTTGTTTTTTATCATACTATTTTTTTTAAAGAAATAGATTTACTCTGAAAAATATCTAAGCCTACCATCATTTTTTCTGACATTTTAATTATGTATTGGCATTTTTTTGTAAATTTTTGTATACCTATAACAGTATAGATATACCTGAATGAAACAGACCATAGAGATACCTGTTGCTCGACCCTAGCTAGATGACAAGAGACAAATACGTAGAAATCCCAACATAAATAAGTTATCACGTGAGGGGGGGGGAGCTCGAACGGGACATGTCGCTAAAACTGCAACTCTCTTAATCCAGTTACCGACCTTTTTATGTTCCCTCCTACGCCGAGGAGTCCTTTTTTTGTGCCAGTTTGTAGAATCAATATAGACGGGTTAATTTACCGTATCCTCCAACCGGTTGTGTTTTTTTCCGTTTTCGATGTTTGCCCTCCCGCGAAGAGGAGGCATTCCGAGTGTGTACGGTTCCAGGTTCCAGGATTCGATACCAGCTTGTGGGACTGTAAGTTGGTTTGCACAAAAGAAAAACAAAATAAAAATAAAAAAATTCTGGCTAAGACCAGTTTTTATTTCAAACTTGGTACATTTGTATTTATTTTATTAAATATACAGTATAATGGTGTCGATAATTTTAATAAATGATACACTTCTTTACATTAATATATTCATTAATACATAATAATTATTTCAATTCATTTTATTTGTATCTACAATTATTATTTATTATTTATAATATTAAGGGGAGGAGAGAAGTTTAGTGAGTTACTGTACTGTGGCCAGGGGTCAAATCCAGCTATAGTAGATATATTAATTAACGTGGTAACATCCATTTGTTCATAACAGCTCTCCTGAGGCTTACAGTGCCTCTGTAACGTAACAGTGCCTGAGTACTTTTGCGAAAAACTAACTGTAGAATGTTATCACTGGCAAATCTCCTCCCAGCACCACCAATGTCTCTGTCAAGTCTCCTCCATGTACTGAACCCAAGCCCATCATGGATTGTAATTGTACTACAAGATGGTTTTAGTACTTGACAAATAAATTGAAAAATACATACAATAAAATATATGTATTTTGTGAGCATTACATGTGAATCTTAAATTACAAGTTAAATGTTTCTCAAAATGGAGTCCTCGGATCTGTTGTAAAAGAATCAGTGGCGTATTAATACATGAAAATGTAGAATTTAATAGTAAAAAAAAAATCAGGAAAACTTTGGAAGTTTAAATATATGGGATGTGATACAGATTTTTTTTTTATTATATAAGAAACTGCGTTTGTATTTTAATGATCAGTTTTTGTCCTCGATTTTCTTTAATTATGATTATTAGTTAATGGTCATAAGCATTATCTTTTCAATTTAAAGATAAAAAAGGTTAAAGAAAGGAGTAAATTATAGGTTTATAATGTGTTGACCAATGAAATGAGGAGTATTTATCGTAGATGTAAGATTTTACTGTTAGATTCTTCATGTCGTTGGATATGGTGTGATTCTGAATCCGTTGAGCATTTACAAGTTTTCTAGACCTATAATAAGGAAGGAAAATTTGTATATAAGTGTCAGTGTTAGAAAAGCTCTGGATACAACATTAGCTCATGAAAGTTAAAAATATTTGTAAATAATTAAATATTAAGGAATCGGGAGTGAATTCTTCTAAATCTTCCATTAATCGAAAACCTATCGGTTTTGGTAAAACAATTGAATATTATTGTGCATCGAACTGAAATAGTGCGAGACTGTTCAACCCGGAGACAAAAGACGATCAACTTATCAAAACTCAATTTAAGTTTTAGTAATGAAAGTAAGTTGCCCTAGTAGCTTTGCCGGTTAATCGAATGTCTGTTTAAACGACCCATTGTTAAACCTCGATTTAGGCGAATCGATTTTATGTTGACTAAATAAGTTTGCCAATTTCTAAGCAAGTTCTATTTTAGCTCTTCTCTCCATATTGTGTATTAAGTAATTTAAGGTTTTAATTGAAGCACTTGAGTTTAAAGACGGAGAATTACCTGGAAAATTTTAGGGGAAGTTTCGCTAAGCTTAGTAAAGCAATATATTTTCTGCTATAAATTAACTTATCGATAGGTAAGGTTTTGTCATAAATAATAGATAATAACAAAAAAGATAACCAACCAATTGTTAGGCAACAATTAAAAAATAACAGACTGTTAATAAGGGCAGTCAATCTACATCTAGGGTTATGTTCTTGGATATTTATGTTCTTTATACATTTATCGTCCTATAAATCTCCAAATGATCGACGGCCTGAAGTAAATTGTTTATATAAAAGGAAGTTTCACCAATGTTTCCGTGTTGTCAGCAACTTGCTTGATCCCTCCCCTAGGTTATATATACATGCACTGAAAGGTTGAGATAGATTGAGAGATAGACATAGAGAAGATGGTATGATTTAACTATGGTATATAAAGACTGTAGTCACTGTGTTCGTTCTAGAGTAGTTATTAAGGTATAATAATAATCCATAATTAATAGTCTACCTTGTCAGTTCATACCTGAAAGTTTTTATATCTATGTTGTATTGTTTTATGTCACAATAAATATAGATAGTGATAGTAATGTAGGCAGTATATAGTGATGTGAGTAGAGTTAGTGACAACTCCCCCCTCCCCACCGCCTCGATAGCCCTGAAGAAGGCCTGCAATGTGGGTCGAAACGTTGGCTCTTTAATTAACATTTCTCCCTACTTAAGAGAACATTTTTTGTCCATCCATCACCCGGGCCATTTCCTTCAACACAATAAATATAGTTCATTCTTACAAGTCAAGTCTAATGTTTGTGACAATATAAAAATATTTGTAGATATCGATTTCATACTTTTTAATTCTATAATAGAACGCAATTTTACTTAAATGTTGATCCTTTTCAACGAAGAATGTTATAAAAAAATTATGGTTTATAGAAAGAAAAAAAGTGGCTGTGTATGGGTATATTGAGAATATCTCTCGTAGATAGAGATGCGAACGAGGAAGTTTCGTGAAGATTCTAAAAGGAAACAGATTTAGAAATCAGGAAACTAAAATACTTTGGCCGCATTATAAGGGGAAGGATATTTCAAATCCAGCAGAGTGTCATGCAATAGAGAATTATTTAACTATTCTTCAAAACATTACTTCAGAGCAACATTCAACCAGATGCAAACAGCCATAATCATCGACAACCTTAGACAGAAATCGGCGTCTTATGAAGTAGAAAGACAGAAAAAACTGTAATACTGGTCATCACATGAAGGACCATAATGGCTCAGTGATAGTAGGACCATAATGGCTCAGTGATAGTAGGACCATAATGGCTCAGTGATAGTAGGACCATAATGGCTCAGTGATAGTAGGACCATAATGGCTCAGTGATAGTAGGACCATAATGGCTCAGTGATAGTAGGACCATAATGATTCCAAGCCAACGGTTGTGTTTTGCCATAGATTACCCATAAGTTTATGATGAAAGAAGTTAAATGCTTTGTACGATATGATATTAATAAAAGAGGAAATTTTAAATACTTAGTTTTTTGGATGTAGTTAAAAATAATCTTATATAAAGATTTAAGATAAGATAAAACTCTTTCGTGGTTTGCATAAATGATTTATTGTTTTAGACGTTTCTATTAAAAGCGTTAATTAAAAAAAATAATATAAAGTTATGGAGCTATGAATGTAAGAAGTTCTACTTAAGTACACTAAGCTCCCCAAGTTTATGCATGTGTGGTAAGTTTGAGTTTGAAAACTCTTCTTGCAAAGTTGTTTTAGTTCCTTAGCCTTCAACTAGGTTGCTCCACAAGAAAAATACGTAAAATTTAAGAACTTTATTACTTAATGAATCAATAAAGATTCTATTGTTTTATCAATTAATTTTTTCATCCTTTATTATGTCCCGCATATTATAAATCTTTTAACTTTTATTGTTTCTGTTTTTATATCTCCCAGTTTTATTGGAGGACGTTTTTTTTTTGTTCTGCTCGTTTAGCTCTTTGCCCTAATTTTCTTTCCTTTTGCCTCAAACTGTTGTTTATTTTTTTTATTTTTTCATTTTCACATAATTTATTTCCCTATTTTTATTCTTAAAATTTCAACTATTATCCTACATTTTTCTTAGCCGTGATGAGGAGCTAAAACATAACCCCAAACGTTGATACGTTAAACGATTGTTATATTTTTTTCTTTTATTATGTACATTCCATTTGTGTTATTTGATTCAATAAATATATTATTATTCATTATTCACATAAAAACTGTTTAAAAAATAAGTACATAGATTAAATAAAATAATAAACAAACTAATGAGCAACTATTTTACAAATAATATCCAGCAAATTAATGAACAAAACAAAACAACAAACCAAATAGAACAGTTAAATATAGATATTGTAGATCTGTTAAATCAAATATTACTCATATTAGAATAGAATTTCATTAATTGTGTTTTTTGCCTTCTTAACAATAATATAAAAAAATAAATAAATGTAATAAGAACCACATTGGATAAAACTTATAGTTTAGATTAACGATATAGTTTAATAAGAGGGTTTGTTTTGAGATAATGCCTTATAAATCTCGCTTTATCGACTCAGGTTCCCATTAAGTTAGTACTAAATAATTTTATCTATGTAAGTGATAAATTGGAAAAAGTGGCTCAGTGGTAGAGAACTGAGTTGCCATGCCGGAAATCCTGGTTCAAATCCCGCTGCAGGCAAGACTTTTTGGATCATATGTGATCTAGGACCCTCCTGGGGCTTACCCTGCCCATATAAGATGTTATAAAAATAGGGTACACAAAAAAGAGGGAAAAATCTGGCGATTGAGCGTTATCTTGACAAATCACCTCCCAGCAGAACCTTTGTCCATGAAACAGTACAGTCTCTACCATGCACTGAACGCTAGACCCGTCACGGTTTGTATTGGTACAGGTTTTTTTTTAAAGTGGTAAATCAATGAGGTTAATCATTAAAGTAATTGTAATAACTATTTAAACAAAGTGCTGATTTTAAATACTATTCCCTCTCTCGGCACTATGCTTCCTACAAACCAAACTGTTGGAAGTTCAGTTGAGTCAATAACTAATAATGGACTCTAACCTGACCATTACAAATTAAAATAGTTTCTCCAACTAAAGGCAAACTCAACTATCGCCCATTGCTGCTAAATTGAAACCGAGACAATTTAATAAAACTCGCAAAATTTCCAGTTTAACCAGAGATAACTCATCCCCTCTCTCTCATAATTGTTACAATATTAGGTGGCAGAGAACAAGATGTTGACCTAACTTTTGGAGTATTAATTAGCTACGCGTTATTATTTGATAACCGGTTATTTATAACCATCTATTTAATAATACTTTATAAATAAAATATGATTTACTTATTATTGTGAAAATGGTTGACTGAGAAAAGTAACATGTTTTTCTTGATAAATCTATTATTTAAAAAATGTTGGGCAGTTAAATCATTTGGACAAGTTGTCGCTTCGAGTTATGTCCTCACAAGTTTTAATTTTGCATTCGTTTCCTTCTTAATATTCTATATGATAAAAAAATATCAAATTTTAGTAAAAAATATTGTAATTATTTTAAAATGAATATATTTCGGTAATCATTTTACCAAAAAAATAAACATTTTAACAAATATATATCATCATTTATATTTCGAAATGTTATTTGTAACGTTTATTTCTTGATGAAATGATCACCGAAATATACGGATTTCCCATAATTAAATAATTTTTTTCATACTTAAACTGAAGAATATTTATGTTTTTGAGAATATAAGAAAGGAAACGACTGTTAAACTTATTGTGACATAACTCGAAAGCGGTAATCTGCG
This sequence comes from Arma custos, assembly GCA_037127475.1. Lineage (NCBI taxonomy): Eukaryota > Metazoa > Arthropoda > Insecta > Hemiptera > Pentatomidae > Arma > Arma custos. The sequence continues at coordinate 21,428,988 of CM073763.1, read as the reverse complement.
GAACTGATACCGAATGTCGAATGATGAGTATATGTTAGTACGGTAATAATCCATTCAATGGCTATTTTTTTTAGAGAGAAAACACGAAGTATGAGTATTGTACTAGTATTTTGCTTCAAGGCCATTATGTTAGTTTGAATATTATTAATGACCTTATATGATTTTTTTTTTTAACGGCGCTACAACCCGGTCACAGGACTTGGCCTCCTCCGACCGTCAAGGTCTTGTGCCGACGCCATCCAGTTCCTAACTCCGAGGATGGTGCCGTTTGGTATACACATCTGACCACCTCAGCTTAGATCTCTCTCTTCTTTCCCCATCTTCTATCCTGGCAAGATGCTGTGCATATCATAAGCTCCTCAACTTCATTATTCTTACGACGTCAGGATCTTACACGATCTTATATAATATATACAGTTATTTATTGTTAATATTTATATTTTGTATAGCACTTTTCGACTACACTATACTTCCCTCTTCAGCATCTAATAATATTCGAGTATTGTTGGGTGAGTAAATTTACATACTACTAATTCAATGACCATGCCCCATTAATGTAGTCAAATGTAAATTGATTCACGCAACAATACTGGAATATTAGATGCAGGGGAGGGGTACATTGTGTCCCTCCCCCCCCCAACGTACAAAGAGAAAATATATTAAAAATTAACTTTACGGGTTTTTTTACATGTTTTTTTTTAGATTAATTTATTGATATTTACAACTGTAATAATATTACAAGTAAATTTGCTAATATGAAAAAATTACATGAAAACAAAAAACACTTGTGGAGAAACTACCCATCGGTAGCACTCCAATAAAGTTCTATAGTAGAAGGTCTCGAGGCCATCTCCTTTTCAGACGCCTCGGAGGGTTATCAGGAATATCAGGAAGTTGAGAGACTGGCGGATTCAAGTGTTTATGGAGGTTGTCATGGTAGGATAGCTATCTAGTTTGCGCCAAGTCAGCAACATATGGGATATTAAGATTGTGATGGAAGAGTTTGTGACATAATAAAGAGTATTAATAATTTTAGGAAGGATTTTGGATAGTAAGGATTGGATACGAGATGAATTGGATGGTTTAGTAGAGTCCCAAAGCTCAACTCCGTATGTCCAAATAGGTCTGATAACTGTCATGCCAATGAGTCTTTTGTAATTAATTGGGAACATAGAGCGTTGGTCCAGTAAATGTTGAAGTAGGCGAAAACGTCGAGCAGTTTCTTGTCTTTTCAGTCTTGTATGATGATTTTATATGTTAACTTATATTTTTGTGATCTGGGGAAAAAAATCTACATGGGAAAAACTAAGTAACTCATTTTTTCCTAAATGTTCGAGAGAGCCAAAATTACCTCGCAAGAGCAAACCAAAAGTTAGCTTTAGATAAACTATGCAACTTAGTTAATGATAAAAGTTTTAGATTTTTGTTATGTTCGAATTTCTTTCATACTTTATATGTAAATGCAATGAATGATTAAAAATACAATGAAACATTCAAGTTTAAATCAAAAGCAATGGGTGAATCTTAGGATATAACAAACTTTACATAAATCTTGAACAAGTATATACTTTGAATTTTTCTTCATTCCACTTTGACTATCTTTTGTTATTCTTCAAGTTAAAAAATTAAAAAAAAAAAGAATTTTTTTTGGTGGATTCGAATGTTTTTCTTCGGTTTTTCTTTTCGTTCGAAAACGTTTCGTTTTCCGCTATACGAGCATTCTTCATTAGCGGTTTTGAACTGTTCAAACTTCTCGTGTTACCATGCAATAGTGTTAAAACAATGTTACCTCGTTTTGCTCTGTGGTATTCCCAGATATTTACATAAACTAGCCTGTTATTATCAACCTGTGCATTAAAAAGAAAGGACCCAACTATCTCTCAAACTTGAAGCACTTACTGTATAAGCTTTATCGTTACTAGTTTATAAAGTGTAGCGGATCTAAAAGCGTTACTAACACTGGCTACCTCTATGAAAGAAATACCATTTAAAAGCTACAAAGGAGGATGAATCGACTTTTAAGATAGAGACATACCAAGCCATGGAGCGAATTATCAACGGGTAAGGCAACTGGAAGGAGAATAGAGACCTCTTTGTTGTAGCGATAAAGGCATCAACCTTCCTTCAGGCTAGGCTCTTAGCTCTATCAACACTTCGCTTCTTTCGACTTCTCATACTGATAGCGGTGTTGGGGGGTGGGAGGGGGTATAGGGAGCTAAATTACTGTGATGAAGATCCCGGGTACGGATCCGGATCTGACGAGTAAACTATTTAATCTCTTAACAGTCATAGATGGCTTGTGTAGGATCTGAAGACCTGTCTGGGCTCAGCCGATCTCTATAAAGTTAGTAAAGAAATCTGCTGATTGTTTTACTTAGAGACATGAATCACCTGCTACTTACTTGTCTAAGATAGCTCATGGGTCGTAACAAATTATAATTTATAAATTATGTCAAGCATAAATACAACTAGAGAAACTTCCAAGTGGTAGTACTCAAATAAAAAGTTCAACTTAGAAGGTCACGAGGCCATCTTCTTTTCAGACGCCTTGGAGGATTATCAGTAATTGAAGAGTTTACTAGGTATGAAACTAGTGGGTTTGAGTGGGAATGAAGTTTGTCATGAAAAAATTGATATCGTATTCAGACCAAATCAGCAGCAAATGGGACATTAAGGTCATTATGGATTACTTTGTTTATAACAAAGTAAGGAGCATTGAGGATTTTACGAAGGATTTTGGATTCTAAGGGTTGAATATGTGAGGAATTCGATGGCTTAGTGGAGCCCCAAAGCTCTACTAATGCTCATTAATTCATTCATTCCCAAATCCCCGTAATATTCATTATTAAGATTATTATTGGTTTGCATTGATCTCGGTGTTATTTAGGACTTCCGCTAAGTATAACTGTTCAAATTTAATATAAAATACAGTGGACTAGGCCTCAACTAAAAATAATCGGTTATTTTTTTTATCCCTTACATTTCTTTTTCTTTTTTTATAAATTCTTAGAACCTATCGATTTCCTTAAGGACACTTCTTAAATATTTCCAAGTTTCCTTCCATACCTCTTTCTTCTCAGCCTCTTTTGTGAAACCTAAGCCTATGTCAAACGAAAATTATCTTGTTTAACGATATAAGGTTAAATTATTTTCGTGGAAATGATTAATTTATCCTCATTAAAAAAAGGTCTCATTTTCGAAGCAAACAACTTCCGTAAACCGTCCATAAGGAGCCCACCTTGAGTATCGTTCAGTTTCATGGAATTTTTATTAATTACTGAATATTAGTTGTTTTTTTTTAAATTTCCTTAGATTAAAATTTATAAAATGCTAACCCGAGTTCTACTAGCTTTTAATTCCAGTTATAGGTGAAAAAAGTGAAAGAAATATCACCATTAAAAAAAAAAATGTTGATTAATTAGAAACACCAAAATAGAGTTGATCATGGAAGTTTTAGTAACAGTTTCCTTGCTTAATTGGCAACAAATGATATGTTAAGGTTATTATTGATGATTTTATCCCTGAATAAGTAAAATGCAGTGAAGATTTTCCGAATGATTCTGGATTGTAAGGATTGGATACTTGAGGAATTCGATGGTTTAGTAGAGTTTCTGCTTCTTCATGTATTCTAATCAGATTCTAATTATTTAGGATGATAGAGCAAGTAATGTTGAAGTTTCCTGAAATGACCAACAGTTGCTTGTCCTTTCAGCTGATTATCCCAAACTAAGCGTTTGTTAAGATAGATATCAAAATAGATGCATCGGAACTGTTGTACAGAGATATGTGGAATATTCATCGACAATTTTAAAAATGAATTTAGTTTTTTGTAATATATATAATCAATAATTCTATTGTAACAATTAACTTGGTTAGTCCCTGACGCTATGAGTCTGTTGCGGATTCTCCCATTCTTCGACCCTTCTCCACCTCTTCCTTTCTTTTTTTTCTAGTAAAATTCATCATTTTTGCTGGAGCCATCGAATTCCACTGGAATAACATGTGCGGGATCGCACCCAGGCCAATGGCCTTAGGATTTTTTAAAGGGAATACAAACATTCTTATTTATTTGTTTTTCTGGTCCATCGGAAGGGAAATAATATGGTGATTAATATGGTGATTGACGGAAAATTTAGGACTCCAACTGTAGCATCGTCCGATTAGCCATAACAGCATAAAGTGACGTTAAATGAATAAACAACAAAATTAATATGTATTTGTCCATATTTGGCATTTGGTACTACACGAGAATTCTGAATATTGGTAAAATCCGAGGTTATCGCATTTGCTGAACCAATCGATCAGCTGATTCAACGCAACTTGAGGGCTATTGGACGAAATTCCACTGGCCAATTAAAAGCGAGGATGGTGAGAGGAGAGCTATTCATCCCAGCAAACTTTGAACATCCTTTATCGAAATCATTCCCGGTTTCAATTCGCCATTAGGAGATATCGATCTGCCTCCATTGCCAACCAATAGAATTCTCCGATTGGCTACTTTGGATATTAGCGCTTAATCTATTGGCTGTAGTGTTTAGTCTCTTTTATTAGTCTGATTCTTGGAGAGAATTGGTTTTCTCCATGTCTAAATAATTACCCCTATGCGGGTAACATATATAAGAAGGTTGAAGTCAGTTAACGAAATGGACTAAATGATTGAATGAACTAATGGATTTACTAAAATTATAAACGAAGAATGGATTTCAAAGTCTGTGAGCGTTAGTTAACAATGGGGCCAATCAAATGAAATCAAACTAGGCATGCAAGTAAGATTTTATTATGAAATAAAAATAACAGGAGATACTTTGAACAGAATATTAAATTGTAATTATCATAACATTCGAACATGAACATGAAGTAATAAGGTCATCATCCTCTGTGGATTGTATATTTTAGGAATATGAGAGACTTCTAAATGAATAGATTTGTCTGTCCTGGTTAAGAGCCCTAGTAGCTTTGTTGCTAGAGTACCGCGCTAGAGATGCGGAGGACCCGGGTTCGAATCCCGGACAACTCTTCAAAATATAAATATATATCCGGTCTTCTCCATTTCTGGCCTTCAATTTCCATTTAACTTTATGGTCTTCTTCAACATCTTGCATCCAACACCTGCGTGGTCGGCCAACATTACTTTTGCCAATTATTTAACCCTACAAGGTTAAAGCAATCTTCTCTCAGACCATTCTGAACAGATATGTTTATGCAAAAAATACACCTCTGCCTTTATCCTAAGCCTCCACACTGTTTACATTATCATTAACTGGACCACAAATTTTCCATACCACCAAAGCCAAAACCTTTCCTTCGAAAATTTGAAGCTGGATTTTTGTTACATTATCCATGTGTCTGCACCTTGGAAAGTACGGTACCTATAGAAATGAATATTAATAATTAATGATAGGTAATGTCATAAAGGCGAGTAGAGAAACCACCCAGTGGTAGTACTCAAATAACAAATTTAACTTATATGAAATAAATGAATAATAAACAACTTCTTAAAGTTTTTTTTATAATTTATATAATGAAATTTACAACTGTGTTATATGACAAGTAGAGAAACAGCCCAGTGGTAGTATTCAGATACCAAGTTCAACTTAAAAGGTCACGAGTATCTTGTTTTCAGACCGCTCGGAGGATTAGCAGGAATTAAAGGGGTGTAAGAATTAGACTACGATATCAGACATTTAAATTTAATTATATAAAATCATTAAGATAGTGTTTAGTTGAGAATTGTTTTCGAGTAAAACGAATCGGTCGATTAAAAATGGAAAAGTAAAATGAGACTGACAAATTGAATGGGAAGAGTTTTCTTCGAAAATAGAAAATCCTTTAAAGTCTTCGAAGGGGTCTTTAAGTTTCTTGATAGCTTTTAAAAGTTGACTGTAACACAAGCCTTATTCTTTTATGAACCTTTCCGTTCGATATAAATAATAGAATATTTATTTTCTATTGTCATTACTTTAATGATAACTATAAAAAAAACATCAAATTATAAACAAAATAATGATTGATTTATGTTATTTCATATTTATTATTGTAAATATTTTATTCAATTAAAATAATAGTTAAAGAAACCAGATATACGAAGTCGTGCGTTTGAGATGTGGTTGTATCCAAAGGATCCACACAGTAAATTTGCTGAACAGAGTTACAAACGTGTCTGTTAATCAGGGGATGAGGAAGAAAAGGAAATTAGTGATCTCTACAATTAATAAAAAACTGCAATACTTGGATCACATATTTGTGGAGATAGGTATCAAAAAAGCATGATTTAAGTGCTTTTCAGATATGCCGTATTCAAAATTCGAATATTCTTGATTGCTCTTTATAAGGAGTTGAGGAGCGGAGAGGCTCAGTGGTAGAGCACTGAGTTGCCAAGCCGGAAATCCTGGTTCAAATCTCGCTGCGGGCGAGACTTTAACTTAGACTGTTTGCAGCCGGACATGAATCATATAGGATCTAGGACCCTCATGGGGCTCACCCAGCCTCTATAAAGTATTGTAAAAATAGGAAACCCAAAATAAGTCGGAAAAATCTGGCGGTAGAGTGTGACCTAGGACAAGTCACCTCCTTGCAGAAGCGTGGTCCATGAAACAGTGCAGTCTCTACCATATACTAAAGTCCAGACCCGTTCAAGGGTTGTATTGGTACAGGTTTTTTTTCTATATAAAGAAGATTGCGGGATGAGCAGGAAATTTTCAATTTTTATTGTTTTTAATAAGAGGAGATCGCTGCGTAGAATGCTGAGTTACTGTGCAAAAGATCCCTATGTCGAATCAGTCTGTGGCAGATAAATTATTTAATCGATTAACAGACACGAATGGACCAATGGAATCTGGAGACCCTCCTGGTGCTAGCACATCCTCTAAAAAGTAGCTGCCCTTAATTGGGGTAAAACATGGCGGTTGAGCATGATCTCAAATCATCTCACTATGGACAATTGTAGTCCTAGAAATAGTACGATCATCTACTTTTTTTTTTAAGGCCATGGGACTAGAGGTTTTATTTAAATAGATACATTTCACATTAGTTATTTCAAAAAAAAGCTAAGAGATTTATGAAGAGAATAAACCTCTAGATTATAAAAGTCTATGTTAACCAGTTGACTTTGTTGAGGAGGATTGCCTGGACAAGGAAAACACCGAAGAAAAATTCTTTAATTAAGAATTCCTGTGGGAAAAAATAATAATCTCAACAGAGGAAGTTGGACTGTGAAAAGAAGAAACAAACGGTTAGAGAGAAACAAAAAACTTCTTCAAGAAAAACAAAGAAACTGTATAAAATTATATTTAAGTGGTCCTTGAATACCTGATAAAAAGTAAAAACAAAAAAAGGTATGCTTCATTAATAACTGGAATTGGTATAGAGAAATAAAATGAATAATAAATAAAAATAATTTTTTAAACGTGTAAATGTAACGTGTAATTAAATATTACAGGTTAGCCTGAAATTTATAATAGGAATTGAATGTAAAACATTAAAACTGTAAACAAGTTTGTTTAAGTCGTTCTTTAAATCCTATTAAAATAAAATAATTGATTTTGTTGGGATTTATATAGAGAATGGAAACGAATAATTAATAATATTAAAAAAGTACTTATGTTGCTACAGGTGCTGTGAAAACAATGAATGTTGATGGTGGTTGTAGTTCCTGTAAAGGAACTTAAAAGACCTGTCATAATAACCTGTAAAGAAAGATAGAAAGCAACTAAACGATTTACCTGCTTTTTTTTCATTAATGGTTTTTATCTCTTGTTTTTAGAATTTTAAAAAACTTTTATATGTAATAGTAACAATTGCACATTTGTAAAGTGTGATGAGAGCTTGATTATTACACATTTTTTTGAGAAACTACGATGTGAAATAGGTGTCATAAATGGTTCCAAATTAACAAATTCGATTTTGATATTGAATTATTGTATTTTTTATATATAACAAAATGTATAAATTTTAAAGACCATTTATTTTGTTCTTGTATCCTCTCTTTAAAGTAGCGGGGTAGTTCAGTAGAGCACTCAGTTGCTGTGATGAAGATCCTCAGCAGATAAATTACACAGGCCAACAAAAAATTTTTTTTGAAAACTTTTTTAACTTTAATCGTTGATCTTTATAGATTTTTATGTACTGAATCTATGTAAATCTGGCCTTAGTTTTTTTTTATCACCCATAGTTTTACAAGTTGTTTCTCTCTCTTCCTGTTAACATAAATGCCGGTTCCAGCCGCCAACATGTTCTTTTCTTTTAGTCTAGAGCCAAGTATTTCAGCTCTATAAGTATATATTTTTAATATAATTAATTAATATAAGTATATATTTTAAGGAATGAAAAATCCTTGAGCCAAGATCCCTAACGAAGTCGTTAAGCTCGATTTGAGTAAACAGTTTAGGCTCTACATTTTCTGTAAACCGGTAAATCTAAACCGTGCCCTATTGGTCGGATGGCGGACGGAAGGTTAGGTTAGCTTATTACCTTCTTGTTTTTTGAGTTATGACCAGTAATATCGACAGTGCAAAAGTAGCAATCATCGGAATGATTTCTTGGCTCCCTCCATATTATAGGAACTGAAAATTAAAAGGGTTTTTCTCCTTTTTCGACCATTTTCTTAGATCTTCGACACATACATAACATACCTTATGCGGGGCCCAAGATTTATTCTGATCACCAAGTTTAGTCCCAAAGTATCATAGATAAACCTTTTTGACAAAGTTTCTTTGGTGTTTTTTAATTACAAACTCACCACAAATATAACAAAAACTGTCAGCAGAGTTTTTACAACCGCGATTAGACATTGCACTGAGCACATGTACAGAAAACGTGAAAGTGGGGTTAGGTTGACAGTAAACAAAACATCAGCTGTTAAAAGAATCGACCTTTTTTGACCAGCAAATGTGTTTCGGCAGTGCTACCAACTTCATCCACACATATAGACCTAGTTTTTCAGTTATTTATTTTAAATATTAAAACTTAATTTAATAAATTTAACTATAAAATGTGAAGAAATTGTAGGTGATACAGCTTTTTTATTATCATATTTGGATTCAGCACCCTAAAAACTGTATGAATAAGGTATTTTCAGTACAAAAGTTATTCATTGCTGGCCTGTGCTATTTAATCTGTTGAGAGTGATCTTGAACAAGTCACCTCCCTGCAAAACCGTTGTTTTAGGAACGGTACGGTCTCTACTATTTACTAATCCTAAGATCTTTCATGGATTATAGTGGTACAGTTCGTTTTTTTGTTTGTTTTTTAAGATTATTTTTGCTATGGTTATATTTTTTAAAACTCTGTATTAATGGCTCTCAAGTGTTTTTTTTTTATATTTGTGATTTTAACTGATTATTATAATGTGTTTTATTATGGCTAGAAAATTGTGTTTTCTAATGTAAAACAACGTTGTTATTCCTAAAGTACATTTTCCCAAATTAAACATTAATTTTTCTATTCTATCCTCTAAAAATATAAAGTAAGTCATCGATGTCAAGATTTTACGCCTTAAATTAAAATCGACCAGCAATAAAGTAAAAAAAATCGGTTATTCTATACAACATCCGTTTGAGAAGTACACATTCTGTATTACGAAATCGTGTATTTATGAATTTAGATAAAGTTGAGTTTAAAGTGAATTTAGACTCGTTTTAATGCTTAATTTAACTGATAACCTCAACCTTTATAAACAAAGCGAATAATTATATTTCACTTTGCTAACTTAATTCTGAGAGGAGACTTAGTACTCGGTCCCGAGTTAAAGAGTAAAAGAGAATACAATGAGGAGGAGGCTTGTGTAGGCAGCTACATTGTCTCTTCGTTATTAACGTCTTTATCTCGATGGAATTTATTCAACATGTTCCCACCACCGTCGGATTGAATAATTTTATTCACATGTTAGTTAATAACAGGCCTTGTCGTGATCTTTGACACCGGGGAGATGCCCGCCTCAAGATTGCCTTAATGTCTTCATCTCACTCGGAATCAAGAGCGATAAAACATGACAGATTCATGAATTCATCTCCATCTGATTACTACAAAAAAATGAATAAAAAAATAAATTAAAACGGAACCTATTATATCTTCGGATCCACTTTATTATTCCTGATGGATTCTTATATCAATTAATACTAAATTTTAAATAATGTACATCGGAAAAGATGGAAAATATGGACCCCGAGGCAATACGGTGTCAGTTACACGTTGAAGATCTCTATCCATGTTATATCAGGATAGGCAAAATTTAGGATTCCCATTGTCCGAATAGCTGTACGAGCATTAGCCTTAGTTGAATCAATAAAAAATAAAGAAACCAACAATAAAATGAAAAGCCAAAATGTTTGGTTATCTTAAAATTAACAATTTTGCAAAATGGCTCTAGCTATTTTAAGTTACAATTTCTTAAAGTGAACAAGAAAAATGTTCTTTGACTATTATAAATATAAAAATGGTAAGGCTATTGTTTTTTATACTTATTTATTTCTGATTTTTACAAACAATAATATTTGTATCAATGGGTCAGAGCTATTCTAATACTTAGAGCTTTATATAAGAAGTTACAGAGATTAATAACATCATTGTTGTCCTTAGGGTTCAGTACTGTATAAATATTGTGATCGTATGAACTAATATATTTATTTCTGGGTTCTGTATCAAATGGACAGTCGAGAAGGATGTGGTTTAAATCGTCATGTGATTCATGTATAGAGGGCAATTTTCTTCAGTATTAATTCCCTGGGTATTTTTATTGCACTAAACTACTATTTGTTTTCCGGGGGGGGGGGGACTCTAATTTGACTTAGAAGTCTTATTCTCTCGACGGGTAAATCTTATGTAAGGTATGGCTGTACTGTATTTTTACAGAATAAATTTTTGTACACAACAATGTACTGAGAGCACAGAGCTCTATTTGCAACGTGATCGTATAGCCTTTCTTTGTATTTATTTATTTTTTGGTTTTCATGTTTCAGCACTAGTTGGGGCGGTAAGGCTATTTAAAAATATGTAAAACAGGATTAAAGTCACAGCTTATATACAACCTACGCCAATATTAAAATGAAATCTATAAACATAAAACAAAAGCAAAACCAAACTACAAGACAGATGGCAACGACAAGACACTATCAGTATCGGACTATTTCAACACCTACTAGACAAACGCTTTAAGTTCTAACTACAATGGATTCAAATACATGACTATTATAATCTATTAGGAATCATGCAGTGGAGCTTTGGGACCCACTAAGCCATCGAATTTCTCTCATATCCAATCCAAAATCATCCGTAAAATTGTATTCAAGTGTGTGTTTCTTGAAGTGTGTAACTATCTCTGGTTGATGACTGTTTTTATACTGTTGATGTGGGATGTGCTGTATGTATTTGATGAATGTGAGCGCCCTAATGGTTTCCTAATTGAGGAAATTTAAATCGATGCGTCGTTGTTACTGAGGCAACCTTATCAGCAATCTTTTATTAATGTTATCACCTTAATCTGTCGCCTAAGTGACTCATAAACTAAACAAAAAAATTCCACTTTCCCGAAATGAATGAAATAGTAATTTATGATTGAAAAAACAGATCTTATCACCCAAACATAGATCATATAAATATTGTTACTTACCCCACCTATCTCAAAAACGTTAAGTTTGTAGATACGTTTTTTGTAACTAATTATTACGTGTTTTTTCACGGGTTTTCGCTAAGTTAAATTTTTTAATTTATATATGCTATAAAAAAAACACAGATAAAAACGAATCATAATTTTTTCTACCAGAAAAGAGGAATACTCGTATATCATATCAGGCGTGGAGATACAAAAAAGGAGAAATCCATATTCTTACAAATTTAGCGTCCTCTATACGGTGATAAATGGTTCTCCATTCAAAATATGCTAAACTCAATCTAATTTTTGTAAAAATAATTGTCTCAAATAAATAATCACCTGAATTATGCATATTTTTTGTGTTTCCAGAAAACTTTTCAAATTTGAATTCACCCCCCTTTTGCATCTCCCCGCCTCATATTTATTTCAGAGTAAAATTCACTTCTGCACACTGTGACTTCTGGGTGTGAGTATTTTAATTATTTGTGAGAACATGGGGCTTTGTTATCCTCTCGCAGAGTGAGAACCTTCCCTCTATTTTTTTCCTTCTCTCGTTAACATTTTATAATTGCACCTGAGGTGAAGCACCTGGCCCTGCTACCGTGGAGAAGACTGATCACACTACAAGCGGGCCAGACAGAGGAAGTCATCAATGTCTTTTATTTTTTATCCCTTCCTTGATGACTGCTATTAGCGATATAGGCGTGCCCTTCCCTTCCCGAAGGGCTCGTAGGTTACTCTGGGGCCGATAGTTTATGGGCGGCTATAACTAGGCATCGGTGTTGGCTCTATCTTATTGGTTCTATCGTTCAAGGAGCAGACCATTGCATATTTAATGCATTTAAAAACGTATCTTAAATTATTGAATGTGATAGCCATTTCGTAAATAGTCGATGAAAGTTAAAATAAAATTTCCTAATTTAAAGTGTTTGGTTGTTGTATTTTCATTTAATGTCATTTGATGTTTCTATGATTATTCGGTCGATGCTGCAGTGGGAGAAAATTTACCTATCCTGATTTAATAGCTGTTTTAAAGTTAAGGCATAAAACCTGTCAGTAAATTTAATTAAATTTTCCTATAAATTTATAAAATGTTTTACTATAAAAGTGATTTAAATTAATTTTTAAAATTACATAATATGGATCTACCGTTTTATAGAACGACGATGGCCTTATTAATACTTTTTTCTTCTCCCAAAGCTGTTAATAAAGCAAATTGGAAGTGCTATCAATGTCTGCAGTTGCATCTATTATCGATATTTGGATGTAATTGGAAGATTATGAACTTAGATATGAGATAAGAAATAAGTTAAAGCCAATCCTTTAGGACTTAAAAGACAGGAGGCTTCTTGAGAATGTTCAAGATATTATCGATACAAAAGTATCGAAAGTAAAAAACACTTTTGAGGAGTGTCAAAATACTGATTGAAGGCTTATTCAAGATCAGTGGGTATCGTCTGACGAATTTTACCTACGTCATTACGTTTGTGTCTTATAGAACTCTCTATATGAATTTTATATCAATTATCAATTCCAAAGCTAAATAACAACTGTGTTTTGCCTAGCTTTGTCTTATTGCGTCCTGAGGCAGTCTGAATTTTCAAAACTTTGAGCGTACACCAGCATACCTGTTAGCATTTCTCTGTCGCACTTCCGAAAAATAGCTGACAATTCTGAAATATTTGTGTTATAATTATATGTTATAGCGAGTCCTAGCCTCCTGTGACACCAGTCGCCATGATCCACCATCGCTGGCAGTTTTCATCCAACTTTCTCTACGCAGTCTGTCCATCTTAATCTTAGACTACCGACCGCTCGACGTCATATATCTTCCTCATTCCTTTAAATCCATATATTTTCATTGTTTTTCCTAGGCCCTAGAATTTTTCTTAGTAGTTTTCTCTCTCTTTTGTCTAGTTCTCTTATAGAGATAATATATTTTTACACTTTCTGAACTATAATAATAATTAATTATATATAATAGAGTAAGAGAAATAGAGAAAGATGTTCTAGAGAGCGACTAGACGAGACACGAGGTCCATTGCTTGCTAGAAGCGAGCGTACACTGATTGAGACATCGGTGAGCTAATGATAGTGTCGGAATCTCAGAACGAGCTCTGGGGAAAAAAAGGTGGCCCCGAGCGCCTCCTCAAGGCCGGTACTCGTCCCTATTATATTGTACTCTCTCTCACTCTCTCTCTCTCTCTCTCTCTCTCTCTATCTATCTATCTTTCTATCTCTCTCCCTCTCTATCTATCTCTCCCCGCCTTCTATCACGCTTCTTATATATCTCTCCCATAATATATATCCGTCTATATTAAGGAATATTATTTATTACTTTCATAATATATACATATTAAGCCTCTCCTTCATAATATAGTCCGTTTCAATTATATGATACACGTCACTAGGAGTTATAATATCGTTCTACTGATATATTATATTCAATATTGTCCAGAGTCAGTTCAGATTTGTTGAACATGCTGAAAATATTGCTCGAAATAAATTTAAAAAACCTGTGCCATTTCGGCCCATGAAGGTTCAGCACATGGTAGGGACTGCTGTTTCTAGAACAACGGTTGTGTAAGGAGGTGATTGTTCCGAGATACCTAGCGCTTATAACACGCAAATAAACGCATAAGAAAAATTGACCTGAAAATTTAATGTCTCCCAATGATTTGGATCTAAAACTTACTATTGCGTGTTCATATGCTTACTATTTTCTTTCTACCAACATTTTCCCAAAATAATTTAGATAGCATGTCGATGATTCGAGGTTATTCTTCCAAACTTTGGTTTTTGAACTGTTTCCGGTTTATTCCCATTGAGACTAATTTTTTTTTTTTAAATATTATGGAATTCAATAGTGTTTTAGATAACGTTATCCCACTTGCACTTGACGTCATCCCAACATTGCAATAAGAAGATCAGGTCGGTGAGAACCAAATCTTACAGGCTAAATCATCTTTTAACCTCACTGAACTTATCACTCCACCTCAAAGTAATGGTCTATAAGGCAATTATTAGACCAGCACTCCTTTCTGGGGCGCCTATGTTGAATAACATTTCGCCAACAACTTCAAAAAGGCTCCAACAATTTCAAAACCGTTTGCTGAGGCGTATAGTAAGGCACACTTCTCTACAAAGGACGAAATCAGACATAATACACGAGACTCTCGGACTCCCGACGGTAACGGACTTCATCACACGGAGGCATATCAAATTCTATGATAGCCTCCAACACTGCATGAACCCACTATTCAACGCACTTACACCGACAGGCCGACCTCAGCGCTGGCAAACACCTGTACAGACACTCAACATGGACTGAGTAAACTACTAACAAACTCCAATCAGACAGAACTAGTGAGCCCCATCACTAGATCTCCCACTCCTTTCATCTAATTAATGTTCAGAAAACCCTTCAGACAATCCTCTCTTAAAATGCACCTGGTGCAGTAGAAGAGATGCAATGTATCATTAGTAATATTAATATGTTATTTTTCAAATATTAATAACAACCAAAGGGGTTAAGAAATAAAAAAAAAATTTAGATAACAACAAAAGGGGCTTGGATTGTTGTCAGATCAGAGAAATAGAGAAGTAGATAAAGGTCTTTGAGCTAATAGCATAATTTAGCTAATAGCAAGTAAAATTTTTATACGGAAATTATATCAGAAAGAGTTTAATTCAATTAATAAATAAAAAAAATTAATACTTATCTATGTTTATTTTAATTTTTTATATTAATAAGAAATTCATAATTAGTAGCCCCTATCAAATCTACAAGTAGCTAAGTACTCAAAATACTATTTGCATAAACTTGCTTAATTGAAGTTTTTTTAAAATTTCAGTTAATTGAATTGAATCGAATCGAAATATCAACAAGTTTATTGAATCGTATTGAAGTTTATTTAAGCTAAGTTTAATTGAAGTCACTGTATAATTGAAGAGGTGGTTTAAATCCCAAGTTTTATTTATAGTACGGGAGAAAAACAATAGTGAAAAAAAAATTGGAGTTTAATTTTTAGCCTATTAACGGTTCATTTATGTGTTTGATAACTTTATATTATTATAATATATATATATATATATATATATATATATATATATATATATATATATATATATAAATTTGTTTATTACTTCATGTTTTCGACTGAGTAACTTTTTTCGTAAATTGTAAAAGGGTTCTGTCCGAAATTCTGATACTCACTTCTCAATAAAATACTCTTGAAAAAAATGTTTGAGCTAAATTAAGTTTTATTGAACATTTAATTTTCTCAAAACTTGTAAAAATTACACACACAACCTTATATAAACTAATTCCAGTTATTTAACATACTTAGTTTTTTAATAATTAAACTATTACGTATACATTTGTACGTTCTTCGAACGAATTATTATTGGAAAGGCCTAGCGAGGTTAGTAATAGCAAGAGTAAATTTAAGTTTTTTGTATGGAATTATCATCAAACCCCGGAACTTTGGAACTTAGTTATGGCACATTTACTATTGTAAGAATATACGAAGTATATTAAATAAAATATTAATAACTCCATATTCCTCATAGAATATCGTTACAACAATGGTCCAGAGAACAGAGACTAATAGAGACATGTTATGCCTGATAGGCACTTACCTGACAGAGGTACCTGGCAAAAAAAATAAAAAACGTAAAACCGAAGTTAATGCATTTGTTTCATCTCCATTGTGGGAGTTGTGTTCACACGGGAGGGTACAGTCAGTGCTGAGGACAAATGGCTCGGGACTAATCATGTAGATGGTGGGATTCCACACCACCTCCCACCTTCCACCTTCCACAATTATATTCCACCATGCCATTCCACTATCTGCCTCGCCTATTGCCATTAATGCCTCTTGTTGGCGAAAACTTGGCCTTGTTTGCAGGTAAACAACTCCCGACGATTTACTAATGGTTGTTGATTTATCTATCTTTGTTGGTGTGTGTCTTTGTTGTATCAGCGATTTAATGCGTTTTCAAAATTTCTCAAAATCATCCAGGCAGCTTCTAATCTAATTTTGGAAATTTTGATGTTTCCTTTCAGTATGCTTTTTTTTTTTTTTGTTACCGTCAGCCTTATAGATTGTTGTAAGTTTTTTTTTTAGATTATTTTAAAGAATTCTAAAACAACCTTGAGCCTTTCGGATCTATTCAGCCTTTAATAAGTGCTTGCACTTGAAAAGTGAGCGACTTTCTTTCTGTATAAATAGCTACACATATAAAATATTTAAATCGATTTATGATGAATTAAATATGCGAATAATATTTATAGGCATATGTGTATATATTTTTTGTGTGAATAAAGACGGTTTAGGTGAAAAATGAAAAAAAGGTGAAATTATTTTGTCATTTTCATTAAATCAGACTCGGAGGATTATCGGGTATTGAAGAGGAATGTAGGTTTGAAACTAGTGTGGTTTGAATTGGAATAACGTTTTTCATGAAAGGATTGATATCGAGCTTGAGCCAATTCAGTAACTAAGGGGACATTAAGGTCTTTAAGGATGATTTTATTCGTAACAAGAATCATTAAGGATTTTGGATTGGATTCGAGAGGGATTCGATGACTCCGTAGATTAGAGCTTTGGGGTTACTCCATAAGTCCAAATGCATCCAATAGATATAGATTATTATAGAGCGTTTGTTTGTTAAGTGTTAAAATAGTCTGAAGTAGTGAGATGTTTAAGTCTAGGATTCTAAATTAAACGTTTGTCAAGATATATTTCTATTTATGGTATCCGTCCTACAGGAATCACCGGGATATTGACAGGATACTGAATTAAAGTCATTTATAAAAAATTTTAGTTGCGTTATTTTGTCACTTTTTTTTATGTCGTTATATAATTTGAAATTAACTATATTAAGATTTAGAGAACTCGAAGGCTCGATACCGATATCAGCAATTTCTGCTCACAAACTTCATTTCACTGAAACCCAAATCCTCCAGATCACTCTTAACGTAATCTTCCCAACTACGCCTTGGCCTATCACTCAGAGGCTTCCCATTCGGCACAGCGCCTATTAACATTTTAAGAATTCGTTCGTCACTAAACCCAGCCACTTTACAAATCCATCTTAATCGAGTCGCTATCACTTAGCCGGGTGCATACTTCGCAGTTCCGCGTTGTGAAATCTCTTATATTCTCCAATAGTCTCATCCTTTTTTGGACCGAATATTCTACGCATCAGCTCATTTTCGAATACCTTAAGTTTTTGGTCCTTCAGTATTATTATTTATAATATATATATATATATATATATATATATATATATATATATATATATATATATATATATATATATATATATATGTATCTTTTTTTCAATCTTTATCTCTGTTAATAATGTATATTAAGACATCTACATAACAAAAAACCCTGAATGATAGAAGATGATATAGGAAGGGCTAAAAACCACAAGAGAAGAGCAAGTATTGGGGACCTCTCTAATGACAACCATTAACCTTTTAGCCTGTCCGATTTGTTTCCGCACAACCCGGGCAGGATTCCTCGTGGAAAATGGGGATTATAACTCCCTCCTGTTTTACCACTAACAGCGAATTTTCACCTGAAATAACCAGGGATGGATGTGGGATGGATTTTCCCCTTAATAGGGAATATGGTGTACTTAGGCATGTCATGTTACATTGATGAATCTTTTAAATATAAGTGATTTTTGGATTAACGACTCTTATCCTAAAACACGAGATATTTTAAAATACTTTGCTTTTTTAAAGCATGTACCATGAAGGACATGTAAGAAGCTACTATTTCTAGGACAAGGGGTTGTCAGGATTTGAACCCGGGACCTTCATTACAGCAATTAAACTCTCTAACAGTAAGCTATCCCGCGCCTCGATAATTTATTTTTAAACTTCTAAAATAATTACCTCTTGAAAACTCTTATTCCGTAAAATAAAGTACTTGTACTATAGAAACTTAAATACGTGTACTATTATCACTCAAATATTCCGGTGAATCTATTTCGTTATATCATATCGCCACTCCGGAAGCATAATGACACAACTGCAAAAATTGAAATTTTACAGTACAAGCAAAAGACAAATAATTCCAATTTGTCTTAATAGAATGGCCTATAGATACGGTTTAATTCTTCTATTAGAGTAGTTTATAAACATCGTGGGTTATTATTGCAACTTCTAAGTTATTTCAATTTATAAAATAACAAATACCAGTATCACAGTAATCAGTACCATGTAAATACTTGGTACATACTTGGTAATCACAAATTTTACACTTTTGTCGTTATAGAAGTAAGGAAAACAAGTAAAAATATGAAAAAAAGTTTATTTGAACAAAAATTGTGAAAATAGTATGAAAAGTATAAATGGATTTAACAAAAAAAATATGGAAAAATTATCAAAAATTAAAGAAAACCTGTACCAAAATTATTTAAGACCGTCATAAACGGGTTTGTAGAAAGGGAATAATATTATTATTCATCAGACTAATTAAGTCTTCTAACTTGTTTTCTGCAACGGAAATCTTCCTGGTGTAAGCCGTTATTAAAGAAGGGCTATCTTGAGTACATGATTTCCTTTTTTTAAATTTGACCTCTTTCCAGGCTACTTCCTTAAACTATTTTTATACTGAAAAATATCACTCCCCTTTTCAAACCTAATTTGTTTTATTTCAGAAACCTTAAAAAAGTTTCTCTCTGTGCCCTTCATAAAATTAAAGGCCATCTTGTCAGAAAGTGACTTAAAATCAAAAAATCATTAGAACCCATTTCTTTAACTTTTAAGGGCTCACCCTTTTTTTTTGGCATTTCTGATTACCGAAACATATTGGTCAGGAACATAAATAGGTCCTGATATTTTGGTCCTTTTTAAACCTCTTTCAATGACATTATGCACTGTATCACCCTCGTTCTGAGCGTGACCTTGAATGAGGTATTTTACATAGAAGTTATAGAATGGACATCTAGATGTCCGACAGCAAACAAGTACATTGCCATATGAACCTGCAAATTTAATAAGCAAATTAGTAGATAGCCTTCCTTACTCAAAAAACAAAAAAACGGCAGTTGAGTCGATATCGTTCCGGACAACGGAGAGCACACATAACTGAACAAATGAGTCGTTATTCTGCCGGGGGGAAAGGTAAATAAGCATGCAGGTTATAACGACCGATCTTCCCTCCAGTGGCAAATTTCATAAGTACAATAATGTCGATTTACAAGCATCTAGTAAATGCATCTATGAGCCCGCCAAGACAAAAAAAGTCAATTTCACAAAATTTTACAGTTGCGTCATTATACTTCCGGACCAGCGATATGTAATTTATTTTATACTTAGGAAGCAGTATAGTTCACTAGATAGAGCAGTTGGTTCCTGATATCATATCAAAATAAATATTTATTCTGTAAACAGCTGTGAATCGATATATTAAATACATATATTAATATATTAAATACATTCTGGGGATCACTTAGCTTACATACAGTGGATGCTGTTGATTATGAGAAAGACTGTCAGTTCATTGTGGTCTCGGCTAAATTCCTATCTTGCACAATTTATGGCTCTGTACCTAATATCCTCAAGGTTTGTGTGTTAATTTTCATTCTCTCTAAAATTAAATAAAACATGTTTTTTTAATTTTTAACGGTTCTAAATGGACATTGTCCTAGGATCTTACCGGAAAATCTTCCCATCTTCTCTTCAATAAGAATCTTTATTGAAAAACCCGAATAGTTGTTGATTTTATAAAAGCCAAATATGAGTAATACCTGTATACTGACACTTCTGACAAAAAGTAATGTGGGGAAGTTGGACACATTTTAACAACTTATTTTCGACTCATTTCAGTTTTTTTTCAATTTTTTTTTTTACAAACTTACTGCAACGCTAATCGCTAGGGCTAACTTCGAATCGATTTTCTACACTATTACGATTTCGGTGTTCCTTCCTCGGATCTGGTTTGTTTCTGGTGTATGGTCAAATTATATATAAACTAATTATCAGTTAATCAAAGATTAACACTATATCGAGTTAATTGTGGTCGAAGGGCTTGGATTGATAAAGAGAACAGCTGGTCTGTGGATTGATCGCTGTCGTGACAACTCACGCTCCTTTCGACTTTTCTCCGTTCGAACCGTCAGTTGGAACACTTGGACGGAAGAGAAATCCACCCTCAGCATTATACCCGAGGCCCCGGCACCAATCTCCGGACGGGCCCCACGAAGCACGACGGCCGTTGAAAAGAAACTGGTTGTTAGAGAGGCGGTGATTGGTCGATTACAGAGCCCTCTAGCTGGGCAACTGACACTATAATGGGACCTAATGTCTCTATCCTGCCTGTCTCGCCACCTCCGAGCTACAGATTGACCCTTTCTTATAAATAATGCAAGTCTTCTCTGTCTTCGTAAGTCTCGTCAAGGAGCGACATGTAAAGTACTGTTGTGTTTTATCCGTCGCCCATCGGGCTCTCTATCAAGTGTAGGACGTATGACTTCTAATACCTAGCTATTTCTTAACTTCAAGTTAATGATTTGAGGCACATTCAGGAGAACAAGTTTCCTCTTTTTTTTTTCTAACTTTTAATTATTTATTTACATCTTTCAAAAGGATGACAATCGGCAAAGAAGATAGGAATGGACAACCCTGGCAAGACATAGACAGGTCTATTGGGTACTACCAACAGCACGTTTTCCAGGTCTTGAATTAGTTCATTAATTGTAGTCTCCGCCTGATGTTTATGTAACCCGTAATCTTATTATTTACCAGATCTGATTTTATATATCACCTTATTGTGATGTCTTAGAAAAAGACAATTTATCATAAAATCTTTAGCTTTAAACACTTATCGTTATAGGCAATAACTCCATTTCAACCCCCAGGCCTGACCTAGTCACTTATGTACAGTGAAAATCACATTTCTCTATACAATTATCTAATTTTGGACAAAACCGCCTTAACCACTTATTCACCGGGATTGCAGATACTTTTCTATACAAATATGGAAGAACTATGCCCTTTTGATCATTAATGCCTAATTAAATTATTTTCAGAAGATGGAAGGTTAATTTTTATTATTTATATATTGTTCGTTTCTAATATTTTATTAGGTTTATTTTGATATTAACTTATTTCTCTTCATCTGTAAGTTCATTTTTTCTCCCTTGAACGGAGAAAAGAAATTATTGGAAACGCGAAAAAGTTCTTTTTTTAGGTTTGTTCTAATAAGGCTTTCAAAATCGAAAATTGGATAGCTCCAAAAATTTAAAAATTGACATTTTGCGTTTTTTGCTAGTTTAGTCGAGCAATTTTAAACTCCTTAAACTTCAGGTTGAGAACTGAATTTAAACCATAATGAATAAGACGGCAATGTGTTAATTTTTTAACCAAATTACTTCACATAACTGGCGCATTATATGAAAAAGCCTAGTTTAGAATTAATGAAGTAAGCCGCTTCTAATTTTGAGCGCCTCATTTAGTCCACTCCTGAATCCATTTTAATAGTTTTGTAATGACGTGTATGTTTGTAGTTTCATATGTTTCTACGTTTTTAGATCCCAGGCATTTTTAAAAAGGCTTAGCCTTAAATATTGAAAACTGGTATTTGATGCTTGGGCAATAAATAGTTGTGCAACTTTCATTTTATTTTATGATACTTTTTCTATTCTCTTGATCTAAAGATTACAGTTAACAGTCGGTGCACGACTTTTAAGAATGATATTTACTTATATTAATATTGAACAGATATAGAATAGAATAGAAAAATAATTTTATTCTGGGACCAGGTCCCTTTAGAACAGAGATGAGCATATTTAAGTAAACATTTATCTGGCCAAAGGCTTACATTATTAGAATAAAACAATATTTACATAATATCTTGAAAATAAATAAATGGTATGTTTTAGTAGAAAGTCATAAAATATAATAAAAAAAATTAAATAAAAAACCGACCAATTTACAATAAAAAGAAATAGGCTTATAGAAAAATAAGTGAATAAACAATAGTATCTAATAATATAAAAAATGATATTATGAGTTAGGAATATTTATAGTTATTCATCAATCGATTATGTTGAATATATCTATAACTATTTATTGATTATAGAGCATCTGTTTGGGAATTCAGAAGATGTAGGAAAAGTTTGGATATAAATGAGGTTAAAGTAGATGCATGACGGATATCGAGTGGGAGTGAGCTCCAAAGAGAGATAGAACGGGCGAGAAAGGAACGCTCAAAAGTTTTGGTTCTATGGGAACGGATATAGAGATCGGAAGGGCGAGATCTTGTGCCCTGGGATTGGATAGAAGATTTGAATTGTAGCAGACTATAGATGTAGGATGGATGCTGTGAGTTGATAGTTTGGTATAAGTAAGAACTTATAACTTTAACTCAACGTAAAGGCGGGACAAGACCTCCTCGGGGCGTCGAAGCGAACAATTAATAATTCGCTTCAACCTTTCCTGTTCGAGAGGTCACCATATGCCACACAACCATAGCGACAGTGTGGGAAGATGAAAGAAGTGATGAGGAGCTTACGGATAGGTAATGTTAAAAGATGCCTGGAACGGTGGAATAACTTTAGAGAACTTATTGCTCGACGGGAAATTTGGGCAACGTGGGGTTTCCATGAGAGTGATTGGTCGAAAATGATTCCGAGGTGTCTAACAGAGGAACTAAAGGCAAGATATTTGATAGATTTAAGAAGATATAAGAGCCTACTTTCTTTAGATGACCTTACATAACCTCACCTACCCTAACTGATTTATTACTGGTTACTATTTTTTCATTCTATTAACTATATCATCGTCTTGTTTGTTAAACATAATAATGACAAATTTCAATACATAAAATCGGGTTGCTATTTAAGTTTACCGTGAAGAGCTGAATGGCTAGGTATCTAGACCTCGACCAAGAAAGGACCGTTAGGATTGAGCGAAGACAATGATTGGTCGAAGGGTCCCTTAAGCCCATCGGCTTTGACCAATAGGAGGCCATGAAAGGCCCCGGCCGGCCAATGGGATGGCGAGGCCATTGTACTCCACTCGACAAAGACCCCATCCTAACCCACTAATTCCAAACGAAAACCTTCCGTCTAAATTAAAATAGCGCGCCAAAGGTTGAGCACTGAGCAGAGTTCAAACGAGCAAATATTTGAAAGGAGGAATGCAAGAGTATACCAGGAGTGAAATAAAGCGTTTCTAAATCGTTTTCGCTGTGCAACAGACTGGAAACTTTATCAGGAATAAAGTAAATTTATTTTATATTCTTCGCTTTGAAAATTCTTATCCTAAAATACATTCAAATATATCCTACACACACACTCAGATATTTATATTAAATATAATAATAATAACAATAATTTTTTTATTTATTCTGGGACAATAACAATACAGCATTTGTTATCATCATTATAAATGATAAAGAAATATACAAATACAAAAGACCATATGAAAAAATGAAAGTAAAAATGCAAGACAAAAATAATAATAACATTATCATGAAACCAGTGGACTTATGGCTATTCCACAAAATATATGTTTTGTTTTGCTGTTATTCTCTTTCTACCCTGAGGATGCCTGAATGGACGAAATATTGGACAGATAATTTCTATTTCTGTTTTAGTTTGGAGACTTAACGGCTTTTCGTTGTAATTTGTCCACGGTCTTAACATTTATGTAAGATCTCTTTTTACTTTTCAATATTAATATATTTTGTGGAATTGCCATAAGTCCACTGGTTTCATGATAATGTTATTATTATTTTTTCTTGCATTTTTACTTTCATTTTTTCATATGGTATTTTGTCTTAAGTTTTTGTGTTGTTTGCTATTATTTATTTTTTCCTGTTGTGCTTTTTGAAGTTTGGTGAGTCTATATTGAATTTTGAATTTCCGAAGTATCTATCAGCTGTTTTTATCCAGCTGGGGTCGAGTAACCTTCCTTATGATTCATTAGTTGCATTCGAGCCTTCCAGGTGGTGGGATGTTTCTTGGGTGCATTATTCATGTTTTGTTTTGCTGTTATTCTCTTTCTATCCTGAGGATGCCTCAATGGGCGAAATATTGGACAGATAATTTCTATTTCTACTTTAGTTTGGAGACTAAAGGCTTTTCGTTGGAATTTTTCCACGGTCTTAACATTTATGGAAGGTCTCTTTTTACTTTTCAATAAAAATAAAATACTTTATTTTTTCCAGCAGTGCTGTCCGACTAAGTACATTGCATTGCCATATCACACAGCATACTTATCAATCCATATTGGACAATTACAATTTTAAATTTATGAATATTCTTTTTACACATTCCTTGTCATACGTATTACATATTTCTCCTTTTCATGCCAATAATCAAAATAAGTACTTTTTACTGCGTACTTTTGACTACAGTACCATTCCTATTGCTTTTTGCTTCCATTTTTTGTTATAATAAAAATAGAAAATTAAAATTAAATAAGCGTTATAAAATAAAATTACAATTTTAAGCAAAGAAACAAGGTTTTTATACAATAATTTCTATCACTAAAAACATTAATGAAATTTATAAATCTAGACAATTTGACTTAAAAGATTAAAAATAACTAAATCATATATAATAACAGTGACAAATACTATGAACAAACCTATTGTTATTAATACATATATAATTGTTTACTTAAAGGTTTTTTAATTAAGGATAGTTAATGATAACACAAAAATAAGAATAACTTATTTTCTAATAGTCCCAACGTTTCGGCCTACGGCGTAGGCCATCTTCAGAGCTAAGAAGGAAAATGAAAAAAATAATTAAAAAAATAATAATATAATTAAAAATTAAGACAATTTTTTTTCTCAGGCCAAACATTGACACTATTAATAAATAAGTTATGCGTATTTTTGTGTTATCGTTGACTGCACCCCCTGACCAATTCTATCCTTCATTAGAATCATCCAGTCAACTATTTTCCTGTCTAACTTAAAGGTTTTTAATCCTTTGGCTTAAAAAGCTTGTTAGCGTTTATAACAAAAACATTTTAAAGAAAAAATTCTTCAAGGAAAGTTAATTAGATTATAAAATAGGGATTTGATAAGGAAATTTCTCAATGTTATTTAAAAAAACCAAGCTTTCTAATTAAGGTATTTATTACTGCGATTTTTCTTAAATTAATTTTTAAAAAAATACTTCTGGCTAAATAATAAACAGCCAATGAAACATTCTTGGGAATTTGAAAATTGATTTAAATGAAAAACTAGTAACAATTTCGACAAAGACAAAAACACAACTCGAGATTTTCGCTTCCGAAAAAAATTGCAAATATAAATACCATCTCCGAGCTAAAACAGGCAGTGCACTGCTCACTCTTGGGCATCAGCCACTACTTATTTATATATACAATGAAAAGTGCTTCATAAATAAATATATATACTGGTAACATTCAATTTAAATTGTCTCTCTATTATATAAAAACATTTTCAATGATCAGCTTGTAATATTTCACTTTAAATATAAGGTGGAATTACAAAAAATGGATCGTAGAAAATTGAGTTTAACTGATGATGAACACATATCATTTGTAAAACAGGATTTGGTCCCCCGTTTCGTTAAAAATAACTTTAGTAGTTCTAAATAATACATATATCATATCTTAGCACTTGCACATTCTATTGACATAATTAAATTCGAAAAAGCAGGAGCAAACATTTTTCTTCCTTAAGCTTAAACAAATTTTGGATTAATTTTCTTCAGGAATATGTAAAGTCTGAGTATGTATTCATTTGTTAAGTTTGCCTAGCGTGTTTTTTTTTTTATTTATATTTGAACAGCGCGAATCAGCCAACGAGGTTTTTATTTCACACCACTACTGCTATAATACTGAAATTTTAAATTCTGTGCCATCTAAATATAACTTTGTATATACAAATACAAACCCATCCTTCTTATAAAAAAATGTTTGAAAAATATAATTTAAATGTTAAACTTCAAGTAAATTTTTATTATATTACAGATAAAAGTAAATTTAATGTACTAAAAGTTATTTAGATTATGATAATCTAAGAATCATGTAACACTCGAACTTTCAAGCAAAGCCCCCTTGCTTTTTTACGCCATTTTTTAAACTGCAACCAAGATTTATCTAAGCTATTAAAGAAGTAAGGTTTTTAAATAAATTTCAGATTGTTAAGTAACATTCTATTGATGCCTTCATATATAAAATAATGGAGGAATAGACGAATAATAAATTTATAAATATGCATAAATAAGTTGGCCAAGAAAGCATCGAGTAAAACATGGTAAAACTAAAAATATGACTTTATTTTAAAAAATATTGGTAATGGATATCAGATATGTCCTTCCAGAATTAAATATGCCAATTTTCGAGTATGTTGTAGTTGGACCGATATGTGAATAACAATCACGAACTTCCTTGATATAAGACCGAATAAAATCTTCATGAGCTCGAACGACACAATGGCGAGATCAAATTATACAACTGTGCACAAAGAACACAATAGTGTGGTCAAAACAGAAACTGTCAGATATTAAAAAAAATAAAATAAAATATATCTGAAGGAGGAAGCATCTGGACAGTGAACGTAACTTTGATAAACTAGATTTGAAAACTGTGGGGACAAGTCAATCGAAGGCAGTTGACACAACCCACAATGAAATCCCATCCCGTTCCTTTCAACTCGTAGAGTCCTGTGGTTTGAGGACTTCCTTCATCCCAGGCGGAACGGAAAGGGTATTCCCTCTCCGTTCAGATAGTATTATTGTCTGCTTAACAAACTATATATTATAATTATTTTCATGATACTAAGCGATATTAATATTATTTAGACTGTATAAAGTAAAAGCATGTGAAAAATGTGGTCCATTTATACACATACACACACACACACACACAATTACTTTCTAACTTAAATCTGTTGTTTTGATATTACCGTGTGTAGTTTCTCTACTTGCCTTGACTTGTTTTCCATTACAGGAGTTCGTATTATTTTCTTGTATTATACTATGTTAAATAGGGGGAATGGTCTGGTGGTTGAGCGTGATCTAAAACAAATAATCTCGCTGTACAGAAACAGTGCAGTCTCTACCATGTACTGAGCTAAAGATCCTTCGTAAGTTGTAGTGGTATAGGTTATGGGGATCCCATGTTAAACAATTTTCCAAATGTAGTTTATAGTATCGCTTCTGTTACTGGAATGCTGAAGTAGCTTGAACCAGCGAATAATGAATTTAAATTGACTCAACTAAACGAATATAATGATGTAATAACCATAATTTATATGAATTTAATTATATTTTTGAAATCAATGGTTATAAATTTATTGCAATGAACTTATTGCTTTATACCTAAACAAAATTTGTTATCTTTAATAAGTCTAAATGGAATAAAGTATGAGTTAAAAATGTTTAAAGCTTTGTGTGCTCATTAGTATTTGGTTAGGAGAGTAAATAGCAGAGATTAAGAGAGAGATGTTAGTGAGGTTGAGGATTCAGCGGAGCCAAGGCAACCGCGGTGTAGATCACTAAGACCACACCAACATGTCTCGCACCGGGCAATTCCATCCACCTCTGTGGTCGGCTATGCACGAGAACACTGAAGGTGGAAGTCATCAAGCTACGCTGATTAGAGTCTTTTGATATTATTGTTTATTAAAATCTAACAGTTACGTAAAAATTTGAAAACAAATCGGTCTGTCTGAAGGTCATAAATGGCCAATACTTTCAGGAAAAATTATCGTATGTTTCGAATAAACTATGTACAAGAAGAACCTTATGGTTCAAGTCATCGAGCTACCCTGAATATTGGCTTTTGATGTTAACATCAATAGTTAAGTAAAAAACAAAAAAAAATAATCGGCCTGTATAATTCTGTAATAAATAAATAATATTAGGCAGGAACAACAATCACTGGTTTCGAAAAAAAACTATATTCTGTCTAAGAACATAGTGAATCAAGTCATTAGGCTACTCAGAATATATGCTTTCTACAGGGTGTCCCGAATTTAAATGGCAAAACTTCAGGAACTTAAAGGGGACCGAAAAACTAAGACAAAAAGTCCTTTAGAGATTTGCTCGTTTTTGCTTAGTTTTAGAGAAAATCGCAAAAAAAGAAACAAAACAAAAATGTTACAGGTAGTTATTATCACCTTTCAAAGTTCGTCAGGCTAGGCAGTGAGATATGTAAACAATCCTTTGCATCATTTTATTTGTTTACATTTTGGCTTCCTTCTAGGATTATTATTCCTAAATCAGTCTTCAGTCAGTTACTCAGATATTTTTGTGTGAATAGCATCAGCCACAATGCCGCATACGTATTCTAATGTTGAATACGCTGATATGATTTTTGTGTATGGTTTCTGTAACGGTAATGCTTTAGAAGCGGTGCGGGAGTATGCGCGCCGATTTCCAAATATAAGAGTGCCTAATCGACGAGTCTTTAACTTTTAATAGACTACGAGAGACTGGGTCATTCTTAATACGTAATGAAGGCGACCAATTCCAGGCAGCAGTAAGAGCAGATTATCGGAGAAGATATTGTGTCCAACGCCACTTCGATAACAATCCTGAGACTAGCATCCGAAGAGCATCTGCTGCATCAGCAATATCGCGGCAAGCAATATGGCGAACTTTGGAAGGTGATAATCGCTACCCATACCATCTTCAAAAAGTTCAGAATTTATTACCTCAAGATTATGTCAAGAGATTGAATTTTAGTAACTGGTTTCTTGAAAAAATTCGCGATGATAATTTATTTCCATCAAAAATTATATGGACCGATGAAGCTACCTTTACAAGAGGAGGAATTGTTAATCAAAGAAATTATCATCTATGGGCTCTTGAAAATCCCAGAGCTATTAGAGAGAATAGGTTTCAGCATGAATTTGCTATTAACGTTTGGCTTGGAATTTGAAACGGATTACTGGTGGGACCATATTTTTTAACTGGAAGATTGAATGGTATCACACTTACACATTTTTTGGAGAACGACTTTTCTAATTATTTAGATGACATTCCCTTACAACAGCGAATTGAAATGTGGTTCCAACTCGATGGATGCCAGCTCATTATAGCAGAGCTGCACGAGCTTGGCTGGATATAAATTATCCACAATGATGGATTGGACGTGGAGGAGTAGTACCTTGGGCACCAACATCACCTGATATGACACCCATGGATTTCTTTGTATGGGGAACCTTGAAGCAAAAAGTTTATTCGGTGTCAATCAACTCAAGAGAGCAATTAAGAAACCGAATCATAGATGCAGTGCACCAAATATCATCAGAACAATGTTTAGCTGCAATTTATCAAGTGAGTGTAGATGTAATGCTTGCATTGGTGCAAGAGGACAACATGTTGAGCAATATTTACATTAAAAAGAACATAACATAAATATAAATGTATATAAATAAGTATAAACTTGTTTTGTTTCTTCTTTTGCGATTTTCTCTAAACTAAGCAAAAACGAGCAAATCTGTAAAGGACTTTTTGTCTTTTTTTTTCGGTCTCCTATAAGTTCCTGAAGTTTTGCCATTTAAATTCGGGACATCCTGTATATTCATGAATATTAAAAATGTTATATTTATTTAAAAAATCGGCCTGATTGGTTGGACATGAATGGTCAATAATTGTCAGGAACGACCGCAATCACATGTTTCGAATAAACTAAAGTCCAAGTTAACCGTATTTTATTGAGTGTCACCTGTGGTGTGGTGATGAGCATAGGTCCCGGGTGGCCTAGGATTTTTGTAGAGGAAGTACAGCAATACTTAGTTATTCTGCCCGTTGCCGATATTGTAGGCACAATATCTTTTGTTATTTTCAATGAAAACATCTGAACTGAGCGAAAGTTAATCCAATCGTCACATATTCCTTCTTGTTTCGACGTGCCAAATTCAATCACATATGGAGATGAAGGCTTAATTTAATGAGGAAGATGGAGATGAGAGCCTTATTGGAACCAGGAGGGATAAGTGATGAATGCATTAAAAATATTGTCCGTGACAATTTAAGTGATAGTTCTTTTATATTGAAGACCTCTGAAGTAAGTTATAATTATAAGGATAAGGCGTCACCACGGAGAGGTGAAGGTCTTGGGTTCGAGTCCCGGTCCTGGCCATATCTGTTCTTTTCAAATAAAATATTAAAAAAATTATATAATATAAAGACAATATAAATTATAATAATATTAACGACTTAAAGTCAACTAGATCAAAAATAAAATAATGTTAAAGTAACATTCTCCCCGTGTATACATCGCAAAGTGCGAGAACACGGAGATGTAGGATCAATTGAAAAGAGGGGATATGGCTGGCCGTGAAGCGAAGCCAGGATAGCCGAGATGGATAAGGCGTCACCACGGAGAGGTGAAGGTCCCGGGTTCGAGTCCCGGTCCTGGCCATATCTTTTTTTTCAAATAAAATATTTAAAAAATATAATTATTGAGGACCATTGAGGACACCAGAACCAAGTGATAAAAAAAATTGAAAATATTGTTTTGAATGTGTGAATTTTCACACTTCAGTCTCTACCCTGTTCTTAACCCGATACCATCATGAGTTGTGATGGTGCTTCTAATTTGGAAAATCTATTACGTAATAAGCCGTCAATCGGTCCTATGGTGTCTGGAAACTCTTCTGTGGTTCATCCAGCATCTACAGTGGATACCCTTGGTATTTGGATAGTAGGAGAGAAGTAGGGTGCCTGAGCATTGATCATGACCCAATGAGTTTCTATCGGGTACTGAAACCAACATCTTATTGGTTGTAGAATTATGCGTTTTTTTAACACTATGAAATAAATATTTAATGTGAATAAAGTGGAAAAATACACTTTACCGCCCCTAATGCTACTAACAAATACGATTTTTTAAACTTACTGTATGGTAGACTTTTGACTTATTTTTAACTTGGTTTTGAATACTTTTTTCTAATTTTTTTTTTAAAATTTTTAATAGGATGGTAATGAAGATGTAGAATTAGATTATACTTGTGTGTTATAGAGAAGAATGGAGGCGACCCTAAGCTGGCCGTAATTGGCCCTCTCAATTAATACACTAACGCTCTGCTTTCACGCGAGGCAAGTAAAATCTTAGTCACGGCTTTCGTTAATCCACACACGCTAAGCACTTGCAATTCCCTGGTTTTGTATAATGGTCCATTTTTCCCATTCGAGCCACTTAAAGCCTGCTAATGCCAACCAGATGATAATTGTTGTTTTCAGCAAAGCGTGCACATTTAGGATATTTTTTTAACCTTATACATAGAGGTTAATACTCCACAGTCCATTAACACTATGCAGCTTTTTTATTCTTACACTTTTTTCTATTCTTTATTCTTACACTTTTTTCTTTCACAGAGTAAACGAGAGGGGCTGCTGAGTTATTGATAAAAATACGATGATAGTATTAAGCTAATAACTGGGTATGAGATCTGGACACGGCCCGGGGCTCATCCAGCCTTCTGTATAGAGCGCACTTTTAATTGAAAAAAAAATCTGTTATAACATTCTCTTTTATACAGTTAGACAATTTTCAGTTGTTCATACAGGCAGATAATGTGCAGTTTTATTTATAAGGGTGGCATAAGGAGATCCTGCAGAATCTACATATCCCTCCTACGACCCACCCTAGCCTTAATTAGGGGTAACCTGGTGATTGAGCGTGCTATTAAACAAATCAGCTTCCTGCAAACCTAGAAATAGTGCAGTCTCTACCATGTAATAAGCCGAAGACCCTACATAGGTGTTGCAGGTTTTATTGTTTCTACTTAGCTAGCTACAAAAATGCACATTGCCAATGCCACCATTATTTGGGAAAATAAAACTCTATGCAAAAGGCTGGGTGAGCCCCGGGACGGTGTCCAGATCTCATACGGTCTGAGACGGAGAAATATTTATTTTTTAGCCGACGTTTCGAACCACATTGCAAATCTTCTTCAGAGCTAAATAAACAAGATGCATACAAATTTAAATGATAAATATGTTTAATTTTAATTTGTACATTATGTATCCTGTACATTTAGCCCTGAAGAGGACCTGCAATGTGTGTCGAAACGTTGGCTTACCAACAGTTCTCCCTACTTCTATTCTAAAGAATTTTTTTAACACCACCCGGATTTGGTCCCCCGTTTCGTTAAAAATAACTTTAGTAGTTCTAAATAATACATATATCATATCTTAGCACTTGCACATTCTATTGACATAATTAAATTCGAAAAAGCAGGAGCAAACATTTTTCTTCCTTAAGCTTAAACAAATTTTGGATTAATTTTCTTCAGGAATATGTAAAGTCTGAGTATGTATTCATTTGTTAAGTTTGCCTAGCGTGTTTTTTTTTTTATTTATATTTGAACAGCGCGAATCAGCCAACGAGGTTTTTATTTCACACCACTACTGCTATAATACTGAAATTTTAAATTCTGTGCCATCTAAATATAACTTTGTATATACAAATACAAACCCATCCTTCTTATAAAAAAATGTTTGAAAAATATAATTTAAATGTTAAACTTCAAGTAAATTTTTATTATATTACAGATAAAAGTAAATTTAATGTACTAAAAGTTATTTAGATTATGATAATCTAAGAATCATGTAACACTCGAACTTTCAAGCAAAGCCCCCTTGCTTTTTTACGCCATTTTTTAAACTGCAACCAAGATTTATCTAAGCTATTAAAGAAGTAAGGTTTTTAAATAAATTTCAGATTGTTAAGTAACA
Organism: Arma custos; assembly: GCA_037127475.1. Lineage (NCBI taxonomy): Eukaryota > Metazoa > Arthropoda > Insecta > Hemiptera > Pentatomidae > Arma > Arma custos. Next base: position 21,395,699 of record CM073763.1, on the reverse strand, counting down.
TTCTATTGATGCCTTCATATATAAAATAATGGAGGAATAGACGAATAATAAATTTATAAATATGCATAAATAAGTTGGCCAAGAAAGCATCGAGTAAAACATGGTAAAACTAAAAATATGACTTTATTTTAAAAAATATTGGTAATGGATATCAGATATGTCCTTCCAGAATTAAATATGCCAATTTTCGAGTATGTTGTAGTTGGACCGATATGTGAATAACAATCACGAACTTCCTTGATATAAGACCGAATAAAATCTTCATGAGCTCGAACGACACAATGGCGAGATCAAATTATACAACTGTGCACAAAGAACACAATAGTGTGGTCAAAACAGAAACTGTCAGATATTAAAAAAAATAAAATAAAATATATCTGAAGGAGGAAGCATCTGGACAGTGAACGTAACTTTGATAAACTAGATTTGAAAACTGTGGGGACAAGTCAATCGAAGGCAGTTGACACAACCCACAATGAAATCCCATCCCGTTCCTTTCAACTCGTAGAGTCCTGTGGTTTGAGGACTTCCTTCATCCCAGGCGGAACGGAAAGGGTATTCCCTCTCCGTTCAGATAGTATTATTGTCTGCTTAACAAACAATATATTATAATTATTTTCATGATACTAAGCGATATTAATATTATTTAGACTGTATAAAGTAAAAGCATGTGAAAAATGTGGTCCATTTATACACATACACACACACACACACACAATTACTTTCTAACTTAAATCTGTTGTTTTGATATTACCGTGTGTAGTTTCTCTACTTGCCTTGACTTGTTTTCCATTACAGGAGTTCGTATTATTTTCTTGTATTATACTATGTTAAATAGGGGGAATGGTCTGGTGGTTGAGCGTGATCTAAAACAAATAATCTCGCTGTACAGAAACAGTGCAGTCTCTACCATGTACTGAGCTAAAGATCCTTCGTAAGTTGTAGTGGTATAGGTTATGGGGATCCCATGTTAAACAATTTTCCAAATGTAGTTTATAGTATCGCTTCTGTTACTGGAATGCTGAAGTAGCTTGAACCAGCGAATAATGAATTTAAATTGACTCAACTAAACGAATATAATGATGTAATAACCATAATTTATATGAATTTAATTATATTTTTGAAATCAATGGTTATAAATTTATTGCAATGAACTTATTGCTTTATACCTAAACAAAATTTGTTATCTTTAATAAGTCTAAATGGAATAAAGTATGAGTTAAAAATGTTTAAAGCTTTGTGTGCTCATTAGTATTTGGTTAGGAGAGTAAATAGCAGAGATTAAGAGAGAGATGTTAGTGAGGTTGAGGATTCAGCGGAGCCAAGGCAACCGCGGTGTAGATCACTAAGACCACACCAACATGTCTCGCACCGGGCAATTCCATCCACCTCTGTGGTCGGCTATGCACGAGAACACTGAAGGTGGAAGTCATCAAGCTACGCTGATTAGAGTCTTTTGATATTATTGTTTATTAAAATCTAACAGTTACGTAAAAATTTGAAAACAAATCGGTCTGTCTGAAGGTCATAAATGGCCAATACTTTCAGGAAAAATTATCGTATGTTTCGAATAAACTATGTACAAGAAGAACCTTATGGTTCAAGTCATCGAGCTACCCTGAATATTGGCTTTTGATGTTAACATCAATAGTTAAGTAAAAAACAAAAAAAAATAATCGGCCTGTATAATTCTGTAATAAATAAATAATATTAGGCAGGAACAACAATCACTGGTTTCGAAAAAAAACTATATTCTGTCTAAGAACATAGTGAATCAAGTCATTAGGCTACTCAGAATATATGCTTTCTACAGGGTGTCCCGAATTTAAATGGCAAAACTTCAGGAACTTAAAGGGGACCGAAAAACTAAGACAAAAAGTCCTTTAGAGATTTGCTCGTTTTTGCTTAGTTTTAGAGAAAATCGCAAAAAAAGAAACAAAACAAAAATGTTACAGGCAGTTATTATCACCTTTCAAAGTTCGTCAGGCTAGGCAGTGAGATATGTAAACAATCCTTTGCATCATTTTATTTGTTTACATTTTGGCTTCCTTCTAGGATTATTATTCCTAAATCAGTCTTCAGTCAGTTACTCAGATATTTTTGTGTGAATAGCATCAGCCACAATGCCGCATACGTATTCTAATGTTGAATACGCTGATATGATTTTTGTGTATGGTTTCTGTAACGGTAATGCTTTAGAAGCGGTGCGGGAGTATGCGCGCCGATTTCCAAATATAAGAGTGCCTAATCGACGAGTCTTTAACTTTTAATAGACTACGAGAGACTGGGTCATTCTTAATACGTAATGAAGGCGACCAATTCCAGGCAGCAGTAAGAGCAGATTATCGGAGAAGATATTGTGTCCAACGCCACTTCGATAACAATCCTGAGACTAGCATCCGAAGAGCATCTGCTGCATCAGCAATATCGCGGCAAGCAATATGGCGAACTTTGGAAGGTGATAATCGCTACCCATACCATCTTCAAAAAGTTCAGAATTTATTACCTCAAGATTATGTCAAGAGATTGAATTTTAGTAACTGGTTTCTTGAAAAAATTCGCGATGATAATTTATTTCCATCAAAAATTATATGGACCGATGAAGCTACCTTTACAAGAGGAGGAATTGTTAATCAAAGAAATTATCATCTATGGGCTCTTGAAAATCCCAGAGCTATTAGAGAGAATAGGTTTCAGCATGAATTTGCTATTAACGTTTGGCTTGGAATTTGAAACGGATTACTGGTGGGACCATATTTTTTAACTGGAAGATTGAATGGTATCACACTTACACATTTTTTGGAGAACGACTTTTCTAATTATTTAGATGACATTCCCTTACAACAGCGAATTGAAATGTGGTTCCAACTCGATGGATGCCAGCTCATTATAGCAGAGCTGCACGAGCTTGGCTGGATATAAATTATCCACAATGATGGATTGGACGTGGAGGAGTAGTACCTTGGGCACCAACATCACCTGATATGACACCCATGGATTTCTTTGTATGGGGAACCTTGAAGCAAAAAGTTTATTCGGTGTCAATCAACTCAAGAGAGCAATTAAGAAACCGAATCATAGATGCAGTGCACCAAATATCATCAGAACAATGTTTAGCTGCAATTTATCAAGTGAGTGTAGATGTAATGCTTGCATTGGTGCAAGAGGACAACATGTTGAGCAATATTTACATTAAAAAGAACATAACATAAATATAAATGTATATAAATAAGTATAAACTTGTTTTGTTTCTTCTTTTGCGATTTTCTCTAAACTAAGCAAAAACGAGCAAATCTGTAAAGGACTTTTTGTCTTTTTTTTTCGGTCTCCTATAAGTTCCTGAAGTTTTGCCATTTAAATTCGGGACATCCTGTATATTCATGAATATTAAAAATGTTATATTTATTTAAAAAATCGGCCTGATTGGTTGGACATGAATGGTCAATAATTGTCAGGAACGACCGCAATCACATGTTTCGAATAAACTAAAGTCCAAGTTAACCGTATTTTATTGAGTGTCACCTGTGGTGTGGTGATGAGCATAGGTCCCGGGTGGCCTAGGATTTTTGTAGAGGAAGTACAGCAATACTTAGTTATTCTGCCCGTTGCCGATATTGTAGGCACAATATCTTTTGTTATTTTCAATGAAAACATCTGAACTGAGCGAAAGTTAATCCAATCGTCACATATTCCTTCTTGTTTCGACGTGCCAAATTCAATCACATATGGAGATGAAGGCTTAATTTAATGAGGAAGATGGAGATGAGAGCCTTATTGGAACCAGGAGGGATAAGTGATGAATGCATTAAAAATATTGTCCGTGACAATTTAAGTGATAGTTCTTTTATATTGAAGACCTCTGAAGTAAGTTATAATTATAAGGATAAGGCGTCACCACGGAGAGGTGAAGGTCTTGGGTTCGAGTCCCGGTCCTGGCCATATCTGTTCTTTTCAAATAAAATATTAAAAAAATTATATAATATAAAGACAATATAAATTATAATAATATTAACGACTTAAAGTCAACTAGATCAAAAATAAAATAATGTTAAAGTAACATTCTCCCCGTGTATACATCGCAAAGTGCGAGAACACGGAGATGTAGGATCAATTGAAAAGAGGGGATATGGCTGGCCGTGAAGCGAAGCCAGGATAGCCGAGATGGATAAGGCGTCACCACGGAGAGGTGAAGGTCCCGGGTTCGAGTCCCGGTCCTGGCCATATCTTTTTTTTCAAATAAAATATTTAAAAAATATAATTATTGAGGACCATTGAGGACACCAGAACCAAGTGATAAAAAAAATTGAAAATATTGTTTTGAATGTGTGAATTTTCACACTTCAGTCTCTACCCTGTTCTTAACCCGATACCATCATGAGTTGTGATGGTGCTTCTAATTTGGAAAATCTATTACGTAATAAGCCGTCAATCGGTCCTATGGTGTCTGGAAACTCTTCTGTGGTTCATCCAGCATCTACAGTGGATACCCTTGGTATTTGGATAGTAGGAGAGAAGTAGGGTGCCTGAGCATTGATCATGACCCAATGAGTTTCTATCGGGTACTGAAACCAACATCTTATTGGTTGTAGAATTATGCGTTTTTTTAACACTATGAAATAAATATTTAATGTGAATAAAGTGGAAAAATACACTTTACCGCCCCTAATGCTACTAACAAATACGATTTTTTAAACTTACTGTATGGTAGACTTTTGACTTATTTTTAACTTGGTTTTGAATACTTTTTTCTAATTTTTTTTTTAAAATTTTTAATAGGATGGTAATGAAGATGTAGAATTAGATTATACTTGTGTGTTATAGAGAAGAATGGAGGCGACCCTAAGCTGGCCGTAATTGGCCCTCTCAATTAATACACTAACGCTCTGCTTTCACGCGAGGCAAGTAAAATCTTAGTCACGGCTTTCGTTAATCCACACACGCTAAGCACTTGCAATTCCCTGGTTTTGTATAATGGTCCATTTTTCCCATTCGAGCCACTTAAAGCCTGCTAATGCCAACCAGATGATAATTGTTGTTTTCAGCAAAGCGTGCACATTTAGGATATTTTTTTAACCTTATACATAGAGGTTAATACTCCACAGTCCATTAACACTATGCAGCTTTTTTATTCTTACACTTTTTTCTATTCTTTATTCTTACACTTTTTTCTTTCACAGAGTAAACGAGAGGGGCTGCTGAGTTATTGATAAAAATACGATGATAGTATTAAGCTAATAACTGGGTATGAGATCTGGACACGGCCCGGGGCTCATCCAGCCTTCTGTATAGAGCGCACTTTTAATTGAAAAAAAAATCTGTTATAACATTCTCTTTTATACAGTTAGACAATTTTCAGTTGTTCATACAGGCAGATAATGTGCAGTTTTATTTATAAGGGTGGCATAAGGAGATCCTGCAGAATCTACATATCCCTCCTACGACCCACCCTAGCCTTAATTAGGGGTAACCTGGTGATTGAGCGTGCTATTAAACAAATCAGCTTCCTGCAAACCTAGAAATAGTGCAGTCTCTACCATGTAATAAGCCGAAGACCCTACATAGGTGTTGCAGGTTTTATTGTTTCTACTTAGCTAGCTACAAAAATGCACATTGCCAATGCCACCATTATTTGGGAAAATAAAACTCTATGCAAAAGGCTGGGTGAGCCCCGGGACGGTGTCCAGATCTCATACGGTCTGAGACGGAGAAATATTTATTTTTTAGCCGACGTTTCGAACCACATTGCAAATCTTCTTCAGAGCTAAATAAACAAGATGCATACAAATTTAAATGATAAATATGTTTAATTTTAATTTGTACATTATGTATCCTGTACATTTAGCCCTGAAGAGGACCTGCAATGTGTGTCGAAACGTTGGCTTACCAACAGTTCTCCCTACTTCTATTCTAAAGAATTTTTTTAACACCACCCGGATTTGGTCCCCCGTTTCGTTAAAAATAACTTTAGTAGTTCTAAATAATACATATATCATATCTTAGCACTTGCACATTCTATTGACATAATTAAATTCGAAAAAGCAGGAGCAAACATTTTTCTTCCTTAAGCTTAAACAAATTTTGGATTAATTTTCTTCAGGAATATGTAAAGTCTGAGTATGTATTCATTTGTTAAGTTTGCCTAGCGTGTTTTTTTTTTTATTTATATTTGAACAGCGCGAATCAGCCAACGAGGTTTTTATTTCACACCACTACTGCTATAATACTGAAATTTTAAATTCTGTGCCATCTAAATATAACTTTGTATATACAAATACAAACCCATCCTTCTTATAAAAAAATGTTTGAAAAATATAATTTAAATGTTAAACTTCAAGTAAATTTTTATTATATTACAGATAAAAGTAAATTTAATGTACTAAAAGTTATTTAGATTATGATAATCTAAGAATCATGTAACACTCGAACTTTCAAGCAAAGCCCCCTTGCTTTTTTACGCCATTTTTTAAACTGCAACCAAGATTTATCTAAGCTATTAAAGAAGTAAGGTTTTTAAATAAATTTCAGATTGTTAAGTAACATTCTATTGATGCCTTCATATATAAAATAATGGAGGAATAGACGAATAATAAATTTATAAATATGCATAAATAAGTTGGCCAAGAAAGCATCGAGTAAAACATGGTAAAACTAAAAATATGACTTTATTTTAAAAAATATTGGTAATGGATATCAGATATGTCCTTCCAGAATTAAATATGCCAATTTTCGAGTATGTTGTAGTTGGACCGATATGTGAATAACAATCACGAACTTCCTTGATATAAGACCGAATAAAATCTTCATGAGCTCGAACGACACAATGGCGAGATCAAATTATACAACTGTGCACAAAGAACACAATAGTGTGGTCAAAACAGAAACTGTCAGATATTAAAAAAAATAAAATAAAATATATCTGAAGGAGGAAGCATCTGGACAGTGAACGTAACTTTGATAAACTAGATTTGAAAACTGTGGGGACAAGTCAATCGAAGGCAGTTGACACAACCCACAATGAAATCCCATCCCGTTCCTTTCAACTCGTAGAGTCCTGTGGTTTGAGGACTTCCTTCATCCCAGGCGGAACGGAAAGGGTATTCCCTCTCCGTTCAGATAGTATTATTGTCTGCTTAACAAACAATATATTATAATTATTTTCATGATACTAAGCGATATTAATATTATTTAGACTGTATAAAGTAAAAGCATGTGAAAAATGTGGTCCATTTATACACATACACACACACACACACACAATTACTTTCTAACTTAAATCTGTTGTTTTGATATTACCGTGTGTAGTTTCTCTACTTGCCTTGACTTGTTTTCCATTACAGGAGTTCGTATTATTTTCTTGTATTATACTATGTTAAATAGGGGGAATGGTCTGGTGGTTGAGCGTGATCTAAAACAAATAATCTCGCTGTACAGAAACAGTGCAGTCTCTACCATGTACTGAGCTAAAGATCCTTCGTAAGTTGTAGTGGTATAGGTTATGGGGATCCCATGTTAAACAATTTTCCAAATGTAGTTTATAGTATCGCTTCTGTTACTGGAATGCTGAAGTAGCTTGAACCAGCGAATAATGAATTTAAATTGACTCAACTAAACGAATATAATGATGTAATAACCATAATTTATATGAATTTAATTATATTTTTGAAATCAATGGTTATAAATTTATTGCAATGAACTTATTGCTTTATACCTAAACAAAATTTGTTATCTTTAATAAGTCTAAATGGAATAAAGTATGAGTTAAAAATGTTTAAAGCTTTGTGTGCTCATTAGTATTTGGTTAGGAGAGTAAATAGCAGAGATTAAGAGAGAGATGTTAGTGAGGTTGAGGATTCAGCGGAGCCAAGGCAACCGCGGTGTAGATCACTAAGACCACACCAACATGTCTCGCACCGGGCAATTCCATCCACCTCTGTGGTCGGCTATGCACGAGAACACTGAAGGTGGAAGTCATCAAGCTACGCTGATTAGAGTCTTTTGATATTATTGTTTATTAAAATCTAACAGTTACGTAAAAATTTGAAAACAAATCGGTCTGTCTGAAGGTCATAAATGGCCAATACTTTCAGGAAAAATTATCGTATGTTTCGAATAAACTATGTACAAGAAGAACCTTATGGTTCAAGTCATCGAGCTACCCTGAATATTGGCTTTTGATGTTAACATCAATAGTTAAGTAAAAAACAAAAAAAAATAATCGGCCTGTATAATTCTGTAATAAATAAATAATATTAGGCAGGAACAACAATCACTGGTTTCGAAAAAAAACTATATTCTGTCTAAGAACATAGTGAATCAAGTCATTAGGCTACTCAGAATATATGCTTTCTACAGGGTGTCCCGAATTTAAATGGCAAAACTTCAGGAACTTAAAGGGGACCGAAAAACTAAGACAAAAAGTCCTTTAGAGATTTGCTCGTTTTTGCTTAGTTTTAGAGAAAATCGCAAAAAAAGAAACAAAACAAAAATGTTACAGGCAGTTATTATCACCTTTCAAAGTTCGTCAGGCTAGGCAGTGAGATATGTAAACAATCCTTTGCATCATTTTATTTGTTTACATTTTGGCTTCCTTCTAGGATTATTATTCCTAAATCAGTCTTCAGTCAGTTACTCAGATATTTTTGTGTGAATAGCATCAGCCACAATGCCGCATACGTATTCTAATGTTGAATACGCTGATATGATTTTTGTGTATGGTTTCTGTAACGGTAATGCTTTAGAAGCGGTGCGGGAGTATGCGCGCCGATTTCCAAATATAAGAGTGCCTAATCGACGAGTCTTTAACTTTTAATAGACTACGAGAGACTGGGTCATTCTTAATACGTAATGAAGGCGACCAATTCCAGGCAGCAGTAAGAGCAGATTATCGGAGAAGATATTGTGTCCAACGCCACTTCGATAACAATCCTGAGACTAGCATCCGAAGAGCATCTGCTGCATCAGCAATATCGCGGCAAGCAATATGGCGAACTTTGGAAGGTGATAATCGCTACCCATACCATCTTCAAAAAGTTCAGAATTTATTACCTCAAGATTATGTCAAGAGATTGAATTTTAGTAACTGGTTTCTTGAAAAAATTCGCGATGATAATTTATTTCCATCAAAAATTATATGGACCGATGAAGCTACCTTTACAAGAGGAGGAATTGTTAATCAAAGAAATTATCATCTATGGGCTCTTGAAAATCCCAGAGCTATTAGAGAGAATAGGTTTCAGCATGAATTTGCTATTAACGTTTGGCTTGGAATTTGAAACGGATTACTGGTGGGACCATATTTTTTAACTGGAAGATTGAATGGTATCACACTTACACATTTTTTGGAGAACGACTTTTCTAATTATTTAGATGACATTCCCTTACAACAGCGAATTGAAATGTGGTTCCAACTCGATGGATGCCAGCTCATTATAGCAGAGCTGCACGAGCTTGGCTGGATATAAATTATCCACAATGATGGATTGGACGTGGAGGAGTAGTACCTTGGGCACCAACATCACCTGATATGACACCCATGGATTTCTTTGTATGGGGAACCTTGAAGCAAAAAGTTTATTCGGTGTCAATCAACTCAAGAGAGCAATTAAGAAACCGAATCATAGATGCAGTGCACCAAATATCATCAGAACAATGTTTAGCTGCAATTTATCAAGTGAGTGTAGATGTAATGCTTGCATTGGTGCAAGAGGACAACATGTTGAGCAATATTTACATTAAAAAGAACATAACATAAATATAAATGTATATAAATAAGTATAAACTTGTTTTGTTTCTTCTTTTGCGATTTTCTCTAAACTAAGCAAAAACGAGCAAATCTATAAAGGACTTTTTGTCTTTTTTTTTCGGTCTCCTATAAGTTCCTGAAGTTTTGCCATTTAAATTCGGGACATCCTGTATATTCATGAATATTAAAAATGTTATATTTATTTAAAAAATCGGCCTGATTGGTTGGACATGAATGGTCAATAATTGTCAGGAACGACCGCAATCACATGTTTCGAATAAACTAAAGTCCAAGTTAACCGTATTTTATTGAGTGTCACCTGTGGTGTGGTGATGAGCATAGGTCCCGGGTGGCCTAGGATTTTTGTAGAGGAAGTACAGCAATACTTAGTTATTCTGCCCGTTGCCGATATTGTAGGCACAATATCTTTTGTTATTTTCAATGAAAACATCTGAACTGAGCGAAAGTTAATCCAATCGTCACATATTCCTTCTTGTTTCGACGTGCCAAATTCAATCACATATGGAGATGAAGGCTTAATTTAATGAGGAAGATGGAGATGAGAGCCTTATTGGAACCAGGAGGGATAAGTGATGAATGCATTAAAAATATTGTCCGTGACAATTTAAGTGATAGTTCTTTTATATTGAAGACCTCTGAAGTAAGTTATAATTATAAGGATAAGGCGTCACCACGGAGAGGTGAAGGTCTTGGGTTCGAGTCCCGGTCCTGGCCATATCTGTTCTTTTCAAATAAAATATTAAAAAAATTATATAATATAAAGACAATATAAATTATAATAATATTAACGACTTAAAGTCAACTAGATCAAAAATAAAATAATGTTAAAGTAACATTCTCCCCGTGTATACATCGCAAAGTGCGAGAACACGGAGATGTAGGATCAATTGAAAAGAGGGGATATGGCTGGCCGTGAAGCGAAGCCAGGATAGCCGAGATGGATAAGGCGTCACCACGGAGAGGTGAAGGTCCCGGGTTCGAGTCCCGGTCCTGGCCATATCTTTTTTTTCAAATAAAATATTTAAAAAATATAATTATTGAGGACCATTGAGGACACCAGAACCAAGTGATAAAAAAAATTGAAAATATTGTTTTGAATGTGTGAATTTTCACACTTCAGTCTCTACCCTGTTCTTAACCCGATACCATCATGAGTTGTGATGGTGCTTCTAATTTGGAAAATCTATTACGTAATAAGCCGTCAATCGGTCCTATGGTGTCTGGAAACTCTTCTGTGGTTCATCCAGCATCTACAGTGGATACCCTTGGTATTTGGATAGTAGGAGAGAAGTAGGGTGCCTGAGCATTGATCATGACCCAATGAGTTTCTATCGGGTACTGAAACCAACATCTTATTGGTTGTAGAATTATGCGTTTTTTTAACACTATGAAATAAATATTTAATGTGAATAAAGTGGAAAAATACACTTTACCGCCCCTAATGCTACTAACAAATACGATTTTTTAAACTTACTGTATGGTAGACTTTTGACTTATTTTTAACTTGGTTTTGAATACTTTTTTCTAATTTTTTTTTTTAAATTTTTAATAGGATGGTAATGAAGATGTAGAATTAGATTATACTTGTGTGTTATAGAGAAGAATGGAGGCGACCCTAAGCTGGCCGTAATTGGCCCTCTCAATTAATACACTAACGCTCTGCTTTCACGCGAGGCAAGTAAAATCTTAGTCACGGCTTTCGTTAATCCACACACGCTAAGCACTTGCAATTCCCTGGTTTTGTATAATGGTCCATTTTTCCCATTCGAGCCACTTAAAGCCTGCTAATGCCAACCAGATGATAATTGTTGTTTTCAGCAAAGCGTGCACATTTAGGATATTTTTTTAACCTTATACATAGAGGTTAATACTCCACAGTCCATTAACACTATGCAGCTTTTTTATTCTTACACTTTTTTCTATTCTTTATTCTTACACTTTTTTCTTTCACAGAGTAAACGAGAGGGGCTGCTGAGTTATTGATAAAAATACGATGATAGTATTAAGCTAATAACTGGGTATGAGATCTGGACACGGCCCGGGGCTCATCCAGCCTTCTGTATAGAGCGCACTTTTAATTGAAAAAAAAATCTGTTATAACATTCTCTTTTATACAGTTAGACAATTTTCAGTTGTTCATACAGGCAGATAATGTGCAGTTTTATTTATAAGGGTGGCATAAGGAGATCCTGCAGAATCTACATATCCCTCCTACGACCCACCCTAGCCTTAATTAGGGGTAACCTGGTGATTGAGCGTGCTATTAAACAAATCAGCTTCCTGCAAACCTAGAAATAGTGCAGTCTCTACCATGTAATAAGCCGAAGACCCTACATAGGTGTTGCAGGTTTTATTGTTTCTACTTAGCTAGCTACAAAAATGCACATTGCCAATGCCACCATTATTTGGGAAAATAAAACTCTATGCAAAAGGCTGGGTGAGCCCCGGGACGGTGTCCAGATCTCATACGGTCTGAGACGGAGAAATATTTATTTTTTAGCCGACGTTTCGAACCACATTGCAAATCTTCTTCAGAGCTAAATAAACAAGATGCATACAAATTTAAATGATAAATATGTTTAATTTTAATTTGTACATTATGTATCCTGTACATTTAGCCCTGAAGAGGACCTGCAATGTGTGTCGAAACGTTGGCTTACCAACAGTTCTCCCTACTTCTATTCTAAAGAATTTTTTTAACACCACCCGGATTTGGTCCCCCGTTTCGTTAAAAATAACTTTAGTAGTTCTAAATAATACATATATCATATCTTAGCACTTGCACATTCTATTGACATAATTAAATTCGAAAAAGCAGGAGCAAACATTTTTCTTCCTTAAGCTTAAACAAATTTTGGATTAATTTTCTTCAGGAATATGTAAAGTCTGAGTATGTATTCATTTGTTAAGTTTGCCTAGCGTGTTTTTTTTTTTATTTATATTTGAACAGCGCGAATCAGCCAACGAGGTTTTTATTTCACACCACTACTGCTATAATACTGAAATTTTAAATTCTGTGCCATCTAAATATAACTTTGTATATACAAATACAAACCCATCCTTCTTATAAAAAAATGTTTGAAAAATATAATTTAAATGTTAAACTTCAAGTAAATTTTTATTATATTACAGATAAAAGTAAATTTAATGTACTAAAAGTTATTTAGATTATGATAATCTAAGAATCATGTAACACTCGAACTTTCAAGCAAAGCCCCCTTGCTTTTTTACGCCATTTTTTAAACTGCAACCAAGATTTATCTAAGCTATTAAAGAAGTAAGGTTTTTAAATAAATTTCAGATTGTTAAGTAACATTCTATTGATGCCTTCATATATAAAATAATGGAGGAATAGACGAATAATAAATTTATAAATATGCATAAATAAGTTGGCCAAGAAAGCATCGAGTAAAACATGGTAAAACTAAAAATATGACTTTATTTTAAAAAATATTGGTAATGGATATCAGATATGTCCTTCCAGAATTAAATATGCCAATTTTCGAGTATGTTGTAGTTGGACCGATATGTGAATAACAATCACGAACTTCCTTGATATAAGACCGAATAAAATCTTCATGAGCTCGAACGACACAATGGCGAGATCAAATTATACAACTGTGCACAAAGAACACAATAGTGTGGTCAAAACAGAAACTGTCAGATATTAAAAAAAATAAAATAAAATATATCTGAAGGAGGAAGCATCTGGACAGTGAACGTAACTTTGATAAACTAGATTTGAAAACTGTGGGGACAAGTCAATCGAAGGCAGTTGACACAACCCACAATGAAATCCCATCCCGTTCCTTTCAACTCGTAGAGTCCTGTGGTTTGAGGACTTCCTTCATCCCAGGCGGAACGGAAAGGGTATTCCCTCTCCGTTCAGATAGTATTATTGTCTGCTTAACAAACTATATATTATAATTATTTTCATGATACTAAGCGATATTAATATTATTTAGACTGTATAAAGTAAAAGCATGTGAAAAATGTGGTCCATTTATACACATACACACACACACACACACAATTACTTTCTAACTTAAATCTGTTGTTTTGATATTACCGTGTGTAGTTTCTCTACTTGCCTTGACTTGTTTTCCATTACAGGAGTTCGTATTATTTTCTTGTATTATACTATGTTAAATAGGGGGAATGGTCTGGTGGTTGAGCGTGATCTAAAACAAATAATCTCGCTGTACAGAAACAGTGCAGTCTCTACCATGTACTGAGCTAAAGATCCTTCGTAAGTTGTAGTGGTATAGGTTATGGGGATCCCATGTTAAACAATTTTCCAAATGTAGTTTATAGTATCGCTTCTGTTACTGGAATGCTGAAGTAGCTTGAACCAGCGAATAATGAATTTAAATTGACTCAACTAAACGAATATAATGATGTAATAACCATAATTTATATGAATTTAATTATATTTTTGAAATCAATGGTTATAAATTTATTGCAATGAACTTATTGCTTTATACCTAAACAAAATTTGTTATCTTTAATAAGTCTAAATGGAATAAAGTATGAGTTAAAAATGTTTAAAGCTTTGTGTGCTCATTAGTATTTGGTTAGGAGAGTAAATAGCAGAGATTAAGAGAGAGATGTTAGTGAGGTTGAGGATTCAGCGGAGCCAAGGCAACCGCGGTGTAGATCACTAAGACCACACCAACATGTCTCGCACCGGGCAATTCCATCCACCTCTGTGGTCGGCTATGCACGAGAACACTGAAGGTGGAAGTCATCAAGCTACGCTGATTAGAGTCTTTTGATATTATTGTTTATTAAAATCTAACAGTTACGTAAAAATTTGAAAACAAATCGGTCTGTCTGAAGGTCATAAATGGCCAATACTTTCAGGAAAAATTATCGTATGTTTCGAATAAACTATGTACAAGAAGAACCTTATGGTTCAAGTCATCGAGCTACCCTGAATATTGGCTTTTGATGTTAACATCAATAGTTAAGTAAAAAACAAAAAAAAATAATCGGCCTGTATAATTCTGTAATAAATAAATAATATTAGGCAGGAACAACAATCACTGGTTTCGAAAAAAAACTATATTCTGTCTAAGAACATAGTGAATCAAGTCATTAGGCTACTCAGAATATATGCTTTCTACAGGGTGTCCCGAATTTAAATGGCAAAACTTCAGGAACTTAAAGGGGACCGAAAAACTAAGACAAAAAGTCCTTTAGAGATTTGCTCGTTTTTGCTTAGTTTTAGAGAAAATCGCAAAAAAAGAAACAAAACAAAAATGTTACAGGTAGTTATTATCACCTTTCAAAGTTCGTCAGGCTAGGCAGTGAGATATGTAAACAATCCTTTGCATCATTTTATTTGTTTACATTTTGGCTTCCTTCTAGGATTATTATTCCTAAATCAGTCTTCAGTCAGTTACTCAGATATTTTTGTGTGAATAGCATCAGCCACAATGCCGCATACGTATTCTAATGTTGAATACGCTGATATGATTTTTGTGTATGGTTTCTGTAACGGTAATGCTTTAGAAGCGGTGCGGGAGTATGCGCGCCGATTTCCAAATATAAGAGTGCCTAATCGACGAGTCTTTAACTTTTAATAGACTACGAGAGACTGGGTCATTCTTAATACGTAATGAAGGCGACCAATTCCAGGCAGCAGTAAGAGCAGATTATCGGAGAAGATATTGTGTCCAACGCCACTTCGATAACAATCCTGAGACTAGCATCCGAAGAGCATCTGCTGCATCAGCAATATCGCGGCAAGCAATATGGCGAACTTTGGAAGGTGATAATCGCTACCCATACCATCTTCAAAAAGTTCAGAATTTATTACCTCAAGATTATGTCAAGAGATTGAATTTTAGTAACTGGTTTCTTGAAAAAATTCGCGATGATAATTTATTTCCATCAAAAATTATATGGACCGATGAAGCTACCTTTACAAGAGGAGGAATTGTTAATCAAAGAAATTATCATCTATGGGCTCTTGAAAATCCCAGAGCTATTAGAGAGAATAGGTTTCAGCATGAATTTGCTATTAACGTTTGGCTTGGAATTTGAAACGGATTACTGGTGGGACCATATTTTTTAACTGGAAGATTGAATGGTATCACACTTACACATTTTTTGGAGAACGACTTTTCTAATTATTTAGATGACATTCCCTTACAACAGCGAATTGAAATGTGGTTCCAACTCGATGGATGCCAGCTCATTATAGCAGAGCTGCACGAGCTTGGCTGGATATAAATTATCCACAATGATGGATTGGACGTGGAGGAGTAGTACCTTGGGCACCAACATCACCTGATATGACACCCATGGATTTCTTTGTATGGGGAACCTTGAAGCAAAAAGTTTATTCGGTGTCAATCAACTCAAGAGAGCAATTAAGAAACCGAATCATAGATGCAGTGCACCAAATATCATCAGAACAATGTTTAGCTGCAATTTATCAAGTGAGTGTAGATGTAATGCTTGCATTGGTGCAAGAGGACAACATGTTGAGCAATATTTACATTAAAAAGAACATAACATAAATATAAATGTATATAAATAAGTATAAACTTGTTTTGTTTCTTCTTTTGCGATTTTCTCTAAACTAAGCAAAAACGAGCAAATCTGTAAAGGACTTTTTGTCTTTTTTTTTCGGTCTCCTATAAGTTCCTGAAGTTTTGCCATTTAAATTCGGGACATCCTGTATATTCATGAATATTAAAAATGTTATATTTATTTAAAAAATCGGCCTGATTGGTTGGACATGAATGGTCAATAATTGTCAGGAACGACCGCAATCACATGTTTCGAATAAACTAAAGTCCAAGTTAACCGTATTTTATTGAGTGTCACCTGTGGTGTGGTGATGAGCATAGGTCCCGGGTGGCCTAGGATTTTTGTAGAGGAAGTACAGCAATACTTAGTTATTCTGCCCGTTGCCGATATTGTAGGCACAATATCTTTTGTTATTTTCAATGAAAACATCTGAACTGAGCGAAAGTTAATCCAATCGTCACATATTCCTTCTTGTTTCGACGTGCCAAATTCAATCACATATGGAGATGAAGGCTTAATTTAATGAGGAAGATGGAGATGAGAGCCTTATTGGAACCAGGAGGGATAAGTGATGAATGCATTAAAAATATTGTCCGTGACAATTTAAGTGATAGTTCTTTTATATTGAAGACCTCTGAAGTAAGTTATAATTATAAGGATAAGGCGTCACCACGGAGAGGTGAAGGTCTTGGGTTCGAGTCCCGGTCCTGGCCATATCTGTTCTTTTCAAATAAAATATTAAAAAAATTATATAATATAAAGACAATATAAATTATAATAATATTAACGACTTAAAGTCAACTAGATCAAAAATAAAATAATGTTAAAGTAACATTCTCCCCGTGTATACATCGCAAAGTGCGAGAACACGGAGATGTAGGATCAATTGAAAAGAGGGGATATGGCTGGCCGTGAAGCGAAGCCAGGATAGCCGAGATGGATAAGGCGTCACCACGGAGAGGTGAAGGTCCCGGGTTCGAGTCCCGGTCCTGGCCATATCTTTTTTTTCAAATAAAATATTTAAAAAATATAATTATTGAGGACCATTGAGGACACCAGAACCAAGTGATAAAAAAAATTGAAAATATTGTTTTGAATGTGTGAATTTTCACACTTCAGTCTCTACCCTGTTCTTAACCCGATACCATCATGAGTTGTGATGGTGCTTCTAATTTGGAAAATCTATTACGTAATAAGCCGTCAATCGGTCCTATGGTGTCTGGAAACTCTTCTGTGGTTCATCCAGCATCTACAGTGGATACCCTTGGTATTTGGATAGTAGGAGAGAAGTAGGGTGCCTGAGCATTGATCATGACCCAATGAGTTTCTATCGGGTACTGAAACCAACATCTTATTGGTTGTAGAATTATGCGTTTTTTTAACACTATGAAATAAATATTTAATGTGAATAAAGTGGAAAAATACACTTTACCGCCCCTAATGCTACTAACAAATACGATTTTTTAAACTTACTGTATGGTAGACTTTTGACTTATTTTTAACTTGGTTTTGAATACTTTTTTCTAATTTTTTTTTTAAAATTTTTAATAGGATGGTAATGAAGATGTAGAATTAGATTATACTTGTGTGTTATAGAGAAGAATGGAGGCGACCCTAAGCTGGCCGTAATTGGCCCTCTCAATTAATACACTAACGCTCTGCTTTCACGCGAGGCAAGTAAAATCTTAGTCACGGCTTTCGTTAATCCACACACGCTAAGCACTTGCAATTCCCTGGTTTTGTATAATGGTCCATTTTTCCCATTCGAGCCACTTAAAGCCTGCTAATGCCAACCAGATGATAATTGTTGTTTTCAGCAAAGCGTGCACATTTAGGATATTTTTTTAACCTTATACATAGAGGTTAATACTCCACAGTCCATTAACACTATGCAGCTTTTTTATTCTTACACTTTTTTCTATTCTTTATTCTTACACTTTTTTCTTTCACAGAGTAAACGAGAGGGGCTGCTGAGTTATTGATAAAAATACGATGATAGTATTAAGCTAATAACTGGGTATGAGATCTGGACACGGCCCGGGGCTCATCCAGCCTTCTGTATAGAGCGCACTTTTAATTGAAAAAAAAATCTGTTATAACATTCTCTTTTATACAGTTAGACAATTTTCAGTTGTTCATACAGGCAGATAATGTGCAGTTTTATTTATAAGGGTGGCATAAGGAGATCCTGCAGAATCTACATATCCCTCCTACGACCCACCCTAGCCTTAATTAGGGGTAACCTGGTGATTGAGCGTGCTATTAAACAAATCAGCTTCCTGCAAACCTAGAAATAGTGCAGTCTCTACCATGTAATAAGCCGAAGACCCTACATAGGTGTTGCAGGTTTTATTGTTTCTACTTAGCTAGCTACAAAAATGCACATTGCCAATGCCACCATTATTTGGGAAAATAAAACTCTATGCAAAAGGCTGGGTGAGCCCCGGGACGGTGTCCAGATCTCATACGGTCTGAGACGGAGAAATATTTATTTTTTAGCCGACGTTTCGAACCACATTGCAAATCTTCTTCAGAGCTAAATAAACAAGATGCATACAAATTTAAATGATAAATATGTTTAATTTTAATTTGTACATTATGTATCCTGTACATTTAGCCCTGAAGAGGACCTGCAATGTGTGTCGAAACGTTGGCTTACCAACAGTTCTCCCTACTTCTATTCTAAAGAATTTTTTTAACACCACCCGGATCATATTCTTTCTCATATATACATGCTCATCTTACTCAAAATAAATTATTTATATCCTCATCAACATTGTTTGCAATAAGTTTTAATTTTACATCTACAATTATTAATTTATTTTGCAATAAATTGCAGAAGAAGGCCACACAATAAGAAGCAATTCAAAAATATTTATTTAAAGGGGTTTTGGAAAAAAAAGTATTGAATGACTTGAATGCTATTGAATGCTACTAATAATAAGTAACCTGTTTTGATTATTTTAAAAATAGATTCGCAGTAAAATTTTTAGTCATATAGGCATATTTTACTAGTAAATTTTTTTTAGAAAAAAATATGTAGGAAAGTTAAATATAATGTGCTTTAACTGTGCGAAAATAATAATAAGAAAAAAAACGGTGTAAAAGAAATTAATTCGCTAACTGCTAATTTTAACAAAACGACATAAAATCTGTTTCATTCCATTACCAGAGAAGAAAGAAAAAAGTTAAGTGTTGTTAATCAGGATGTCCCCTCAATTAACTTCAAGGCGGCTCGGGCTAAAACAACCTCGTGGGGGAGGGGGAGAAAAAAGAGAAAGAAATGTTAAGTGAATAACGAAAGAGGAGAAAACAAAATTAAAAAAAGAATAAACTTTTAATACGGTTCAATGGAAGACTTGAGGCAGTCGGATAAAAGACAGGCCCAACTAAAAGCTAAATCCTCCCCTCTTATTTCTTATTATTCAGTTCGTCTTCTTTAGAACGAAAGATTTAATACTTATAGCTATTTTTTTAGGTATTTCAATTTTTTTTTAATAAATAAATGCAAGAAAATGCGTATATTCAGAAGATTCAAAAAGTAAATAATTGAAAAAATAATTAAAATTATTAAAAATATACTAAAATAATAATGTTAGCTTATATATTTTAGGAGGAAGAAAACGGTCAGGTTTGAAGGAAGCTGATTTTTCCGATATCAAGCTCAATCGCAAGGTTTTTCCCCTAATTAAGCCTATCCACTTTACAGAGTAAGTGAGCATCAAGAAGGATCTAGAGATCACGCAGGGTCCGTCTGTTGGTGTTAACTGATTAAATTATTTACTAGCCACAAGTGGGAGTAACTAGGCGCCTTCAACTTAGCAATACAAATAGATTATATATGATAGATGCATAGTTAAGAATAAAAATACATATACATCATGGGATATGTGTGATAACAGTAATGATGGAAAACGATTTAGATGAATATAAAAATGTAAATAAATATTTTTGTTTTGAAGAGAAAAGATTTGCCCTGACCGGGTTCGAACCCAGATCGTCTGCGTCTCCGTAGCAGTGCTCTAAACCACTGAGCTACCAGGGGTCGTATCCAAGTCAGGCAAATCTGTTCTCTTCACCGATCCTATATCCCCGTGTTCTCACAATTTTTGCAATGCATATGTATACTCCCGGCCAAAGCAAATCTTTTCTCTTAAAAAAAAATTTAATTAATCACTATAAAAATTATAATTAATAAAAATAAATGGTTCAATTTACATTGCTCCCCGTGTATACATCGCAAAACTTGCGAGAACACGGGTATATAGGATCGGTGAACGACACGGGTTCGAATCCCCGGCCAGGGCAAATCTTTTCTCTTGAAAAAAAATTAAAAATAATCACTATAAAAATGATAATTAATAAAAATAAAATAAAAAGAGAAAGTCTTAGAAGATGACCTGCAATGTGGGTCGAAACGTTAGCTTTCAAATAAATACTTCTCCGTATTAAAGATATTTTTTTCTGAGCTCCATCCTTCTCTGGTCCCAAGAAGGTTGCTACCACTTGTTATGTAGCCCCTTCTATTACGATGTAGCTGATGCAGAACTTCACTGAATACTTTTCTCGGGATATCTGCTTCTCACATCCTTGAGACATGGCCCAGCTCAGTATCCCGCGCTTCTTCTTGGATCTTTCATCGCTCTAACTATATTTGAAAGAGAGCTTTCATTATTCCTCGTCACGGTCCAAGTCTGTGAGGCGTAGGTAAGGACTGGCCTTAGGGGCTTTATAATCCAAGACTTGGTCTGATTCGTAATGAGCTTGCTTCGTAAGTACTTAAACTGGCCAAAATGCCACTGATTTGCGCAAGTTATTGTTATTTTGATTTCTGGTGAAACACCATCCGTATCAGTGACCTGTGATCCGAAATTATGTGAGCCTTCTCGATGTTGTTGAGAATTTAAATCATAGTTTATAAAAATAAATTTCCTGTTTTTATCAAAAAAGTTATAAATCTAAAAAGTAGAGCTAAGCATGATTTAAAATTTACCATAAAACATATATAAATATTAAGAATAATAGAAGATAGTTAAAAAAGTAATTTAAAAAAATATCTTTTGTATAAATTTTACTACAGTAATTATCCACAATCAAAGCCATCCTTTTCGTACATCTCCTCAATTCCCAAACGGATGCTCTCTAATCAGCTGTAATTAATAGCTCATGCTTATCAAATGTGGTAGATTATTTATTGTAAATATTCTTCACTCAGAACGATATCATTTTTCATATTGCTAGTTGTTATTTTTTATTTTTTTCTGTCATCTTAATTCTTGTTATTTCAAATTTGCATGCTATTTTTTGTAGTTATTTTGTTCCCTACCGGATCATACCTTTTAATTTATATTTAGTTTAATGTTATTTTTTAAATATTGTATTATTCTGATATATATATATATATATATATATATATATATATATATATATATATATATATATATATATATATATATATATTTGTCCGGTCAAGAAAATTTGGGTAACCTGACAAAAGAATTGCAATTTGTCTGTAGTATTCCTCTATCCAAAGCTTTTGTGGAACAGATCTTTATCTTTTTCCATGGGAAATGTATGGACTAACGAAAGAAATCTTCTTGCTTTAAATACAGAGGTACTGTAAAAAGAGAATTGTGCGTTTTTTTCAATATAAGCGCTGGTTGCACTGAGTTCAAAGATGCCATTTCTTGGAATAAACCTTTGTTAAAAGCAGTGTCATCGAATGCTAAATATGTCCTAAAAATAAAAGTAGATTGTAAGCATTTTTGTCATTTTCTGTAATCAGATAATACAAAAATTAAAAAATTTTCCGGTTTTTTTCTCGAACACATCTGGCAACCCTATATATGCTTACATAAGGATGTTGGTGTTGATACCAATTGTTAAATCAGGGTCCGGGGTGCGGTGAGTGGACTGAAGTGGTGTAAACACTGGAGAGATCCTGCAGAGGATCTGAAGGAGTGCGGAAGGAAGGATCGATGCCTTGTGGACAGTGGCCATCCAGGGCTTGTTAAGGACCTCCTAGGGGAAGAGCTCCGTGTCCAGCCAGCACTGCAGTTGGCACCCTTCTCGCTGTCCCACTGACTAAGCTTATACTTCATCCAATGCCAAGTCTGTCATTGTTTGTTACTACTATAGAATATTTTCTATATAGTTTCCTACCTAAATCATATTATCTGGGACATATTTATTAAAAAATTTCAAGTACATAAGAATATGAAAGATTACACCAACCTCAGCATCCGTGGACTTTTCAAAGCAGCGCAAAGAGCCAAAAGAATATGCCAGAATTATGGTCAACATTCAATGAATGAATAAGTCACCTTCAGAAGAAGAATGTAGCTATACCCTAAGAACCTAAACACGCCCAGAACAATCTTTCTGAATAATAAATAACTGTCATTACATAAAATACAGTATTTTTTCAAGCGACTTTGATAAAATGTATTTAGAAAATAATTCTATACCATAGATCGACCATTTCTAAGCCGACAGTTCTGCAGGGAGGTGATTTGGCAGAGATCACAAATTAACCACAAGGTTTTTTCTCCACATAACACTACCCACCTCTTGAGAGTCTGCAGACCCCATAGGGTCGAACCGTGGCTATTAGCATATTTAATGATTTCTTTGTCATGGAAGGATACGAACCTGGAACTGCAGATCTGTAATTCAGCACCCCACACACAGAACTATCCTTATAATATGTTTATTGAGGCTTCTTCCATAGGCTTACGGTTAAATAATGTTCCATTTTCTCGTATTATGTGTCGCATTCTCTAAATATAGGGAGCGGAGTGGCTCGGTGGTAGAGGACTGAGTTGCTATGCAGAAATTTCTGGTTCAAATCCCGCTGATCATAAATCAGTTATTTCGCGATATATCATAAAATGTTATATTGCAATCAATATCTTTTATGATATATTGGGAAATAACTGATTAATGATAAACTGATCCATTCTTTGGAAGTTGTAAGTACAACCTATCTATTACAACCTACACATGTCATTTTATATTTATTTAGTGTGCTATAATGTTAGTGTGTTATAATGTTTTTTTACTAAAAGCTCATTTTTTCACTGTCAGGGCATGAGTATGAGACAAACCTAGTCTCGAGACGTCGACTAAGAAATTTTAAGAAGGACTGAGACTCGAGAACTAAAACATAATATTTCCATAACTGTCAAGATTAGTAGAAAGCAATATGTATAAAATAAATAAAATCTCGATATTTCCATCAAATGTCGCGGATGAATGAAAGACCCTCCCTACCAGTCTTCCCCTCACTCCTCGGACAAACGTTCAGGACATCCCCAACATTGAAATGTAACCAGGAAATAGAGGGGTAGGGGAAGGATCCCTTACATGTATATAAATATACATGTACATATATTTAGGCTAACTGATGCCGGATGCTCCAGAAGGACCTCTTTTTTAAGTCGTTTAATTTCCGGCCGTTTTGCTTAGCCTGTGCCAGCATTATTTATTACAGTTCCCGACCAATTCTCTAAATCAAACTTCTCTTCTACGGTTCTCGGGCAAAAAATAACTATTGACCTTATGAGGGAGGAGTTTGCGGTGGAACCTTTGCTCATGGTGTGTATAGTTTAGCATGTACATGTGTCTTTGGTATATGAAGAAACTAAAACGTCAGGACATATGCATCCATGTGTTAGGGGTAGAAAGTTTCGAAAATAAATTATTCTATCGTTAAATCAGGCCTCTATTTTAAATTTGTCTTAGTTTAAAAAAATATTTTTATTAAATTTTAAGTTCCTTTTAATTTTTTCACGAATAAACAATAGGAACATTATTCAGTGAAGGCGACGAGTAGTACGGGAAATTGAAACTTTTGTTAACTACAAAGCTTAGGGCATGGAACAAACCTCGTTATATATCAGTTATATGACATTGTTATAATGTAACTTGTTTAACAAACTTGTATAACAATGTTATATGAACTACATCATGCATTCTAGCTGCCTAGTGTCGATAAGAAAGTTATACAAAATTGTCGTCAGCACTAGGGATGCCAATTTTGAAAAAAGGTATCAATATGCATATCGAAGTAGTAGTTAGATCTATCGATTTATTAAAAAAAGAAAGCATATGATAGTATTGATAGAGAAATGGTGTATAAAGAGCTACTGGAAATGGGCATCCTAACAAAATTGGTGAGACTGATAAAGGTAACAATGAAACAAATGAATTGTAATGTCAGAGTACATGGCGGCCTCTCAAAAGGTTTCGAGACATATTTTGGCCCCAGACAAGGTGACTGGCATGTCTTTTGTTTACTTTAGCCTTGGAGGGTGCAATCAGAAGGTCGGGAATACAAATCGGAGGCACTGTATTTAATAATACTTTGCGAATTCTTGCGTTTGCTAATGATATAGATATCATAGGGAGAAGTTTCAATGCTAATGCTCTAACTAATGCAGCCGCTAAAATAGGACTCGTTGTCAACGAATCCAAAACAAATGACATGTGTGCGAGGCAAAGAAATAAACAAGAATTAGGGAAACAACCAGTATGAAACTACACCTTCAAAAACGTGGAGGAATTTGTATATTGAGGTACCTAGATAAATGCCAACAATCAAATGCAACTGGAAATCCAGAGAAGAATAATGGCAGCAAATAGATACTTTTTTGGGTTGCAAAAGCACCTTAGATGTAATGCCTTATCCCGGACCACAAAGATAAGAATATATAAAACCCTGATAAGGCCGGTCCTAACATCTGCTTCAGAGGGTTAGACTCTCACGAAAAATATTACGGAGAATCTATGGAGCAGTATGTCACAATAATACGTGGAGGCAACGGTCGAAATTAGAAATAACTCGACTATACAAATATGCCGACATTATCAGGCTTATAAAGGTGAACAGGCTACGATGGCCAGGACACATCGCATGCATGGGATCAGATGAAGTAACTAAAAAATTACTTCAAGAAAATGTGCATGGACCAAGAATGGTTGGAAGAATGAGGCTCCGATGGGCGGTTGGTGTGGCTGCGGACGCTCGGCCCATCATTCGCATCCGTAACTGGAGAGCAGCAGCTATGAACAGAGATGACTTGCGGTTGATGTTGCGGGAGGCCTTGTCCCCGCGTGGGATGTAGAGCCATCTATGTATGTATGTATGAATGTATGAATAGTTTTCATTATATAAGACAATTTTTTAACCTATACTCGGACCATTTTCTTCCTCTAGTATAGTAGTACCTAGTATTTAAGGGCGTCACCTGTGGTGTCGTTGTTTGCATAAAAATATACTACGCCCATTATCTTGGGCCGTGTTGTCGAGTTTCTGTAATTAATAAGTTTCTTATAATGTAATAATTCAATACTGAAATATCCAAGCTATTTTTCAATTTACCATATACGTACGTACTTCGGACTATAGAAGTGACTATCTAAATCAGGAATTATAAATTAAAAAAAAAAAATGGAATCATTTTTCAACTGCCCTTGCAAGAGGCACGCCTCTCAAGTTAAATATGACGAAGCGCCGACGTCAAAACAAGAAAATATTGCGCAGATATGAAAATATATTATGCGCCCTGATGCGATTTTTAAAACAGGTTTAATATCCTTTATTAAAATAACCTTCTATTGTAGGATGGAATATATTACCTTAGCGACCTCGGATTATATCAGAGAGCATTCACATTCACGTTCACATTCACATTCAAAGTCGGAGGCTAAAAGGCCCTCCTTCCAGCTAATCCCGAGGCCATTGTGCCTCCAGAGATAAAGATATGACTAATGCTGCGGGAGAGCATACGCGTCCTTCGTCCTGGGTGCTCCCCCTCCCTCCCCCCAGGAGGGTATAATCCTGTGGGCCGAAAAAAAGCAGGACGCAGGACCTCTATATTTCTTCTCCTTTATGAACCGCTCCTGTTTGAGGAGAAATGGCCCGTACAAAGTCCCGTGTTCACCGGGTTTTAACTCCGACTCTCTGAGTTATTAGGCCGGTCAGGATTTTCAACCTTATGCGGTATTTATTTTAATATTTTTATATACTTGTTCGGGTAAAGATAGAAGTATGTTTTTCGATATCCGATTGAGATTATTCAGGGGATCAACACCCTCCAAGTTCGAGGAGATCAAAAATACATTTGTTAACCTTTTTCTCTGTAATTCATTTCCTTCCCATTCTTGATCTATTTCTGAGGATTCCACAAGTTCCTTCGATATAAAAGAAATGCCAACTTCTTATCTTACTGACAAACTGTAGCGGGAATGTCGAGTGCTGCTCTCTATTTTAATTTTTGTTCATTATCATTTTCTATATTTAAACTCCGGATAAGATTAAATCGTTGGTTAGGAGAGGTAGTAAGCCATGAAAATATAATTTTACAGAAGAAGCAAAAACTATTATGACAACTAAAAATGAAAGTTCCAATTGGAATGTATCCCCTCCCGTCTCCATAGAAACCACTTCCTGTCTTGGCTTACTTGTCTTTCTATCCTATTTTTTTAAAAATTATTTAATGCCACATTATCTGCTATGACGATGCTACTGTCGGAGTCCGAAATTTTGCCTATCCAGATGTAATTATTATATTTTTATGATAACATACATAACTGCTTTTTCTGGGAAAAAAATTATATTTTCTTTTTCTTACTGCCTTTTCCATGTTAACGCCTCAATTCTACTCCATATGAAAAGAAACCTTGGAAATCTGCCTTTTTATTTTCTCAACCATTATTCAAACTTCTTGCGTAAAAAGTAAAACCTGTATCATTACAACCCATGAAGGGTCTGGGATTCAACACATGGTAGAGACAGTACTGTTCCTTGGACAACGGTTGTGCAGGGCGATGATTTGTCCTAGATCAGGCTCAATCGCCAGATTTTTCCCCGTTATTTTGGGTACCTACTCTGTAGAGGCTGGGTGAGCCCCAGGAGGGTTCTAGATCCTATATGATCCATCTCCGGCTGATAACAGACTAAATAAAAGTCTTTCCTGCAACGGCATTTGATCCAGGATTTTCGGTATGGTGACTCAGAATCTTCTTATGTATGTTTAAGAACAGCTAATTAATGTAGGTATTTTAACCAGATTATTTTTCCAAAATTTAAATGTTGCCTAACAAATTTAGGAGTTAAAGAAATTAACCCCTTGTTCTACTATATTTTTTTTCATCTGACCACTTCGGATAATGCTACAACTTTATTTCCCTTTCTTCTGCTTGAATTTTCTCTGTCTCCAATATTCCTTCATGCGTCCACTGGTACGTTTCTTTTGATCATCTATCCTGCATCGTCCAAACTTCTCTGGCCTACCTCGTCCTGTAACCCTTACAGATTTTTTACTCTGCTTCACATCCTTTTCGCGTGTGAGACTCCATAATGTTCAACTTTTCCAAATCGTTTTTTACTTCTTTTAGTCTACGTTGTCTTCTATTTCCAACAATAGCCAATGCTTGCTTACTCTATCCAGGTTTGTTCATTCTTTACGTTCATTCCTTACAGATTGGGCTGACAGTCCGAGGAATGTTAGCCCAATTTCAGCTTAGTATCTGGTATTTAGTATTTTTTTTTAAGATAAAAAGTCTGGTATTTATTTTTTAACTTTTAGCCAGGGATTCCCTTAAATCATTTATTCATTGGAATCCATCTTTGATCATATGATTTCCTTGACTTACTCAATGTACGATGTTCGTTCTGCGGTAAAACTCGCTCTATAACTCTTACACGCAAATATTTGTAAAGCGTATAAACGCTAATAATCCTGAACTATAGAATAAACAAAAGAGGTTGATATAAGAAGAGAAAGTTTTGCATTAACCTGTTGAAGAAGGAGACTATTTGCGGAGCGGCTAAAGTCGATTCTTTATTCTTATGACTCGAGATGGCAGTGCAGTTCCTCCCGCGAAAAATAGAGCGGGCAAGAAAACTGGCGGGAATACCAAGTGCTTCTCTCTAGTTTATTCTTTCTTCTTCCCCTTCTTAGTTATTTTTATTTACCAAGCCGGGCATAATTCTACTTCATATGGAAAGAGGAATCTTGAAAATATGTCTTTTCTCTCTGACAACCTTTATTCTACCTGCTTTAGGAGAAAATGTCTTGTATCTGATTTGTGTTATATTCTTACTGTATTTAAAAAAACCTGTACCACTACTAGCTGTGAACGGGTTTGGGGTTCAGCAATTGGTAGAGACTGTACTCTTTCATGGACAACGGTTCTGCAACGAGGGACTTGTCAGATTCCCTCCCCCTTATTTTGGGTACCCAATTTTATAATAATTTATAGAGGCCGGGTGAACCCCAGGAGGGTCCTATATGATCCATCTCCGGCTGAAAATAGACTAAGTAAAAGTCTTGCCCGCATCGGGATTTGAACCAGGATTTCAGGCATGGCAACTCATACCACTGAGCTCTACCACTGAGCCACTCCGCTCCCATTCTTACATAACAATGCATACATTATATACATGACAATATTAAGATATATATTAGCATGTAATGAAAACGGAACATGCTACTTACTATAATATTTTTTTTACGAATTGTATTATATTTAATAATCATAGTAAAATTTATTAATGATTATTTCATATTATATTTGTCCCGATCATCGCATCCCTGAGCTCTAATAGCAAGTATTGGCGCTACAACCCGCAATCGAGTCTAAACTTCCTGTTACACTAATCGCCATGCTCTTTCAACGATGTCATCCAGCTGTTAACTCCAGTTTTCTTCGCCCAAGAATCTGGCCATCTTAATCTTGGCTTACCGACCGTTCGACGTCCCTCCAACTGTGTTGTCAACACCATTCTTGGATTATTTATCATTTATTTATTATCATTTATTTATCATTTATTTATTATTTATTTATGCTTTTTATTTGCATCCTAGCGATATGAGCTGCCAACCAAAGACGATTTAATTTAATCTCTGTAGTGATATCCATATGGTTGAGCAGGTCATAAATTTCTTCATTTGATTCATTGGGAAGTAGTCGATGGAGAAGTTTATTCGAAAGAATCTTGTATACACTAAGAAGAAGTTAGATTTCTCGATTATTAGATTTTAATTTGGCTTCCTTTCCTTCTAATTGAGCAGATCAATCTTATACCAGTCAGAAGACATGTATACTTCCTACCCAAACTGACCTGATTATATTGTGGAGTGTCTTTATCAGTTAATCCCCACCGCATTAATACAGTTCAGATGGCATGGCAGTACATCGTGGTCTGGTGTTTTATTGGTCTTAGGCCTCAATGCGAGTAGTGGTGGTAATGATATATTATGATTGAAATGATTATTACAATTTTAATGGACAACAACTGAACTAGTTATCTTAACATATTCTAATGAGGTGTTAATAATCATATTTTTTTAATAATATTTACTACCACTAAAATTGAACATATATTATTTGCATTTATAATAATTAATTAAATTATTATCAAGGAAACACACTAATTTCTTGCATCCTTTTTTCATGAGTTTAAACTTTGACACTTAGCAGCTCAAGCTGCGAGAAACTTTACCACCGTACCATTTGGGGAAGAGTGTTGTGGCGAACAGATCATTCGTCCATGCCTAAACCAAATTCGCATCCAAAAGAATCATCGGTTTCTGTATGGTGGGCAATGTTAGAACCTCTTGAATTTCATTTTTCGTTACCACACATCCTAAGTACTTGAACTTCTCGACAAAACTTCTTCCTTCCTACAACAATATCACCAAAATCTCCCCTTTTCTTCCAGGGCTATTTAGTTACCTGCATCCATGAATATTTCTATATTTAGTTTAATAGTTTCTGCGTCTTCGCCTAACAACCTGCATTGGATAATCGGAAGGAACATATTCCCTTACACAATGTCAGACCTCATGTTTCATGATTAACAGTAAACAAACCAAACACTTCATTTCAGGGATTTTATAACCCTTTGATATAAAAACTTAAAATATATAGGAAATAATGGTAAATATTTTAAATAGAAATGTATTGATTTCATAAAGTGTTTTTACTAATTTACCTTCATATGAAACGACCCAATATTATAGAACAACATGATTTTTTATTTATTTGTTTACAGTTTTTCGAAAATAAAGCATCATATAAACATGAAGATATGCTTATTAGGACCTGTGCATGTCCCCAGAGATCCCTCCCCATTCTCGTACACTCCCTGAAGGAAGGAGGACCCCTGGCAATAATGAATGGTTGCTGGAGACAGGACTGATCCTCCAAAATATCCTTTTCAAAACATCAGCTTCCATTTTTTATGGATGTAATCCCGAGTCAATGGAGACAATCTCTCCCTTCGTCTCTTCGCCAAAAAA
Organism: Arma custos; assembly: GCA_037127475.1. Lineage (NCBI taxonomy): Eukaryota > Metazoa > Arthropoda > Insecta > Hemiptera > Pentatomidae > Arma > Arma custos. Next base: position 21,365,087 of record CM073763.1, on the reverse strand, counting down.
ACATATAAAAATCTCATTTCGCTCTATAAATAATATAGTTTTCTAATCTCTCGTTTTATCACCTTTTAAGTATCGTCCTTAAATATTATATTACTTAATTTATTTTTAAGTAACACTTTAAATTTATATCTAATTAAGTATTGAAGGATTTAATTTCTGAATTAATCTGAAAAAACACTGCTTTGAACCTATTGGGATCTAAATATTCAACGTTTAAATATTGAAATAGAGTTAGAAGTAGATCAGTATTTAGAGCACAAAGCTACTGCGCTGGCAGTCTCCACAGTCAATAATAAATAAATAACTGAATAATTATTTTATTTATTTAAGCTAAATAATTTTACAACTATAGTGTAATTATCGACCCAGTATGATCTACAAACCTTACTGGAGCTCAGCCAGCCTCTAAAATTTGGGTTCCTTTAATTTGGAGAAAACAACATGATTCCCAAGCCATTTCCCTACGTAACCCCGGTATTAGAAAAATAACAATCTCTGCTATGTTCTTAACGCAATTATATGCTTTTTATTAAGAACCGAGAGAAGCTTTAGCAATGTTATCAATAATTAAGAAGCCACTATTGTCTCTTTGAGCATCGTATATTATTTCTCTATTTATGAGAATAAATAACAGATTTTGAAAACAAATAATGTTAAATAGATAGAAATAAAAAATCTAAACGATAAATTGATTATTTACTATTTATTTAAGAAAATAACCTCATCTGAAAGCAACTGTTCGGGGAGTGAGAATATGTTGGAAAATTCAATAAAAAATAAAAAATTCAATAATTCAAATGAGAGTAGGGAAGAAGATTGACGGATATTAGGGAGCTTGTGTTCTAGATGGTGGAGCGGGTGAGAAAAGAACGCTGGAATGTTCTGTGGTAACGAGTAAAGATCAGAAAGACAAGGCCTTTTTTCACAGTTATGTATCGAGGATTTGAATTGAAGTAGATATAGGACGGTGTTGAGACCTGATAAGAATATTATATTTTATAATCGATGTACCAAATTCTGACCATCGAATCTATGATAGTAATATATTTTATTTAAAACATTCACCTTCGCTATACTAAGAATAATCAGGTAATAGATAATTGAGAAAGAATGATAGCGTCCACAATCTGCGCTAGAGGTCGAAGATGGAGAAATTTTTTTCCAGTGACCCCTTTTAGAAGAAAAGGTTTCCAGATGTGTGGAGATTACCATATCATCTCCATCGCCTCTCTTCGCTTCTTAAACGGGGTATCTTCCAATAATGTTACATTGAAAACAATTCACCTACTTCTGCTATTGCAATTATAATATACTTAATTTTATTTTATTTCATTTGAGACAAAAAGGAAGATAAACAAGGAAATGCCTTAATAAGCGATATCGAAGAGAATAAATTTACTAAAAGACTGTTTCCATACGAAAATATCTCTGACCAAAATGTTTCACTTATATTAAAAGTTTGGTTGATATTGACCTGTGACTAAAAAACCTTCTCTGTTCCATAATAGTAATAGGAAGAGTAGGGACCATAACTATGTTTTATGGATTATTTAAATAAAAGTAATGAGGTAAGAATGGGGAAATATAAACCGTAGATTAACGTCTTACAACGGATAAATTAAGTGTATTATAGTGATTTACAAAATAAATAATAATTTTAATTTTGAATATACTATGAAAATTTGATAGGCTTCTAATGAAAATGTATTAATACATTTTGACGATGTTGAGAGACTTAATTGTTCTCGTAATCATGCCAAATTGATTACGAAATGTTATTACCACTTTAATCCACCAAAATAATTGTTAAATATTACCATGCACATATAAATATTGTTCGAGAGCAGTGATTGCCAACTTCATAGCGACAGTCATAATTGATTAATAATAATTGTTTTGATCATTTGACTTTGATGAAGAAAATCGTAAGCAAAGCAACGAAGTATTTTATTAAATATATATTTTTTTAATATATGATAATTCCCTTTGAACGCCTCTAAGACAAACTTCTGGGGCGACCTGTGGTCTAGTGGTTACCATAACAAACTACTAAGCCCAAAATCACGGGTTCGTAGCCCGGCAGGTGGCCCTAGGATTTTTTAAAGGGAGTAAAAAATCCTTGGTTAAACCGTCCTTCGGAAGGTACGTTAAACGGGGGTCCCGAGCCTGTACAATCTCAGGTACTTGTTATAAATCTCTATCCTAATTGAACCTGGATAGGGAAAATTTAGAGCACTCCAATGTAACATCTGATCAGCCATAGCAGTATAGAGTGGCGTAAAATGAACAAAGAAACAAGACTATCTTATTTTTAAATTGATTTTAGGAGATAGATTTTCTAATTTTTTTTTGTAATAAAATGTTCATTATACGCCTAAGATTAAATATTATATTTGTATTTATACGTTTATTATTTAATTAGTTTATGAATTAAAAAAGAATTGTTTTCAAACAAAAACTATATTAATAATATATTTTATTTAATAATAACTGTATGTAATGTATTATATATATATATATATATATTAATATATTGTATAAATTAATATTAATTATATAATATATATATATATATATATATATATGATATTAATTAGTTTTATTGTTTGATTTGTATTTTTTTTTGTTACAGTTGCGATTCTCAGCATCTATAGGGTGAGTTTACTAAATTTATGTTACTTTTAAAATATTGATGACACATTGTAAAATTGAGGAATCCTAAATCTAACTCACACTTTATTCCGAACAATTTATACACTTCAACTCACACCTTCAGCTCTTTAACCTGCGAGATCCTTTACTATGGTATCCTTTAGTAGTTCTGATACCTTTTGATCAGACCCGTCACATCATGGCTTCATCGGGACAAACGACTAAGAAACCCTACAGAAGGCTTAGGACATGAAAAGGCTTATCTTTTAGGCACTAACTAGACAAAAGCTTTGAAATGATTTTCTTTGAATACTTTTCTGAATCAGAATGTTGTAAGATTTAAGAGAGATCGGGTGAGCTATACAAGAGCCTGAAAATCCCATAGTGTCTATACGTGACAGTTAAAAGATTAAATAATTTATATGTATTAGACGGATTTGAATTCTTCAGCTTAGCAACTCAGCGCTCTTCACACCTTGCCCATTTTTTGAATATTAGGAATTGAAATTTAAAAGCCCAATAGATCCATCAATTTTCTCCAGTATCCACTTATAGGAGTGCGATATCCTTCCGAACATTACTTCTCATTAAATAACAATGATACATTTCACTTGGGTCTATGAAATGTATCATTATTATTTTAGTATTATAATATTTGTAATCATTGAGGTTAATATATTTTTCTCTTCCAAATAAACAATATAATAATAATTTATTTTTTACTTAATTTAAAAAAAAAAATTATTTTGAAAAGAAAAGATTTAGCTTGACTGGGATTGGAACCTGGGTCGTCCGCATCTCTAGCGTGGTGCTCTGACCATCTTAGCTACTAAGGCTAGTAACCAAGGCAGACAAAACCATTCTCTTCACTAATCCTATATTGGATAGCATGTTTACGAGCCTTGGTAGCTCAGATGGTTAGAGCACCGGGCTAGACATGCAGACGACCCAAGTTCGAATCCCGGTCAAGTCAAATCTTTTCTTTTCAAAATAAAAATATTTAAATATAATCAACATCAAAAGAACAATAAATTAAAAATTAATATTTTATTTAATAATGATTTTTTATAGTTTTTTTCTTCAGTTCTAAATTGTTTTTATTTTTTAGTGCTGTTTTTTGTTATAATCTGTTCTGATGTAAATTTAAGACAAGATAAAATGATCTATCTCTGAAGAGATAGTATAAATTAAAAAAAAGAGAAGATATTTTTATGTATAATAGTTAAATATATTCATAGTTATATATTTTTTATTTTTATTTTACGACACAATTTTGATTTTTCATTGCATGTTTTTCATTTTTTTTAATGCATATTTTTCTGATTATTTTTAAATTGAAGAAAATCACGCACTGTTTTCATGATCAATCAAAAATACATCGTTGCAAAAATGGATTGAGTATTGCGGGACTGTAGATACCCAGTGCCGTACTACTCAGGGACCCGCTACTACAAGCTGGTAAAAATATAACTAAAATACGAGTTTATGTAAAAAGTTGTATAAGAACAGATATAATATAAATTAAATAAAGAACGAAAAAATCTCTAGAAAGTTGTGCATTTACAGAATAAATTTCTGTCGAGAAGAAACAAAAAACTTTTCAAATAAAATATTTTAAAAAAATTATATCATATAACAATGAAATCAATTATAAAAACCTTTTTTGTTTCTCAATGTTTTGCGGTGAGAATTGACGTTTTAGTAAATATTTAGTTAATCCGAAGAAAACGAAGCCCATTCCATTTGGTGACTAAGTTCATTTCTCTCTCCTCCTTGGCTCTATAGCTGGGAAATTCATTAAAATTAATTCTGTTTTTAAAAAATATTTTTGGATTAATTATTTTATTTAGAACTTTACTATTCGAATGTGCGAAGGATCTCGAATAAAAATTATATATGAGAATCAATAGTTACTTATATATTCTTTTATGGATTTGATAATTATGCCTAATTATAATTTAATTAATCCACAGCTGTGTGATAATAAGTTATTATATAAAGCCTGCTTACGACCAATACTAATATATGCATGTCCAATATTTAGTTATATGTCTAATACTAATTATATAAAGCTACAAATATTCCAAAACAAATGTCTTAGAATTGCAGGCAACTATGCATATTACACTAAAGTTAAAATTATAAATAAATAATTATGTATACCTTATATTAATGAGTTTATCAATAAACTATGCAAACAATTCTTTTTTAAGTGTAAAGACAATAAAAACGCACTCATAAAAAATATTGGGAACTATACAAAAAATAGTACAAAGCGGTATGTACATAAAAGAAAAAAGCATTTGCTATTGTAGGATTCCAATTTCTTTTATTCCATTGTTATTGTTTATATATATATATATATATATATATATATATATATATATATATATATATATATATATATATAAACAATAACATATAAAGTTTAAAATTATTATTAATTTTTTTATCTCTGTTGATTTTTTTGCATATGTTTTTTCTTTCATTATATATTATGATTCTGTATAGATTTTTACAATGGTAATTGTTTTTAGTTTTAGATTAGTCTATTCGATACAGCATATAATTTTTTTGAATTTTTGCAAATTATGTAAGAAATAATTATTTTTAAAAAAAAATCCACAGCTGTGTAGAAAAATAAAATGTTTTGGAAAGAAATACTTTATTCTTAACTACAATATCTTAAAGGTTGTTTAAAATAACAGCCTAATGTTTTTAACATTAAATCTGACTTAATACACTAAGTGAAGGTTTATGTTGAACATGCGATAAGCGATAAGAGAAACGATTAAAGCAAAGATTGGATCTCTGCAGTTTATTTATTTACGCTTGTGCTTCGATCGAAGTTAATCGCGCCATTGAGAAGTTTAATCGACAAGTTTCGAATTCTTAAATTATTAATGATTAATATATTTTCTTAAAATTAGTTTTTATTATTAGTGCACGTCATTAAATAATAATGCTGTATTAATGGTTGTTCAAGAGGTGATTTTGCCATGATAACGTTACGTTGATGCTTAAAGTACGTTGATGTTTCTTATCACAGAATTTATAAATGCGTGATACTTTTGTAAGAACTTATAAATAAATTGCTAATTTTAAAGTAAGATAATATCTAATTTTACCTTAAGTTTTAATAACTATAACTTTAATATGTTTTTAATAAGTTTTTCTTCACCATAATAAAGTGGAACTTGTATGGGTAGAGTTAAAAAATGAATTGTTAAGTATTGAGAAACTATCTATTGCAGTTCTTCATCGGGGCTTTGTGGTCACTAGTCTAGTAGTGGCTGGAAAAATTAGTTTTCTCTCCCCAAACTATTTAAATATTTAAAAATGATAATGAATGATTACAAAAATAGAATTTTTTTTCATTTATTTCCTCTCACTCCCAGACCACTAAAGCCCGAGGAAGACTTGAAATTTAGGCCGAGACGGTGTTTTTCACTATTTAAAAATTATTTTTATCATTCACCCGAATCATTTTCTCTTCCATAAACCCTTAATGGTTAAATAACAACTATTCAAGATTCTTGATTTTGGTTTTAAGTGTGAAAGGTACTCCAGTACAAACCCATAAACTAAATTAACAACACCCCAGTTTATTTATTTCAATAGATAAATACGTTACATTCCGTAGTTTAGGAGGAAAAGAATTGCAAGGTATAAAAGTTATTTCTTTTGTCAGGATTTTTTTTTTATTCCTACATTGTTATTTTTTCAACTATCAACCCTTGACCTCATTATAAGCCCTGAAGAAGGCCTGCAATGTGGGTCGAAACGTTGCTTTTAAAGTAAATAGTCCTCCTTATTAAAGAGATTTTTTTCTGACCTCTACCCGGAAAATTTTCTTTCTCTTTTATTATTTTTTTTACCTGTAACAAAGGTATAACGAAATACTCCGCTACAGAAGAACATTGCTGACCCTGGCAATGAGATAAAGGCGGCCTCAGCTGATTCCGAGTTGGCCAGCGAGCGAACCGCTAACAGAACACTAACGATATACAAACGCAATTACAGGCTGTGGATTCAGGCTTCCTCGGGCAGGATTGTAGCCTCGTCCGTCGGGATTGTCTGCCCTCTAGAGGAAATGCCGAGATCTGGAAATATTTAGCGAAGGAATCCTGTCCATTTTTTATCAAATTTACTTAGGCCTTTGTGGAAGGTTATAAGAGTATAATGGTCCACTTCAGCTCATGATGGGACAATCTGGGGGACTTGCAAAATTTTACAAATTTCGACTTTGCATTATTGTAAACTCATTACCTTTTAATCATATTGAATAATTTTCTAGACATATTATAAAACAAAGTCCTATGCCGCTTCTGTCTGTCTGTTTGCGGTAAACTCAATAACTACTGCACGGATTTTCATGCGGTTTTCACCAATAGATAGAGTTATTCACCAGGAAGATTTTGGTATATAATTTGTCGAGTTTTGTGTAAATGGGTTGGAATATAACGATAAATATCGGAAATGGAAAAATTATAGCCTCTTGAGAAGTTTCATCGAAGGCGCTGCCTAACCCCTTTGATATACGTATAACAAAACAATGCATGGTCGAATATTCCTCTTTTATAGGCAAAAAATCCGTGATAGCACATTTATCTTTTAAGGATAGCTTACATTTTCTAAAAAATTGGTTACTTATAATGCGGTATTTTGAAAGCTATTTAGATGGATGCAGTACTAATCCTTATCAACTTAAATATTTTATAGTTATATTAAACATTTCATGCACATTATTATAGTATTTTACACCATATAATTTAAATGAGAATCTTAGGAATCATCGCAAAAAATTAACGCGTGTGAATATAAATGTCTGTAAAGAAATATTTTATTTTGTTTATAATCTCTGTATAATAAAGTACATTAAAATACTTCATGTAGTGTAGGCATTATATTACATCTAAGTCGAATCCAGATATTCGAATCATCAAACTCATGCTAGTATTTATAGTATTTACCGTAAACTGAATCCAAGCTCCTTAAAAGTTTTTTTTTTTTTTATTTATTTATTTCTTGTATAGTATCCTACATTTCACAAAATAAAAATGCTGTACCAATAGACCAGTCTCAAATAAAAATAATTGTACAAATTTAAATATATCTCTGGTGAATCATAATTTACAATGGAAGAAAAGATGTATAAAAAACTTCCAACAGTTCCTTAAAAGTGGTTGAGGCACTTTTTACTTCAATTAAAAAGATCTTATTATTGGGAAGAATTAGTTTTTATCTAATCAATATTAATCTACCCATCAGATTGTGAATACTAAAGAGTATATGGTGAATAATGAGTTCATCCATTTTTTTTCTATTTCATTGTTTTTTTATAGATTTATCGCCATTTTATGCTGTTATAACTATTCGGCCAATGCTACAGTGGGAGTTCTAAATTTTGCCTATCCAGGTTTAATCAGGATAGGGATTACTAACGAGTACCTGACATCGTACGTCCCTTCTGAAGGACAGCATCCTTAAGGATTTTTTAACTCACAAGAACTAAATTAGAACTCGCGAGGATGAGCATAGCAGCTTGTAATGCTAACCAATCTATCCTTTTCTATTTTATATCTTGTTTTCTAAATGATTTTTTACAAGCTTATACTACTTTTTTTGTGTAGGATGTTTATTATTCTATTTTTTTTGGTTCTCATTTATGTATTATATATTTTTTTAATAATAAATAAACTGTTTATCTATCTTATCAATAATACAAATTCGATGAAAATGAACTGTTGGAGTGGATTCGTTTGAAGCAAGCATTCCAAACACTCCATCGTTCCCATTCCTTGATTAATCCATTGTTCCGTTTGAGGCCTCGCTTTATTACGAAAATGGAGTACAATGTAGAGAGGCTGAGAGCTATCAGACACGTACTCAAGAACTTTTTCATCTTTATTAAAGAATCGAATGCTTAAAATTCTTCTCTCGGAGCTTATTCTATACGGATACGGTTACCACCCCACGAAGTATGTCGGTAATTTCATCATTTTTCTTTAATATCTTTTTCTTTTTTAATAAACCGACCGCGAACACATTCGCAAAATGTTTATTACAGCGTTCCACATTATCCGATAAGCTTCTACAAAATATTTATTAATTTCAGAAAAAATTCAATTAGATACATTTTAAATTAAATGTTATAAAATCGTTCTTGCTAGTGAGGAGAAATCTGTACTCCAACACAGGTTGTATTAGTTCCATGTGCCAAAATGATATGGAACTTTGGAAAATGTTTTGTCATAAAAGCTGGAGAGCTTCTACCTTTACGTTTGTCGGGATTTCACTGAAATTTCCATAGCGCGAGCCAGAAGGGCGGAACCACATCAAGTAGCCTGTCGAAAATTAATAATCAAAACCGAAAGTGTACACACAGGGACCTTCTGTGCTCTTAAAAGCTTTAACAGCACCTGCCCTGTACCTCACCAGGTACATGAACCTCAACGTGTACCTCAACCACACCGCAGATTGTGGCAGCTAATTACCGCGATGTGATTGCAGTGAACCACGCTGTCATTTCCTAGAGCTCTGCCACTCGCAAATATTGGCCGCTGGCCCGGGCTATGATCGATATCCCGCTCGCTATTAGCATTGGCACTTGAAAGGCGGTCGAATATCATCTCTTGTTTAATTTCGGGCGCCTAGTTTGGTCTTGGCTGTCGTCAGCGTGTCCTGGATCGATCTGGAAGCCGAGGTATTCACATACAAAATCTTTTCCTCAAGTAGATTATACTCTTATTTAAACTTTTTTAGGCATAAGGGAAGTTTTATTTTGAATACTGCGGAAAAATGCTAGTTGCAGAGGACCAAAATAAATTATGGAATAGTAAAAACTATCCGTAATAACTATCCTAATTAAATAATAATGTTCAATGAACATTCTTTCCTGTGTAACATCGCACAAATTGCGTGAACTCGAGATATGGGACCGATGAAGAGAATGGATTTTACTAGCCTGGTTTCGAACCTGGTAGCTTAATTGGTAAAGTACCGCGGGTGAAATGAAGTACTTTTATCCTAATTAATTGGGAAAAAACACATGTTTATTATACTAAAATAATAATAAGGCTTGTCCAAATCCGTTATATCACCGAGGCAATCCTCCCATCTTCGCTTCGGTCTACCTCTCGTACATTTACCTGCCATATAAGCGATAATTGAGTTTTTAAGAATTTGCTCGTTACTAAACCCGATACCAGCCCATCTCAACCTTCTCGACTCACTCAATTATATTAATAGATTGCATGCTCTGCAAGTACTCTGAAATCTGATCTCTGCCAAATCAGCTTCCTACTACATTTGGTTAGAAACTGTAGTGGATGGGTCAAAGTTGTACAGGTAATCTTGGTCAATTTAAAAGAAAGATTCAATAAAAATCACAATTCAATATACATATAGAATGTCAACTTATATGTTGGGGCCAGGGAGCACGGAAATATGAAAAAAATTCCCCCTCCCCCCACCGAGCGCCCGATAATGACGCCGAAGAAATTGCCCTTTTACTGTTAGCAAAATAAAAATATATAATAAGCAAATAACAGAAACAACTAAATCCAGTTTATTTTTAATAGAATTTTAACTAAAATAATCTCATTATCAACTATAATAAGTGAAACTAAATTAAGTTTAACAAAAATACATTAAAATAAATAAATTAATTAGGATACATTCATAGTAAAATACAAACAAAAAATATTTCCTTATGAAAAATAATTAAAATTAAAATTACCAAATGACAACGAACAGAAAAAAAATTGTTATTTAACTTTAATCGAGAGAGAGAGAGAGAGAGAGAGAGAGAGAGAAAAAAATGAAAGGTCTGACCTGGTACGATACTTTAAGTTCACTAACTACAACTTTAAAATTCGGCGCTGCCTATGTATTTCTCGTCGCGACGCAGGCAAATGGGCAGTTTCTCGTTCTGAAAAGGCCGTGGAGGCATCCTCTTCCAGTGCTGGATAAAGCAAGACTGACTAAAGTTTTCTAATGCTTACAAGGTGCAATATCACCAATAAATACTCCCTCTCTCTCCCTCGCTTACTCTCCCGACCTAAATATTATTCTATAAAATAAAAGTACCCAGGTAGCTGGTGGACGTATGGAAGATCGACACCCCTAAAATCTCCAAAACCTTAGAAGGCGAAAAGAGCAGTTAGAGAGGATTGCTTAGATAGACATGGAAGAAGCTGCTCGAAGTTTTTACTGCCGCAAGAAAGGACGGCAAGAGAGAAGGTTGGATAAAGGACGGCAAGAGAGAAGGTTGGATAAAGGACGGCAAGAGAGAAGGTTGGATAAAGGACGGCAAGAGAGAAGGTTGGATAAAGGACGGCAAGAGAGAAGGTTGGATAAAGGACGGCAAGAGAGAAGGTTGGATAAAGGACGGCAAGAGAGAAGGTTGGATAAAGGACGGCAAGAGAGAAGGTTGGATAAAGGACGGCAAGAGAGAAGGTTGGATAAAGGACGGCAAGAGAGAAGGTTGGATAAAGGACGGCAAGAGAGAAGGTTGGATAAAGGACGGCAAGAGAGAAGGTTGGATAAAGGACGGCAAGAGAGAAGGTTGGATAAAGGACGGCAAGAGAGAAGGTTGGATAAAGAAGCTTGGTAGAAGACAGCACTACCTGACCAAGAACCGTACAGACAATATATACCCTTGTATAAAACCAGATAAGTGTTAATTTAATATATGTAGATATTTTAAAACAACTCTATCAATCTGAATCATTATTGATCATGTCTTAATGTATATGATAAATGATATTCGATATATGAAATTGTATAAAGTATATCCATTGTATTCCCCACAAGTGATAATGCTATGATAAACTGTACTGCTTAATACATAAATTTGTTTTTACATATTTGTTCTCACTATATACTAGGTATATAGATGAAAAATAAAATATGTCCGGAGCGATTTTTATTCAAATGTTGTTTTTATTTGGATCATATTTCATCAAATCACTCGATTGTTCTAGAACAAAATAACCGTTGTTAATAGCAGTTGTTATGCCGGAGGAGTTAAATTTAATTAAAAGGATTTAGTTTAAGAGCTGCCATCCGATCGCTGACTGGCGAATGAGTGAGTAAACCTACACCAGCTCTTAGCTCGTCAATTATAAATCTAAAGTTACCTGAGAAACACTTAAAAACAAAATTAATTTTTTTTTTCTTTTTATACTATCTTCCTTAATTCCGTCTTAACGATTCAACATAATTATCTTTCTTACCATCTGAAATATGAGAAAAAAACTTGTTATTATTTAATTAAACTTCACTAATGATTCCTTATCAAAAATTGTATCCACCAAGAAAAATAATAATACTGATAATAATCTAAAAAAAAAAAAAAAAGAATTTTAGTGGAAGGATTTGAGATCGGCTGTGAGAAATAAATTATCTATTTCACTGTTATGGATCGAAACTGTAAGATATAGACACCCTTCAGGGCTTCACTCAGTCACTTAAATACTATATCTTCAATTTTTATTTTGTAGATGTATTTGCTGAAATTTACAACTGTATATTGAATACAACAAGTAAATAGGATACATGATACATATTGGCCTGAATAAAGACAAAGAGAGGAACTACCCAATCGTAGTACTCAAATAATTTAGAAGGTCATGGAGCCATCTTCTTTTCAGACGCCTCGGAGGATTATCAGGAATTGAAAAGATTGCTAGGTTTGAAACTAGTGGGTTTGAGTGGAAATGAAGTTTGTCATAAAAAGATTGATATCGGATTCGGGCCAAATCAGCAACGAATTGTACATTGAGGTCATTATGGATTACTTTATTCGTAACAAAGTAAGGAGCATTGAGGATTTTACGAAGGATTTTGGATTGTAAGGGTTGAATATGTGAGGAATTCGATGGCTTAGTGGAGCCCCAAAGCTCTACTAATGCTCATTAATTCATTCATTCCCAAATCCCCGTAATATTCAGGTCATTATGGATTACTTTATTCGTAACAAAGTAAAGAGCATTGAGGATTTTACGAAGGATTTTGGATTGTAAGGAATACGAGAGGAATTCGATAGCTTAGTGGAGCCCCAAGCTCCAGTCCGTACGTCAAGATGGGATTAATGATTGTCATGTATATGAGTCTTTTGTAATTAATTGGGAGCTTAGAGCGTTTGTCTAGTAAATGTTGAAGAAGCCTGAAACGGCGAGCTGTTCTCTTAAATACTTAGTTCGTTTGGTTTTGTTGTACTTTATTCTGCTATGGCTAATCGGTCGATTCTATATTGGGATTCCTGAATTTCGCCATCGAACAGGACTGGAACTGCCGTTTTACGTATTTCCCAAAGGATCGTCTAAACAAGGGTTTTTTACTCCCCTTAAAAAATGTTAAGGACACCTGCCGGGCTGCGAACTCACGACCTTTGGCATAGGCGGATGTTATGCTAACCGCTACTACTCTACAGGTCACCCTTATATACTAAATGAATAACTAATAATGGAGCGCTTTAGCAATATCGTTTACATTAGTTTCCTTCTCAACCGTTGACTAGAGACTGTATAATCGTTTACTAATATTTTCTGTAAAAACAGGACTTGATTGGTTTTTGGCTCTAAAGATTCATGAATGTGTTTTTGGTATCATCCATTGTTTTTATGATAAGTGCTGAATTTTATTGTATCTCCATATGTATGTATTTACTCATCATCTTATGATATTTGTATTGTATATTTGTATGACAATTGTTATGACTTATTTTATATATTCAATATAGTATCAAAGTTATCATACAGGGTATGACTCATTATTAATCAAAATCGTCTTCTTCTTTTTTGAATTCCTCTTATGTTATTGCTAGCGTCGAGGAGCCTCCATCCAAGGCTATTTGGTTTACTTTGAATAGAATTTACTGCCATGCGGATGGCAGTAAATGGCGGATGGAGGCCCCGTATCCTCGAAACAACTGGCCCCAAAGTATGACCGGCATGTACCCCCCCGGTACTGGGTTTCTCACAACCTGGAGGACCAATCGCCAATAATAAACAAAATCAGTTATTTTAATGAGCATTAATTATATTATATGCTCATCATACAACGATTAGTTAGAATAAATGGAATAGTTTTTAAGAAGAAATTATTCTAGGCCCAAGTTCGTGAATGCAGCCTGGGTGTTGGCCTTGGAATATTCAAAAGAAGGAAATAATCCTTCGTTATGCCGTCCTTAAAAAGGGGCGTAAAATGGGATTCTCGAGCCAGTATAGCGTTAGGTACTCGTTAAAGATCCCTATCCTGAAAATGTCTTGATAGGTAAAATATGGAACTCCCACTGTAACATCGTCCGGTAAGAAAAAGCAGCATAAGTGACCTTGAATAACCAAACCTAAAAACTGTCGACTTCTCCACGAATAAAGCAGACGTAAGGATTCACTGAGTTGGGATACTAATGGGAAGGAATCGAACCCAAGACCTAGCTGATTGACATGGAAGGCATTAGTACAGTTTGAGTGCTTCTCATTCAAGTTACATCATCCATCTTCTGTCACGCTTTCAATTAACAAGAAGTTTTTTTCTCTTTTTTCCCTTGGTACTTAGCAGTACTCAGTCCTGATAATTGACGCCTGTCAAATAATCCGTGTGGGGCCCAACTCGGCAGCATGGGAAGTGATGATAAGAACAGAATCTGTTAATGATATGATGTCTTGAGATTAGCAGATGATTTAATTTAGATTATTTAACAGTTTATTTAGGCTATATTTTGCTGCTTGATACCTAAAATTAGTTGAATTGTACAATAATAATGTCGTAATAGGGTAAGGGACAACATAAAAACCTAAAACGAAATATATATTAACACTTTTCCTTAGAAAAGTGTTAGCATGGGCCGAAATATGGTCCAAAATTAAATCGGATTGATTTTTTATGGAGATGGGTATCTTCCCCACTCGTATCTCCTAATGAAACCGTTTACCTTATAACTATTATATTTCGAAATAAATAACATCAAATTCAGATACCAGCCGATATAATGATTATGGTTACTTAATTTAAAAGTTTTACTTAAATAGAGCAAATTTAAAATGATAAATCATAACCATTACAACCAACGAATGGCATTGGGCTTAGTATTTAGTAGGAACTAATATTACGGAAAGATTTCAAAAAGGGGCATCAAATGGATATCACAATGCAATTGAAAACACCCAAAAAGAAAAAAAAAAGTCTTAAATCCTGAAATATGTAGCAAAATTGGCAAATTTGGACCGAAATTATATTTTTAGGTTTGATAGAAAATACTTGTTTCAGGATTTTTATTGTATTTGGATGAAATTGAGGCAGCATTAGTGTTAAATTATGTTTTTTATTTTGGAGAAGACTATCTACAATACTGATATAAAATTTTAGTCTCTCTCTCACTCTCTCTCTCTCTCTCTCCCTCTCCCTCTCTCTCTCTCTCTCTCTCTCTCTCTCTCTCTCTCTCTCCCTCTCCCCCCCTCTCACTCTTTGTATACATACATTTATAATTGAGATATTAGATAACACTATATAAAATCAATGATTTAATTTAAAAAGAAATATAACTTTTGATATAATGAGACCAGGGGTTGAATGAAATATAGTCCCGTGGCTTAGCCTAGCTCTAATTGGATGACCCCAATACGATAATTCTCTCCTCGACTTTTTGCTGCCCCATTGAAGTTATTATTTCTATAATTGCGACAAATATTTTAAAATAAAACTAAATCATTAATAGTCATTTCATTTAATATATAATTTTTATTGGGGTTTAACTTATTTTCGTACTACCATTAAGGCAAATATAATCTCATATTAATTATGAGGAAGAAAATAGTCCGTGTGGAGGTCAGAAAAAATTCTCTTTATAAATAAGCAGAATTATTTATTTGAAAGCTAAAGTTTCGCCCCACACTGCAGGTCTTCCCAGGGCTAGATATACAAGATATAGACAGATTAGCTTTATAATAAATATGGTATATAATAAAGAATAAAAACACATATAGACATCATCGGATATGAGTGATAACAATAGTGATGGCGAGTTATTGAGATGAATATCCTAAAATGATCCTATATAAGACCCTGATTCGCCCAGTGCTTACATGCGGAGCAGATACATGGGCAATGACGAAGGATGCAAACCGATATTTTTATTTTATTCGAACGCAGGATCCTCCAAAAAATATTTGGGCCGGTCCGGTGGATGGAAGGTGGAAAAAAAATGAAGAAATATATGTTCTCTTTGGTGAGCCTAATGCGGTTAATGCTATTAAACGATATCGAATAAGATGGGCTGGATTTCCCTGGATTTGCGAGGAGGAAATTCTAAAACGTTTACTGAGGAAGCTCATGGACGGAGGAGAGTCGGCCGACTGTGACTGATTGACTGTGTGGCAAAAGACGCGAGGAACCTGGGAATCCACAACTGGATGGCAGCACTCAACAGAGATTACTGGCGGATACTGATTGAGGAGGCCTAGACGCGTCCACGTGTTGTTGCGCCGAATTAATAATAATAATCATAAGAAGACGCTAAATAAATAAAAAAATATTGGATGCTGGCCTTTTGATTTTGCCAGATATCAGTAAATAAAACACACCTGTAGCTCAACAAGTCAACAAAACATCATCCATCTTGTTTTACTCGCCCTTACAAAGTACACCTATTTTATGGGCAGTTCCGAATATTTGTCAGATATGATTCTTAAGCTACTATATTATATTTTCAAGTTTGTGAAGTGTGTTTGTTTGTTTATTTATCGCCATTTTATGCTACTATGGCTAATCGGACGATGACAGTGGGAGCTTTAAAATGTGCCTATCCGGGTTTAATTATCAAAGGAATTTATAAAGAGTACTTAACATCGTACAGGCTCGGGACTAAGGATTTTTTACCCCCTTTAAAAAATCCTAGGGCCACGTGCCGGGCTATGACCTTCTGAATCAAATTCGTCGTAAACTGATTGAACGAGGTACCATGCAAATTTCTAGAATGTTGTTATGATTAATTGTGTACATAAAGGCCAATTGTTAACCGAATGAAGTAATTGCATTTAATTAAACCTGCACAGCAATATAGCTTCTTACTTTTTTTTTATTAATTGCATTAAAGGCGGTAGATAAGCGGCTATCGTTATAGCGCGATCGTATAAGAGGATCGGTTATAAAATGGGACGATCCTCCCCCCCTCTCGTAGTCTTTATTAATATTTCAAAGCGACCCGGCCTCTTCATAAATCTCCCGGCCAGGCTTATTAAAGTTCCTTCCCTCAAGAGAAAAGAGATAAAATGAAAAAGCCCCTTTCCTCTTTGAAATATGCAGCCTGTACCAGGTCCGGGCATTCGAAACCGAACCATTGGGTCTGTGCCAGGCTCATCCATTTGGCACTGAACCATCGGCTTCAGTTATCCTGATGTACAAATACTAGGAAGGACTCTGTCAGAGAGGGGCTTCTAACCCTGTTGGAGGTCGCCAGAACATTTGGCCTAGAGGTGAGTGAAGGAAAGACTTGTGAAGAAAGTGCCCCGACGTGGCGAGACCATCAAATTTTGGTTTATTGGTTTTAAGCAAGGAATTCTCCTCATGTCTTCTATCCCGTACGGCCAAGTTCCATTTGTACAAAACATTAATCCGCCCTGTTTAGTGGTATGGATCGGAGACATGGAAAATTACCAAGCAGATTGATGGTGGTGGTGGATTGGTAATAAAAAAATAAACATAATGATATTATTGTTTACAAAAACTTAATGAAATTTTTAAATTTTTGTTTTTTTCTCAAGAAGCAAATAATAATAAATAAAAAAAAATGAAAAAATGTTCTGAACTGAACATTCCCCAGTACGGTAAATTTTCAAAACATTTTCAATGGTGACAATTAAAATGGAAACGGTTGCAATTGAAATAAAAAGGGTGACGATTGAGTTGTAAAGAGTTACATTTGCTTTGGAAAGGGTTTCAACTCATTTGGAAAGGGTTACATTTGAATTGGAAAGGGTTGCTTGTGACTTGGAAAAGGTTCAAATAGACTTGAAAATGCTAAAGTACAGGTGTAAGCGAATCACCTTGATTTGAATATAGATATTACTATCAAGAAACTGCGGTTAGTTAATGAAAGCATTTAAATATACAATGTAGTTATTTACGAGAATCCATTAATTCAGTTTTGAAGTTCCTTTGAATTTCGTTACGGATAGATTATCACAGGCTAAGTTGGAGTGAACTATGTTTAGGAGTTCCCTTTATTAATAAATTGATAATATTGGGTCAATAATAATCAATACCTTAGTGTTAAGTTATTTACAATAATTTTAGCAAAGTAAGTTGCCAAGTCATCAGCTCAAAATCATTTGTGAGGTATTTGAAATATGATATTGCTGAGTTCAACGATCCCTCTGAGGTCCAAGTTACTAGGTTTCTTGATTAGGTTCGTAATTATTTCTAAAATCGATTTAAAAATTAAATTCAAACTTTTTGAATAAGTTTTTAGCCTGAAACCATGATTTATCTTTTTTATATTAAGTGATTATTATCTCTCTCTCTCTCTCTCTCTCTCTCTCTATTAAATAAACAGTACAGTATCTACCATGTACTGAACCCCAGACCTGTTAACGAGTTGTAGCGATACAAGTTTTTTTTTATTAAATAAAATAGGTTTTAGTGTTGTAATATTTAATCGTTGTTGCCTAGAAACGGATTGAGGAACTAGTTTTGTCGTCCTCGATCAGTGAAATTATAAAAATTTCTAAAATTGGTAAATCACAAAGCCACTGTCTCTGACTTTTCTAAGCCATTGCCCAAAATATAGCAGATAATAAAGATAATTGTTTTTGAATTTAAATAGCATACATATTAAAAAGCGTAAGAAGCTACATATTTGGATTTTAAGACTGGTATTTCAATACAGAAAATTTAGTGAAATAAGTTTTACGGAATTTTTATTATGACCCATAAAATGTTTTGTTGTTACATATAAACTCCACTAAAACGTTTCATCAACTCAAACTTCTTTCTGCAGCTAACCGTTTTTGAGTATTGAGGGAGGCGAACTATTGTATGTATAGGCGTAAGATTAAAACCAGTAACCGGCTTCGGGATGACCAAAACGAAGATATTCGTTGAAATCATATAATCCAGTTTTTTTTCCAGTTACAATCATACCTTACTGGGTGTTTACTGAGTAAATAAAAGAGTCACGTGTGGTGTAGTGGTCAGCATTAAGGGTTCAGATGTGGTAGAGACTGTATCTTAGACGATGGTAGTGCAAGGAGCTGATTTGTCTAGATCCCGCTCAACCGCCAGATATTCTCTTTATTTTGAGTACCTACTTTATAAAGGCTGGTCTTGAATCCCATATGATCCATCTTCGGCCGCTAACTGATGGATCTGAACCTGCGATCGGGATTTGAACCCATGACTTGTGGCATGGCAACTCAGGGCTCCCAGTAAAATGACTAAAATGACTACTCGTAATAGAACTTATACCTGAAATCTTATCTATACCTGGATTGGCAAAATTAGACACTCCCACTCTAGCGTCGTTTGATTTCCCAAAACAGGATAAAGTGACCTTAAATGAAAAAAAACTAGGATTAAATAAATATAAGTATATTTTAAAGAATAGAATTTTATTGAAAAACACAGTAAAAATAAAAACACATTCATACTTTTCAGATTCGTTATAAGGGCATTTCAATGATATGATTTGTGGTTCTGGAATCGATGAGCATCGCTAACTTACACCCTAAATCAGATCCATTCCATGTCACCTCCAATGTCTATAATATGCTGTAAGGGAATTATCTCTGCTCTCTTGCTGAGAAAATTAGGTAATTTATTCCTTCGAAAACATCTGAAATATATCGTCTCATTTTATCATGATTTTAAAATTTACGATATCATTTGCTTAAAATGCAGATTTTTCACTTTCATATTTTTCAATTCGAAGTATTCAGATGTGAGAGTCCTCTATCAAATAAGAGAGACCAATCTAGAAGAATTTTTATCGAAATTTACCTCCCAGTCGTGAGAAATTCAATTTCTTTTTCCCCCCCTCTCTCTCTTACTTTCTCATATTTACTATGGAATAAGAAGTAGCTATAATTTCAATTTCTCGATAATAAGATTGATATATGTAAATAGTAATTTTATTTGCGATAATATTTGATTTTTTCGTAGTGTATTAATATTTTAGTTTCTTTTTTCTCCCAGTTAACTTTGCGATTCCGAAAAGAATCGTTTCAAAACAAAGTTCTGTTAATATTAAATTCCAGCAATTGATTATTCTCTCTATGGTAGAGGGCTGAGTTCCCGTGCTTAGGAAGGGTTTAAATCCGACTGTAGTGGCAGATTTTATTTACCTGTTAACAGCGGAGGATTTGGAATCTTGGAATAGGATACCGGTATAGTGAATACCGGTGATAGGAGGGAAATCAGCGATTGAGCGAAGGAGCGATACCTATCCTTCTTTTTTATAAACAGTAAAAAAAAAAAAAAGCCTGTAACTCTACAAATCATGAAGGGTTATGGTTCAGTACATGCTAAAAACTGTACTCATGGACAACAGTTATACTAGGAGGTAATTCGTCCAAGATCACTCTCAATCGCCAGATCCCCCCCTGTAATGGGTACCCACTTTATACAGGCTGTGTGACCCCAGGAGGGTTCCAGATTACTAATCCTCGGCTGTTAACAAATAAAGAATATCTGCAACGACAGCCGGATTTAAACCCAAGACCTTCCTAACTAGTATGGCAACTAAGGGCACTACCACAGAGCCACTCCGCTCCCTATTAAGAGTCACTCTTGAATAACACAGGCCAACGATGAAAAAACTTTTGTACTAAAAATACCTTATTCCTATAGTTTTTAGGGTACTGAATCCTATTATGATATTAAAAAAGCTGTATCACCCACAATTTCTTCACATTTTATAGTTAATTTTTTTAAATTAAAGGATTTTAAAGAATTGAGCGGCTTTAATATTTAAAATTATTTAATTATTATTTAATATTCAGTTATTTAATTAAAATAAATAACTGAATAACTAGGTCTATTGGTGTGGATGAAGTTGGTAGCGCTGCTGAAACACATTTGCTGGCCAAAAAAAGGTCGATTCTTTCTTCTTTTAACAGCTGATGTTTTGTTTACTATCAACCTAACCTCACTTTCACGTTTCCTGTACATGTGCTCAGTACAATGACTAATCGTGGTTGTAAAAACTCTGCTGACAGTTTTTGTTAAATTCGTGGTGAGTTTGTGATTAAAAAACACCAAAGAAACATTTCAGACTTTGTCAAAAAGGTTTATCTATCATACTTTGGAACTAAACTTAGTGATCAGGATAAATCTTGGGGCCCGCATAAGGGATGCTATGTACGTGTCGAAGATCTAAGGAAATGGTCGAAAAAGGGGAAAAAAACCTTTTGATTTGCTGTTCCTATGACATGGAGGATGCAATTATTCCGATGATTGCTAGCTTTCCAGTGTCGATATTACTGGTCATAACTCAAAAAACAAGAAGGTAATAATCAACCCTAACCTTCCGTCCTTCATCCGAACAATAGGGCATCACATTATTTTTAAAGAATGATTGCTGTATCGACAAAATATGGACAGATTTTTTGCGCTTTTGCTAATCTATTTTAACATGTGTATACTTGTGAAAATGTAAAAAAAAAAGAATACTGTACTCCTACAACTCGTGGAGGGTCTTGGTTGGTTTCACTACATGGTAAAGACTTCACTTTTTCTTGGACAGCGGTTGTGGAGGGAGTTGATTTGTCCTAGATCATACTTTATCAGATTTGCCTCTTTATTTTTCGCCCCATGTCAAAGAGGCTAGGTTAGCCCCAGGTGTCCTAGATCCAATCGCTGCTTCTGAGCGATGCAATATTACTTTAACAAAACCTGCTATTCAAATCAGCCCTAATATCACATTAACAAGTTATATTTTACAAAAAGTTATATTTTAAATTGCTTTTAGAATATTCAATTCAACGTGCTTATTAATTATAGTAATAATGCATTTGTGGATTGATTCCGAGAAGAACCGTCTGAATGATTGATCTATTATAGAAATGGAAAACACTCCGTCGCTGTCCGTCAATCGTAAGTAACATTGAAGTCGCTTCGGTGTCGAATCAATGGCTTATATTTAGCATCTCTATTTTGGGTTATGTTAGGCCAACTTCTTAGCCGTAAAAGTTGCCCTGTCATACACTTCGGAATGTAAATTAGGTGTAGATTTACCGGTCCCTGAACCACCAGATGATTTAAATTCTATTCCAATGGAAGTATTTTCTGATGTACAATCGGAGTTAGATGAGCAAGATGATGAAGAATTCCAATGGTTTACAGAAAATATAGAAACTAAACTGTTTACTCAAATTGAACTTAACGACTTGGTTAGGGATCTTGGCTTACAAGTACATACAAGTGGCTTAACGAAAGAAAAAGCTGAATTGCTTGGCTCTAGACTAAAAGAAAAGAACTTGTTGGCGGTTGGAACCAGCATTTATGTGTACAGGAAGAGAGAGCAACAATTTTCCAAGTTTTTTTAACAAGAAGGTAACTATGGTGATACAAAGCGCATAAAAATCTATAAAGATCAACTATTAAAGTTAAAAAGGTTTTCAAAAAATATTTTTGTTGGCCTGAGTAATCAATTGCTGTTACTAATAATGATTTTTTAAAAATCGATACACTAATTCGTTAGATCGAAAAAAGAAATATTTTGTTAAAACGGGACCATTCCCCACTTTACAAATTGCACCATTGTTATTTTAATAGTACTACAGTGGATTAACATTCTTATTTATTAGCATGACTAAACTTATTTAAATTGAAGAAAAGAAATTTAAATTCTAATGTTTGAAGCTCATGGGACAAAACAAGAGAAAAGTTTTCTGTATATAGATCTCAGAAATTACCAGAGTGTGACTAGCAATTCAAAATAAAAAATGAAAATAGAAATTTTAATTACTGCTTTAACTACTAATAATGATAATAATAACCTTTGATTGTCAATAATAATAATTATGCTAGTTTTACATTGATTTTTCCTTGGGATATAAGATACTGTACTTTTCAAACTAGTGAATTTCTCTGTTACTTCGTTTTGAACATACTATAATTGTAAAGTAAAATATTTTTAAAACAACGCTAAATAAAATATTGTCTGTAGGCGTTAGCCATTTCATATTTAACTATTCAAAGGGTTCTATTATTTTTACATTAGCCCATAATTCTCCAAATCCATTCTGGCTAGTCAGGTCGTAGGCCTCGCGAAGATGATCTAAAGTTGGCACAGAGTGGATAAGAAGGGATCACAAGGGATGGAGTGGAATTCCACTTACAAGATGGAGAGATGAGATAGTGTAGGGTGGGATCCTGATGGGATACGGTGGCCTGAACTTGAGGTCTATGGAATTCAACTCTATCAATTGTGATTCAATTATGTGTTTACCATTCTTCAAAAACCGTATTATTGAAATAAGATGATCCTCTTAAAATAATAATAATAAAAGTTTTTTTTAAATTTTCAATGTTGCGATGTATTAATTAGTTTGTAATGATATATAAAAAATTACGATAACCTATTATTACATATGGAAAAGAAAATATTCAGGATGGAGGTCAGACAAATAATTTCTTAAACATGGTTGAACTATTTCCTTAAACTATATCCCATGAATCTAAATGGTTGAACTATATCCTTATATTTAAAGTCAACTATTATATATTAATAATGCCATGCAAATTTAGATTAAAAGAGGTCGCGGAATGTTAAGATTTACTTAAAATTAAAATCACATTTAATGATTTAATGACAGATTTTTGCGCTTTTGCTAATCTAATTTAACATATGTATACTTGTGAAAATGTAAAAAAAAAAAATGCTGTACCCCTACAACTCGTGGAGGGTCTTGGTTGGTTTCACTACATGGTAAAGACTGCACTTTTTCTTGGACAACGGTTGTGGAGGGAGTTGATTTGTCCTAGATCACACTTAACCATCAGATTTGCCTCCTTTTTTTCGCCCCCTTGTTAAAGAGGCTAGGTTATCCCCAGGTGTGTCCTAGATCCAATAGAATCCATCTACCGCTGCTTCTGAGCGATACAATCTTACTTTAACAAAACCTGCCATTCAAATCACACATTGTTATATTTTAAGGTGCTTATTAATTAATTAATTAATTAGAATATTCAATTCAACGTGCTTATTAATTTTAGTAATAACACATTTGTGGATTGATTCCGAGAAGAACCGTCTGAATGATTGATCTATTATAGAAATGGAAAACACTCCGTCGCTGTCCGCCAATCTTAAGTAACATTGAAGTCGCTTCGGTGTCGAATCAATGGCTTATATTTAGCATCTCTATTTTGGGTAAGTTAGGCCAACTTCTTAGCCGTAAAAGTTGCCCTTTCATATACTTCGGAATGTAAATTTAAATGATTTATTCCTATTTCTTTTTTATTAAAAATAAAACCACTTCAACCCCTGAAGTTTCTTGGGTTGTACATGGTAGAGACTGTACTGTCTTTAAGCCAATGCTTGCGTAGGGAGGTGATTTGGCCAAGATCCTTCTCATCATTATCCACTTTTTAGAGAGTGAACCTCAAGGAGGATCCGTAGACCTCACAGGGTTGATATATTGTAAGATAATATAATAATGTACCATAGCTAGTTTCGAACACGGGATCTACAGCTCAGGAACTCAGCGTCCTACACAATGAGGTTTCCTGCTCTCTTTGATTAAATAAAACGGTATTTAAAATCGATTGGTGTGACTTGAGAGTTGAAGGCACTTTGCCTTTTTACTTCATTAAGTATTTCCATTTTGTCCTCTAAATTATCTATTCCCGTCGTCCATCATCTTTGACCTTCTCAAGTTCAAATTCTCTGTCCATTTAACTCGTACTTGTTCACATATCAGCTCACCGATCTGCAACTTTTTACATATATTTTCTTGTCCGATCCTTATTCCGATGTGAAATTCCTTTTCTATTTGCATTCTTGTCTCTGATTCTCTTCTCACTTAAAACTCAAGTTTTTTCAATAACTGCTTCCATCATTTCGGTTCCTAAATAAAGGTTACCTTAATTCTTATCCAAATTGTATGAAACGGTTGTAAGAAAGTTATTTTAATATTTATATGTGTAAAGTTTTATTTTTCTACTCGTTCTGTTTTCATTTTCATCACTACTTATTAAATAATCTGTTTATATACATAAGTTATGAATCGCATCATGCACTGTCAGTAATTATTAACCATATAGGGAATAATTATACCTGAATAAATTAAGTTTTCGTTTGGATAAATATATGTTATACAGTAAGTAACTGAATAAATATTACTGATAATAAATAATACTGTTCGTAACGTCACCGTTTTAAGACCAGCTGTGGCAAGTATATTATTTAATACACCATACGTTAATTAATTAATTGAATAGATTCTGTGATATCAGGAAACCCTCCCGATTTTCACCCAGCCTCTATAAAAGTGGTTACGCTTAATTGGGTCGAGAATCCTTGAAGTTAATCGTGATCTCTGCACAACTGGATTTGAAACAATACACTTTACTCTATTATGAACACATACACTTCATGGGTTGTAGTGACACAGTTTTATTAATTTCATTTATTCTTAACCCATACAATTCCCAAAAAATCGAAAATAGTAGGGGATCAGTTTTGACTTAATGTTCTCTTTATTCGATGAATGAATGATGTTTTTTTATGTACATTTGTGTGTGTTATTTTGTATTCATATATATGAGTGTGCGAAATTTAAACCACGTACATATGTATTATTAATGCCATATAGATAGATATTGAAAAGGACAAAAAGGGATGCAATGTAAATCTCGGATAATATTGTTTAATTTTTCTTCACTTTTTTCTTTTTTGGTTTTTTCTTGGCATAAATTTGATATGTGACCATAAATTTTCTTTTCGTTTCTCTTATATAATTATTGTAAACTTATTTTAATTTTTTTTCTTTCTTTTCTTCTAATATGTTTTTACAATACATTGCATTTTTAATACTGTTATTATAGGTAATTCACATTTTTTATTTGTTCATTTTTTTATTCATTCTCACTTATTAAATTAATTTTAATAATTAATTAAATGTAATTATTTTACACTCTAAGACATAATAGCTTACAATGCCTGTATTGTTATTCTATAGGGACTCGTCCCAGAATAAATAAAGACATTATTATTATTATTAAACCAGTGGTTCCCTACCTGGAGGGGGGTCTTGCTTACAAGTCAGGGGAGGGCGCGAGGCCAGTAGAGAATGAAAATTCTGGTTTAATTTTAGTAGTTTTTCTCTTACCAGCACTTCTGTAACTTAAATTGAAAGTTATAATGTACGTTGTGACAGTAACACCAAGTGGTTTGTTTTGCAATCTACTACTTATTGTTTGATTTGCTTTTCATATGTCCATTCAAAATATTGCGCACGGGGGATTTAGGAGGAATTTATTTTGAACGGGGGAAGGCCGTGTTAGATAAAAGGTTTGAAACCACTGACATAAACAAACATCTGATGGTAGTGTGAATTTATAATGATTCACGAAATGGTTATGAGATTGTAATTAAAACCAGTAAGGTACTAAAAAAAAGGAGAGAAAATTTGTTTGGAAAATATTATTGTATTGCAGTATTCTGTATTCCTTTGCGATATCTCTCTGTACTCTTCACTTCAGTTTCTGTGTAAATTTCTCTTATTGCGGGGTAAATCGTTCCTGTGACAGAGAGAAATAACTTAAAGTAACTTTCTCTGATAGTTCCGTTATGGAATCGAAAGCCGTGATCTTTCTAAAGTAACTGTGACTTCATTAATATGTAATCGGTTCCTGGAACAGACCGTCACAATTCCTTTAGCGAATACTTCCTGTTCGCTAATGAATCACTTATTCAAATCTTTATATGGCGGACATTATAATAAAACACTGTAATTATCATCGCCATGATGAAGGAACAATGGAAAATTATTATTGTAAATTTATTGCCGACTTTGTTTGGTTCTTCTGTCAGTTTAGGAAGGCTGCTCGGTTGTAAGTTCAGTTCAGTCTTATGGATCGTTACATAACTGAAAATATAATAAAATCGTATTGTAATATTTTATTTAGTTATTTATTACTGGGCTCTACAGCCCTTGAAGAACCTTGGCCTCTGCTAATTTCTTCTGCCATTCGCCTCTGCCCGCCGCAAGGGGCCCCCAGCGGTTTATACCCATCGTCTTCAGGTCACCCTCCACATTTTTTTTGGTCACCTCCAGACTTATCTTTCCCATACTTCAAGGATCCTTTTGCAATATTTTCTCAGTGACCAGACCTCGCTTCCGGAAGTCACAATTGTTTTATATATGAGGCACTTTGCCTTTCTTGACATCCTTTTACAGCACAATATATACTGTATACCTAACAGACATATATGTCTTAATATCCTTACCTACTAAGTATTGTACTTATCTACTAAGTATTATTATATTATTGTAATATTATGTTATATAATAACAGGGTGTATAAAAAAATGACCGTTTTATCGAATTCTAGAGTTCAAAAGTCTGTAAATTTTGTAATGCTATTTATTATTTACCAACACTTAATAATCCCCTTAGAGCATTCTCTAAGCTTGTTTACTAACACTGGACTTTTTCAAAAAAAGCATCAGTTTAGTTATTTATTTCAAAGAAGAAACATAATCCACGAAATTCTCGAAATTTTAAGACATTATTGGAAAAAAAATTTCACAGCCGCTGGAGCAACTCGTGAAATTATTAAATATGAGGAGGTGTCCTTGACCAGCTCACTGCGCGGCGTTGGTTTGAAAAATTGAGCAGTGGAGATACGACGTTGGAAAGGAAGAAGGGCTCCGGGTGACCATTAATGGGTATTGATGATGTTCTGAAGGAAACTGTTCAGTCAAATCCGTCCACAAGTACTCGCAAACTTGCCAGGGAGTGTGCTGTGTCGAAAGATACTGTTAGTCACCATCTTCTCTCTATGGGGAAGGTGAAAAAGGCCAGTAAACAGTCTCTTTTCTTTTTTTTTTATATACCCTATTATTGTAACCAACCGCAGATTTTTGATGGAAGGTAAATAGTATTATCTATGGTACAATGCGTATTGAAGTGTCCATCTCTCATTCACCCATTTATTTTAACAGAGCTGTAAATTAGCAATAGTCTTAAAGTAAAACGTTGTTAGTAATTTTGCGATTTTTAAAAAATAATCATGCGAGTAATCTATACATATTATAAAACAAAGTCCTCGGCCGCGTTTGTTCGCGGTAAACCCAATAACTACTGCACGGAGGTTTATGCGGTTTTACGAAACAATTCATATATATATATATCTTTTAAAGATAGCTTACTATACCTATTATATTTTCTAAAAAAATGGTTAAACATTTCAAGCACATTATTATAGTATTTTACACCACATAATTTAAATGAGTATCTTAGGAATTGTCACAAAAAATTAATGCGTGTAAAAATAAATATGTATAAAGAAATATTTTATTTGGTTTTTAATCCAAATATTCGACTCAACAAACTATGCGATGATACGACAGGCAAAACCTGTAGGCATGATCTATTCTAATAGCCGTGCAAAGCCGGGGCGGGTCGCTAGTACAGTAAAACCTCTAATTAACGGACAGCCCTGGTGCAAATATTTTTGTCCGTTATTTAAAGGTGTCCTTTAAATAGAGGTTTTATTTTTTTATAAATATGTATTTGTACAAATTAATTCTCTCTTATTCAATTTCCCATGTATTTAAAAGATAGGTAGAATAAAAAAAAAGTTTTACACAAAATTTCTTTTTATTCCAAAAATGATATATGTAATGTACATTTATGTATTGAGTAAATTATGTTCATAATATAAAAAAATACATCCAGCCATTTTGACACCCAGAGCGTCTTCATGATAGAGAAAAAAGTATTTTAGTTTTTTTGAACACCAAAAAAAGTGGTCCAAGCCTTTGAATTAAATTTCCAAATTACACCTAGTTTTTTCACGTCACCTCGAAAGCAACGGGGTTGTTTGGCTTTACCTATAACCATAGGAGGTTCGAATTCACCAACAAGGTTTACACATAAAAGAACCGTTAACCTTTCTTTTGAAATTTTATCCCCTAAACAATTTTCTCCTTTTAAAGTCATTTTTTTATCGGGTAATGCACGGAAAAAGAGATCGGTTTCATCGCAATTATAGATGTCTTTATCAGAGTAATTTTATCATATCTTGCAATTTTTGAGCCCATTCAACCACGATCTCATCATCACGGCTTCCTGCTTGACCACAAATAGATTTATATTTGATGTTGTTCCTGGTTCTGAATTTTTCGAGCCATCCGTTTGATCCATTGAATCCATTTAAATTCAATTTGTTTGCCACTTCACGAGCTTTTTCCTGAATAAGAGGTCCTGTAATCGCGATATTGTTTGCCCTTGCACGGACAAACCATTCAAGAATGACGTTGTCAATGTCAATAGTTTTTCTGTTCGTGAACACATTTTTAATTTTTTTGTTTCATTTTCATTCCATAATTTGAAAAGCACCGCACGGTTTTTGAGTGTTTCCGAAACTTGTGTCCTACCGATATTGAGTCTTTCCGCTAGCACACGTACATATAACTTTTCACGCTCATAAACGTCGATTACATTTATTTTTTTACTTAAAGTGAGTCTTTTACGTGACGGAGACATTTTCAGCCGCCTGCCACGATGGTTAAAACAGAACTAAATTTTAATAAAGCAGGTCCGAGAATAAAAAAAAAGAAAGTATTTATGTGGAAAACCTTTACTCAAAAGTAAACACAGCTGTCCCTGTTTTCTTAGACCGTAAACAACTAATTGTTTCCGAGAAACGGGAAAGGGATAAAGTCATACTGTCCGTCTTTTAGAGGTTTCTTTAATCGATTTATTACCAACACAGCCTGCCCGTGACCGTTAATGAGAGGTTTCGTTAAATAGAGGTTCAAATGCCTAGAATATTGTATTAAAATGCCGGTGCAAAAAAAATCGTCCGGTAATGGGGAGTGACCGCTATTTAGGGGTGTCCGTTAGTAGAGGTTTTACTGTATAAGAATAACACTTTTTTAGCTAGAAAAGTAGAACTTTTTTGAGGTATTTATTAAATGTTAGATTTACTGAACTTTATCTTAACGTGGCTTTATAAACTTGATATCGTCTAAATTAGTGAAACAGACCATTAGTTATAATTGTCATTATTTTAGAATTATCGTTATATTGCTGAAGATCCCGGGTTCAAATCCGGCTGTGACAGATAAATATCAGTACAGTCTCTGACATGTACCTAACCCAAGACCCTTTATGGGTAGTTGTGGTTCTGGTAAAGAAAAAAGGTTGGATGGCTGAGTGTTGAATGACATTGTATAATAATCGTAAAGAGCAGCATCTGATGATTATTTATTCATTTATTAGCCGAGAATCTATCTTGAAACCCATTTTGGTCTCTCCAGGCTTCCTAAAAATTGGGTAAACTTAATATGCGGTAAAACCTGGGGATTGAGTGCCGTATCTCATCTCTCTCATTTCAACCGAAAACGTTCCTTCACAACCGTTGACTTCAATCAGTACAGTCCCTACCAAGTAATGAGCCTAGGACTGCTCATGAGTTGCAATAATCCAGTTGAATCATTGCTTCTTTCAGCAGCTATTTAATAAATAGCTATTGCACAAACGAATCCATAAAAATATTTCATGTTTTTGAAGCAGAGTATACATTGTTTGTTTGCTTCGTTGAACGTCACATTAACTGTTATGCCTAATTAGACGATGGTGCGGCTAATCAGGCGATGCTACATTTTGCCTATCCCAGTTTAATTAGGATAGGGATCAATAATGAGTACCTGATATTTCACATGATCGGGCGCATTATTTTACGTCCGTTGCGAAGGACGGCATAACCAAGATTTTTAATCCCTCTAAAAAATCTTAGGATCAGCAAACCCACAATATTGTATATAAAAGGTTGTTGTGCTAACCATTACACCCTGGAAATGTTATCTATTCATATATATTTCGACTGTATGCTTTCTATCGCTTAAATCTCAATGTTGTACTGACTTCCTGCACAAAACCAAACTAACTTGTAAAATCTTCTGTTTCAGAATTGTAACTTGCATTTGCTTATTCATGGAACCAACAGTATGATGTTAGCTTCAGGTCGGATAGAATTTAAAAAAATAAAGAAATAGAAATGATCTTTTGTTGCATTATAAAAAATGTTATCTATAGTTCTTCGCTTTGTATAAAAAAATAATTTTTCGAAAAAGAAGAATACAAAGTAGGTTTTAATTTATTCACCTTTCCTCTTCTCTTAGAAAAATGCTATCTCGTAGCCCTCGAGATACGCCGGCGTCGGATCTCCGGTTGACTTATCGAAACAATTGAGACTTTAGAGTCAAATGGATAAGGACAAAAGCTAAGGGCAATATAAAAAAGAATAAAAGAGGAGGAGAAAATAGAGTTTGAGATTGCGGAATAATTTAACTAAACTCTCACCTAACTTAAATCACTTCCAAGCCCATTGTTTTCCAATCCTATTCCGTAGCCTTTTGTAACTTTATCGAACCAGTGAGGGGGGGGGGACCTGGGGCGGCGTCGTGTATTTCTCTGGGACCAACTTGAAATTTTAAAGGGTTCAAGTGATAGCGGTCTTTTCAGGGTGGTAGCACTGCAATATTTAATCCAACCTTTGTTTACATATTTTTTTAATATATTTTTTACATATATTTAAAAAAATCTATGTGTGGAGAATCTACGGTATATAATAATAAATACGGTATAATAGTTATTATAAAAGATTTAGGTCCGAAGGCACGATATTGAAACGATCAATCGCTATTTGCGAATCCCCCCCCCACAGATAGAAAACATGAACCTTAAGTTGAAAAACAGAACCTGTGTCATTAAAACCCTTGAAGACAAGAAAAATATTCATTACGTGGACGAGACTGTATTGTTTCTAATACTACGGTTGTGCAAGGATACACTCAACCGAAACTCAGCACTCTTTCCCGGTCTCTAAAAAAATTAATTAAGTTATTAGAATATTTTCCAGTGAACAATAAAAAACAATATTTGATTAGACAATGTTAGCCAATACTACCTAGGTTGGATAGCATCTGTTAGGGAATTGAGAAAATATAGGAAAAGCAGGGTTTTGAATGAGGATAAGGAAAAAGCATGGCGGATATTGGATGTGAATTAACAGAGTTGCGTAACGGACGAAAAAGGAACTATTTTTGGTAGAGGAGGGTTGGATGGTGAGGTTGGAGAAACGCGATCATGTGTTCTGGCTCTGAAGATCTAAATATTAAGAGACTGTTAATGTAAGAGAGTTTCTTAGTTGTTGGAATCGTCAACGGAAGGGGAGGGGGAAGAGGCATAAAGGTGAGACACACTTGACTGCCGTGGGTGTAAAAATTAAAAAACGACGGGTCTTGGATTTGGTACGTAGTAGAGACTATACTGTTTCCAGAACAGCGGTTGTGCAGAGAGTTGATCTGTCCGAGATGACGCTCAACATTCAAGTTTTCCTCTTTATTTTTGGTACCAACTTCATGGTGTCTGGGTGAATCCCAGGAGAGTATCCTGATCCCAAAGGATTCATCCCTGCCTGTTCAAAGATTAAATAAATTAACTGCCACAGCCGGATTTGAACCAGTGACCTTTTGCACGGTAACTCCGCGCTTTGCTGACTTCGCCTAGAGATTAATACTTAGGTTTGATATTCCCTAACTCGCTGAGCCTTTCCTCTTTCAAATATCTGGGAATCGAACCCAGACCCACCCGACCCTTCCCTCCCCGCTTTAGCAATTACATCCTCTCTCCCCGGGAGCCGGTTGATTAGGAAATATCATGCCCTTGTTGGAAATTGGGAGAGTATAGGAATTATTGAGAATTCTCGGCGCCCGTCAGTGGCTAAATGACGTTTGGAATATTCATCATTAGATATGATGAATGCAGGAAGGGTAGGGCCGGCATTAGTCAGTAATGAGTCCGAAGAGCGGGTAGGGCGCTATGCCATTGGCCTGTCAGCTCTGTCACTGGTGTCGCTGTCTAATTTACATCTTGAGGAGGTTCGAGCCCCGCCCGTGGCGGATAGTTCTCACTCTACCCCCTCCTCCCAAAGGGTTTGCATCATTTAGTGCCCTGTTTACATGAATCGATATGAATACTGGTCTTTATTAAATAATCTTATGATTAAAATATATAAAATAGCAGGAAGTTTTGCCTATTTCTTTTTAAATAGAAATTTAATATTGAATATATATTATATTAATACAATATATTTTTTTACATCAGGGACTGTTTATGAGATTAATAAATAATAATATTTATGATAATAAAAAATATTTATTACATTCTTTTAACTGTGATGTAAGTTAAAAGAATAAACAAAGTGTCTAGCTGAAACGAAATTTCTTGTCTTCGAAATTTTCGCACATTCAAAATTAATTTAAAAAATGATTTGACCAAGGGTCTTCATTTTTCGTAGAGTAGATTCACTTTTGTTATTCATAATTAATTATTAATAATGAATAAGATTCATTATTCATTAAAATTACTATTAAAAATTGAACATAATTTATTTGGAGAACCATGGCCTCTGGTAATTTCTTCTGCCATTCGCCCTGTCCGCAGCCAGGCGCTTCCGGCGGTTTGTACCCATCGCCTTCTGGTCACCCTCCACATCGTCGAGCCACTTGAGACGGGACCTTCCTCTTAATCTTAATCCACCATTCGGTATCCCGTACATCATTCTCGTTGGGTCCATCGTCTCCACATGCCCCAACCATCTTAGTCTTTTTAGCTGGATGACTTTTATTATATCAGGCTCTTTGTGTATGTGTCCCTTAGCTCTTTATTGGACCTGAATATTTTACGCAGGAATATTCTTTCCCATACTTTAAGGATCCTTCTGCAATCTTTTGATCAGGTCTCGTATCCGTAAGTCACAACGGTGGTCTCACAATTGTTTTATGTATGAGACACTTTGCCTTTCTGGACATCCTTTTACAGTAAAATATTTTCTCTATACAAAATAATAATCTATTTCCCGCCGCTATTCGTACCTTAATATCCTTATCTACTCTGTTATCATTCGTTATTATCCTGCCCAGGTACTCGTACTTGAATTCATCAAAAATCTTGAAGCGCCAGTTCCCTATCTGTATTTCTTCTCCTTTCCTTTGGTCAGCTCTTGATGTTCACATGTTAACGCTCTTTTTTTCATCAATTTCCAATCCTACGAGTAGATCTCTAGCTTTCCTGAGAAATTCTTCAAGTGCGCATGTAAGTACTTGGTACAGTTCGGGCTGTGCACATGATCGCTCGGGATGTGCTCATCACACACAGGAACATATAGTCTCTGTCAAAACAATAACGTCTATGTACACCTTGGGCGATTTTACAAGGCACAAAAAAAAACCGCGACTGTATACTTGTCAATTTTTTCCAGAGCTATTAAAGAGAAGTATCAAAAAATCATACTCTGCCATATTTCTGACCTTAATACCTGTCTTTTTTAGTGTGTAATTCAACCTGTAGAATGAGTTACCGTTACAAAGTCGTTTTCATACAATGTTGTTGATAGGGGGTATTTTGACAGCGACGATATGACAGATTTTGTGTTATACGGTTGTAAGTTGTGCCTTCAACATGCGTTATTAGTTTCCTTAGGGCTGCTTCTAAGACCAGATTGAACAATGCGGTTGATAGTAAGTCCTTTTCCTATTTTGAATTTCCTAGAGAATTTTCCATTTATCATCACTCTACTGTGTGTATTTGTCAGAATCATTTTAACCAGCTGTATTATTTTCTTTGGGGCTCCCAGCTTCTCAAGACACTCGTAAATCTTTTCCCTTTTCACTAAATCATATGCTTGTCGGAAGTCCATGAACATATCGAGAAGGATAACGTTGTTTTCGTATGTCTTCGCAAGCATTAGTCTCACTGAAAAAAATCAAATTAAATATTATATTTGAGCTAAAAATGTAACAACTGTTCCACTGACTATCGATGAGTCTTGGGTTCAGTATACACTACAGACTATAGCAATTATAAACTAACTTGATGGTATCAGGACATAATATGGACACTACTTTGTACAAGCTGAGTGAGCTCCTACAGCTTACGCACAGTCACACCTGTCTCAGAATAAAGAATTTATCTGGTACTACTGGTTTGGAATCCAAAACATATAGATCAGCTAGTCAGAGCTTTACACACTCTATCATGTTTTCCAGTATACGATACTGAAATATTTTAAAATTTAATGGTGGTGTATAAAGTGCTTTTAAAAATCAGCTCAAAATACATGAATAAAGAGTTTAAAATAGTAAAACTTTAAAATATCATTTTTTTTTTCAAATAAATTGATATTAAAAATAATGATTTAATATTTTTTCATGTTACTGCGGTGATGATTTGTAAATGACCGGGGTTTGACCGAGGAATGCATAAACAATGGTTCGCTATTGATCTTTATTTTTATCGCCTATTATTCTTATTATTATTTTAAAAATATTTTATTTAGAATAAATCATTTTTCATATTTATTCCGATAAAGAAATATGACCCGATGACAACTAAGAAAACTGCTTAAATGAACTTAAACGACTTTTATAGAGCTCCGTCAAGCTGGAAAATTAATGTTCTCTATAAATTCCCTTTCCTCGTTGGCCGATATAGAAAGGGGTTGGGGGGAGCAATGCGCCGGGAAATCTGGTTGGTCTAATGGCAAAGCCGTGTAATACTTCAACCAATGATGTAGCCGCTAATGTTTTCGTCCTCCTTCCACGGCGTTTTCCTTTTGTTCCTCAGGACGGGGGATGGCGCGGTACAAAGTGACTAATTTGATGGGACCATGGAGGTCCTATGGAAGACCTTCTTTAAAGGGACGCGTCCCGCGTCCTGTTTGCAGCCTCGCCTTTGTGAGCAGGGAATTAGTTCCGTGTTCCTCCCCGGCCCGGAAGAGTCAAAAGCGATTGGGGTCTTCAGGATCAGTGGGTGAGGAAGTCCCTCACAATGGTCGGAGGGAATGATTTACGGAGGAGTTAATGAAAACAGTCCTAACTAAATCGAGGGAAAGTAGTATAAAATAAGATTGGATACTTGTAATAAACCTTTAAAATAAAAATAAATATAAGAGGTAAAATTAAGTTGAAAAACATAAGGCACATTAACGGGATTCTCGTTAGTTTTTGTTTCCGTATTCTATAGGTAGAATAATAAACTAATAAATCTATATATATATTATAAAAGAAATATTCGGTTTTACCGGTTCGGCCGCTGCTGTCTGTCTGTTCGCGATAAAGTGAGTAACTACTGCACGGATTTTCATGCGGTTTTCACCAATAGATAGAGTGACTCACCATTTATTTAGCGAAGACGCTGCCTAAGCTCTGTATATAGTATAACGAAACAATTCATATATGATGAGTACAGTATTAATCCTTATCATTTTATATATTTTAGTTACCTTAAGCCTTTCATGCGCATTATTAGAATATTTTATACTGCAATTTAATGACCACAGGAGTATCTTATGGGTTATCGCAAAAAATGAACGCGCAAGAAAATTCGTATATAAAGAATATATATTTAAGGACAAAATGCTGTGCTGGGGACCAAATGAAACATATATTAAGTCCGTAGGAGTAACAACCACAAATAAAACCATTATTTCGGTGATATTGACATAACAGGAGCGCGGTTTTATAGTTTATACTTTGAGTATGTGAAGTGGATAAAATAATCCATAGGCAGCGGAGTTGGTCAGTTGTAGGATTATGTAATGAAGTTTTCCGGTTCAGATCCGACTCTGGCAGATAATTTATTTAATATTTTAACAGCCGGGGATGGACATTTTAGAGAGTGAAGACCTTCTGAGGCTTATCCAGCCTCTGTAAAGATCCCCAAAGTAAAAGGAGAAAACCTGGCTGTTAGCGGACAAATCACCTCCCAGCACAATCCTTGTCCTCTACTTGTTAATTAAGCTAATATTAACATACTGAACCCAAAACTCTTCATGATTCATAGGGATAGAGGTCCATAAAAAATATTCTTCAAATACTTACTTCATTCTTATAGGTTGGTAGCAATATTGGTCTTGAGTAGTTAGGAGTAATGTTGTTGCAGTCATGAGTGTTCTCATCGTCCTGGACTTCGTTTTCCATCTCTTTTACCATAATTTTTTTATTTAATATATACAAAAGCAAATAAAGGTGCACTTATTGAAATAGACAGTTTACCAAATATTTATGAATACTGTTTATTGAAATTATTCTATAATAGAGTCCATAGAATGAATGACGGGTCTAAAACACAATAACAATAACAAGTCTAAAATTATGTTCAAGGGAAGCCAGGTAGAACGCAAAACAACAATAATAATTCTTAGATAGTGCAATATAGCATTAAGAACGAACAATATACGATGATAAAAAATAGGCAAGCGAAGCGAGCTAGGTTGTGGGGGAATGGTGCGGCTTTCCTAGGCGCAGGTAGTTCACTATATTGTAAGTCTATTGGAGCATATCATTTGGATAACAATTTGATTAAACCAGATAATTATTTCTCTTATCAAATCAAGGCATAATTGCTTTGTTTTTTTAAGTTCGAGCAGATATGGACGATGCTTGTTTTAACTGTTACTTTATTTTCACCTATTTCATTTCATTCCTGCGTCCAAATTGAGCCTGTTTTTGTTTTTGATCTTCCTTGTAAACGTGGAGCAATCTGAAGTTGTCTCCTAAGCGAAGGCCGTCCTTAAAGTCCATCAGGAGAGACTTCTAGCATTCCAATGTCATCTTCAGTGTCCTTAATTTATGTGCTGATCATTAAATATTATTATCGTTACTTTTAAATTATTTTTTTATACTGAAAATAAATTTTGATGTAAAACTAATATAAAACCAAGTATGTTATAAGAAGTCTTTAGCGAAAAAAGATTCAAAGACAAGAAGGTGCTCCTATTGCATACATTAGGCCGGGATACTTTTGTATTCAGGTAGTGCGGTCGGTCTGGTATCGGTAAGACCTTTTCTCTCTTTGGATAGGATGGTGTAATGCCCCCCCTCACTCTCTCTCTCTCTCTCTCTCTCTCTCTCTCTCTCTCTCTCTCTCTCTCTCTCTCTCTCTCTCTCTCTCTCTCTCTCTCTCTCTCTCTCTCTCTCTCTCTCTCTCTCTCTCTCTCTCACCCACACATATAAAGAGGGACGCTAATCAAAGTTTAAAAACCTTAATTCAACCATAAACTATGGCCAGTTTCTGAGCTAACGCTCTGAGGATCCCGGGTTTAAATCCGGCTGTGGAAGATAATTTATTTATTCTTTTAACAGCCGGGGATGGACCCTGTGGGATCTGGAGACACTCTAGAGGATCACCCAGCCTCTATGAAGTGGGCACGCTTAATTAGAGAGAAAAACCTGGCAATCGAGCGTGCTCGAAGACAAATCACACACATGCAAAACTTTTATCATAAAACCAGTACAGCCTCTACAACGTTCTGAACCCAAGACCCTTCATGGGTTGTAGGGGTACAGGTTTTTTTCATTTGTTTGCCATTGAGATGGTATATCCTCCAACCTATTTACTTGTATTCGTACGGTCCCTGGCCATATTAATGTGACCACCAAGAAAGATTATTTTGTTTTTGTTTTTTTCCTAATTTTTTAAAAATACTTTCGCGTGTCTTAATAAATTGCTGTTTTAAGTAACGGCAACACTGTTATAAGTTTTTTAAAGTATTTTTTTTTTAATAATGGCAGTATTGGTTTTAGTACAGCCATTTTGTTTTACGAGTGACGGCGTGCATAATTTGTGTTTGAAATTTTTGTGAATTTTTTTTTTATTTCATTAAATACAAGTCGGATTCGGTAAGTTTATTATTGATTTATTATTTGTATCATAATATTTTAACTATTTTGATTGTTTTTTTTTCATTAATATTTAAATAGGGTGTAAATAGGGTGACACCACAAAATATTAAAAACAAATAAAGATTTATTTTCGAAACTATTTTTTTCAATTTCATATTATTATCACATTTGAAGGACAATTTAAGAAGTCTTATACAAATATCCCAGAAACTTTTTTTGATGTACAGACACATTATAATTTACGACAAAGTAACAACAACAAATTTATTGAATTTCTGAAGAAACTCGCAAATTATTAACACTTCAGGTAATATAATAGAAAGTAATATCAAAGTGGAACTAAATGAGTTGGAGTTCAAAGTGGCGTTACCTGAAAAGAAAGAGCAGCGTTTCCGTTTAATTCTAATTATAATATATGTGTAAAATTTGGCTCATATATTTAGGAATTGTTTATCAAAATGTTTTACATGAAAAAACATATCTTCAATTATATATATTAGTACAATAAGAAGTAATTAGTACCGCTATAACCCATGAATGGTTTGGGTACAGTATATAGTAGAGACTGTACTGTATCTAGGAAAACAGTCCGGCAGGGAAGTCATTTATCCTGAAAAAAGCTCAAGTGCCAGAATTTCCCCCTTGTCAAGTGTACCCAAATCGAAGAGCATTGGTGAGCCCCAGAAGGGTCTCTGGATTTTACAGGTTTCGTCATTGGCTGTTAATTGTTAACTGTTAACAGGACACTGAAATTTATCTGTTTTATTATACATAGCTATATTATATTATATCTTGATTGTAAATTGATAGCATAATCCTATAAGCTGCTACCAAATTTATCTACAATTAATTTTCAAAATGTATTAATAATAAAGCAGTGCCGATTAGAGAAACGAGCATTGTTAAATCTCTATAAGTTTTTTTTTAAAAAGAATATTAATTAAATATTTGTGCTGTCGTTCATATCAACATAGAGTTTAAAACAAATAAAGAATCGATTAGTATGGAATGTTTTTTATATTTTCCTAATAATTATACCTATTTATCAAAACTGTTATCAAATGGTTCTCCAATTGTAAATTATGAAAAAAAAAACACCTTTACCACCAAAAGCCGTGAAAGATTCTGGGGTTCAGTACGTGGTAGAGACTGTGTTGTTTTGTTTACAACTTTCCTGCAGAGAGGTGATTTGTCCTAGATCACGCTCAACCGCCAGATTTTCCCCCCTTATCTTGGGTACCACATTTTTTATAACATTTTATAGAGGCTGGGTGAGCCCCAGGAGAGTCCTAGATCCTATATGATCCATCTCCAGCTGCAAACAGACCAAATAAAAGTCTTGCCTGCAGCGGGATTTGAACCAGGATTTCCGGCATGGCAACTCAGTGCTCTACCACTGAGTCACTCCGCTCCCTGCATTCTTAATTACCGTTTAAAATTCATATTGTGTAATAGCCAGTCAATATTTTTTGAGTTAGTGATTAAAAAAAAATAATGCTTGCGCAATTTTTTTAAACCACTTAACTCAGCTATTTTAAGTTTTTTTCAAAATATTTGTAGTAAGCTTAAATATTACGAAATCCCAAAATTGGGCCTGTTTAAGGGAATCATGTTTAAAGGAATTGCCGGTTAGAATTATTTGTCAGCACTAATTGAGATTGAGAACAGTTAATACTTTTTACCTTGTTTTAAATATGAAGCTTTAAATGGCCTAGCTTGAAACTGAAATGTGATAAAAATTACCATAAATATAATATGGCATATTTCTAATATTTTCTTATGGATTATTGAGATCAATTACATATTACATATTTTGTTAAAGAGATAAAAGAAGTATTCAAAGCCAATAAGAAATAAGAAATAATCTAACTTATTGTTTTTTTTAACTCCTCAATTCGATGGTAGGACAGAGATAACATGTAATTGAAAGATATATATATATATATATATATATATATATATATATATATATATATATATATATTAGAGAGCTGTCCAAGGTATTTTTAATATTATTGCTTCAAAACCGATCCTCAATAAAATTAAAATGAAAGAACACAGATGAAATAAATAAACCGGTCCATAAATATTGGAAAATAATTACCAATATATTTCAACGAGGCCATAAATAACTTGAGTGGGCCATCGGAATTAATTTAAAGCAAGAATGGATTGTTGGAAATAAAAGAAGAGAGCAGTTAATCAAGCGAGGATTCGTTGGCAGGGAACTGCATCTATTTGGCGTCGAGTCCGCGCCGTCGCTCCGATCCATCACTCCGTCGGCAGGATGCACTAACATAATGCCAACGGTTATTATACCCTCCTTACAGTCGCGATCAAGTCCTCTAACAGCGCTATGGGCTTGGCCTCAACAACATAATAATAATTTTAATTATTATAAACATATGCGTGGAAAATTATTGTACCTCGAATCAGGTTGCAATTGTTACAAAAGGAGAAAAAATGCATGTAAGTTTCTTATTTAAGATACTAAAAGGCACAGCTATTGATTTAAAAGTAGAATTTTGTTTGATTCGTTAAAGATGTCAAAATAATATTCAATTTTCTAAATTTTCACGTTTATATATATTTATTTGAAGAAGGTTGACAATTCAAAAAGTGTAACATAGCAATAATACATGAATGGAAAAATACCACCAAAAAAATCATGCGATCAGGTTAGGAAGATTGGTGTTTTTATTTTTTATTCATTTTTTATTTATCAGGTGTTTTTTTTTAACCATTACCAGCTGTTGCCCTGTAAACCTTGCGCATCATTCAGTAGTAGCATTTTGGTCTTGGTGGTGGTGGGATGTTTTCTCTAGTCTGTCTCTTGCTGCATTCTGAAGTACATCAACAGTATATATATATATATATATATATATATATATATATATATATATATATATATATATATATAGAGAGAGAGAGAGAGAGAGAGAGAGGGGGAAAGAGAGGAAGAGTATGTAAAGGGTTATAGGAAATATAAATTGGCAAGACTGGAGAAGATGGAGGTGCCAGGAAACTTTGCGAGCAGGTTAGGCTGACAGTAATTGGTCCTTGGAGGATTCCTAATCCAAAAATACTTATCCTTTGACAAGCCTTCCAGGATTGAATTTCGTCCTTCTTTGTCTCAATTTTATTGTAAATTGAGTTTTTCCCATTGTGAGGTTCGTACCTCCCCTCCCCGCGATAAATCGCATTTATACTCTGCCAAGTCTCTACTCGCTGTGACATATTCTTTGACGTCGGAGTGTGCTCTTTTACTCCCTGTTAAATCTGTCTTCTCAACAGAATGCGTACAACAGTTTATGAAGTATATGGCTAAATCAATGGATTTAAAATATTTCATATTTTAAACATCGTAAAATAATGAAATTATTGATATTACTTATTACAATAGGCCCGAAAACAAAAGAATATTACATCGTTGAAAATAAAAAGCAGTGCCACTACAACTCATGAAGGCTCTGGGGTTTAGTTCGTTGTATACTTATTCTAAGAGAATAGTTGAGCAGAAATAAGACTTGTCATTAGAGATCACGGTCAACCACCAGGATTGCCCACCATCAATCGTACTCACTTTATAAAGGCTTGTTGAGCTTCAGGATTGTGTGGAGATCTCACTTGGCCCATATATGGACATTAACTCATTGAATAAAAGTCCAAGCAGCAGGATTTGTACCTAGAACCTTAGACAAAGCATTTCAGCGCCCATAACTGATAG
This sequence comes from Arma custos, assembly GCA_037127475.1. Classification (NCBI taxonomy): domain Eukaryota; kingdom Metazoa; phylum Arthropoda; class Insecta; order Hemiptera; family Pentatomidae; genus Arma; species Arma custos. Next base: position 21,322,782 of record CM073763.1, on the reverse strand, counting down.
TAATTTTCTATTAAATTATTTTAAAAATTTAACGGATTTCTCTGACTTGGATACGACCCCTGGTAGCTCAGTGGTTTAGAGCACTGCACCGGAGATGCAGACCAATTGACTATTTCCCAGGAGATGGACTTGGGCTTAATAACGAGAGAATTCCTAAAAAGTTAAGAAGCAATAAGCCAACTAGTATAAGTCCGAGGTGTAAGTGGGAGGATTGCGTTAAGAGTGATAAAAATAAATTATAAATAATATATTGACGTAAATCAACAAGATCCTAATTAAAGTCATTGAAGAATGTTCAATGAACATTCTTCCCCATGTATACATCACAAAAATTGTGAGAACACGGGGATATAGGATCGGTGAAGAGAACGGATTTGTCTGAGTTAGATACGACCCCTGGTAGCTCAGTGGTTTATAGAAATCCATCGGAGATGCAGACGAACCGGGTTCGAATCCCGGCCAGGACAAATCTTTTCTCTTAAAAAGAAATTATTATAAAAATTATGTTTGTAATTTTTTTCTGATATCCTTTCTTTGGCCGTTAACATGGAAGAAAACACGACTCCTTAACATTTTTTTAAATATGGTATTAGGTAGAATATTTGGTCTGATAGAGGCCATGGGCGAATTTAGGATAGTTTGCAGAGCATACACCCGATGAAACATAATTTAAGTGATAGTGTCCCTCAGGGTGAGATGGGCTGAGTAACGAGAGAATTCCTAAATAGTTATAATCTCTAAGCCAACTAGTGTACGTCCGAGGCGTAAGTGGTAGGATTGCGTTGAGAGTGATTGAGTAAGCAGAGATTGGTGGTACCGTCATTGTGCCTTTGGATTTCCTAAACCTTTTTATTATAGATTTTGCTACGGGCTACTGGGTATTAAAATGAATTAAACAATTCCTTAATTAAAGATACTAATATTTATTAACAAAATGATAAAAAGAATACAATTAACTTATTAACAATTAAATCATTAGTCTAAGATAAATTTATAGTAACAATATTCTAAATATTTATTATCTAGGCCTAACTTCTATTTAATTATTACAATAATCTAAGGTATTACTAATTCTAAATGACTTAATTATTTACATAAATTTGTATGCGTATTATAAAATTACACTACTAATTATTATTACAATTATTAACTACTAATTAACACTTACAGTTCACTAGTCCACCGACCGTAGGATTCTCCAAGGATGACAAACTGACACACAGTAACAAACAGAAACAGTTTATTACACTCGCGAGACTGTCGCAGTTCACTGATACACTTATTACACTGGCCGGTTCAACACTGACTAGTTCATCACACTGACACTCACTTATCACAGATCTTCACCGTGCGTCATCTACTCTCAGACTAAGACTGACTCGAGGTGAGGGAAGTATTTAAATAGGCAAGGCCGAACATTCTAGAACACGGAAAGGTGGAGACAATTCTGGAATCTTCTTAATCCTTTTCCGACAAAAGGAGACGATCGAGAAGGTCCTAATCCTATTTTAACTTCTCCCGCCGACGGATTCAAGCCGCTAATCCCTTGCTTCCGTCTTCCTGTCTGTGACCGTAACAATATTTATAAAATATTTGTTCCGATATGGATTAAGAAATACCAATTTCATACTCTACTTTTAAGGAATCAGTTGGACTATTTCGGAGATGTTAAATATTTAGCGTTTGGAGATTAATCGTATCGGCATTAGGCTTCGTTTTTACTAATCCTTATTAATATTATATTTGTCATTATTATAGAAAATTTTTAATTATTCAAACCAAATCTACATTTAAGTATAGTTCTGATGAAAAAATAAAGAGTGTTTTAGTGAAACTTAAGAGCTTAAGCAATATTTTATTGTCGGGTACATATAATTATTAAGAAGTTAGTGAAGAGCATCCGAGAATGCAACATTAACTACTTCGGTATGATACGATTGTATAAACCAACGACGACTGTCCTCCTGTATCGTTTAATAACATCCCCCTGATATCTGTAGAACAGGTCCGGTACTTAGGACTACACCTTGACAAACACTTAACTTGAAATCCCCATACTAGATTGAAACGACAAGATCTAGCTCGCCGTTTCAGGCTACTTCAACATTTACTAGGTTAACACTCTAAGCTCCCAATTAATTACAAAAGACTCACATACATGACAATCATTAGACCCATCTGGACTTAAGGAGTATAGCTTTGGGGCTCCGCTAAGCCAGCCGGATTCCTCTCGTATTCAATCCTTGCAATCCAAAATCCTTCGTCAAGTCCTCGATGTTACGAAAAAAGTAATCCATAATGGCCTTAATGGTCCCATTTGTTGCTGGTTTGGCCCGAATCCGATATCAATATTTCCATGAAAAACTTCATTGCCACTTAAACCCACTAGTTTCAAACCTAGCAACCTCTTCAATTCCTGATAATCTTCCGAGGCGTCTGAAAAGAAGATGGCTTCGTAACCTTCTAATTTGAACTTTTAATTTGAGTACTACCACTGGGTAGTTTCTCAACTTGTCTTTTTTCATCCCAATACGTTCAATTCATCCTCTTTACCTGTTGTATTAGTAAAATACAGTTGTAAATTTCATTGAATAATAAATGAAATATAGAAAAATCTATACGGTGGCGCTGTCTGTGGTTAGATGATACAACATCATTCTATTATTCAATATTTCTGAGTTGAGAGTAAATAAAAATTATAAAATTAAAATTAACTTGAGCAAGCAAACACATAATATACCTTGAAAGCTGAATCTTTTGAATAAAGAATATTATAATTTTGCTGAGTGATGCTGTATTGAGCACACAATGAGGATTTTTAAATTTAGAATTATTAAAGATTGAATGACATTTTTGAGAACATTTATATATTGCGAATACCCTCTTCATTTTAACTGACCACTAAAATTTATATTAATCTTTTTAATTTTTCTTTTACAGCTGAGGCAATCGCAGAACAAGGTGTTTGGTGTTTACTTATTTATTTATCTCCCCTTCCGGCTGCTATGGCTAATCAGGCGATGTAAAAGGGAATCCCAAATTTTGCCTATCCAGTTGTAATTAGGAAATAGATCTTTAACCTTACATCTCGAAGGCTTGAGACTGCTATTTTATGTCACTTCCATAGGACGGTATAACTAAAAGGCATAGAAGATTGTTACATTGTTAACCACTATTCCACAGGTTTCCATCTCCTCTAAAATTTCTTAGATTGGGTTTTTCATCTTCATATTTTGTTTTTAGAAAATCCATCTATTTATAAATGACTATTGATTACATTATAATATTACAATTTTAATATAAAATTTAATTATCACTAGTAACAAATGGCCATCTTGACACTCATGTTAATGGAAAAATATAGTAACGATAATGAAATAATTTATATTTTTCTAATTTCGAAATATTTAGTCCTCTACGAAGTATAAATTACATACTATATCATAAAAAAGTATGAATGTGGTCCGGGTGAAGGTAAATAAAAAAATCTCTCTAGTAAGGAGAAGTGTTTCGACCCACATTTTAGGGCTTATAATGGGCTGGGCAAGGGTAGACAGTTGATTACTGACTATTAACTCTTGACCCCATTACAAGCACTGAAGAAGACAGGCAATGTGGGTCGAAACGTTGGTTTTCAAATAAACAGTTCTCCTTACTAAAGAGAAACCTCAACCAGGACCTGTTTCCTCCTCCTAAATATGTGAGATCAACTAATATTATTCAAAATACATTAATTATTATACCTATCTTTTCTTCTTCTGAACTTGATCGACCAAAACGCATTTCAATCTTGAAGGATTGCTTTGCGGTACATTCCCCTGACTTTTTTCACTGAAGAAGCCTATTTCCCTTCCATAAGAGGGAGATTTTTACGATCCCTTGAAATAATATTAGATCAATTTACAGGCTCGACAGAGGCGTACAGACGACAGATATGCCCAATAAGGAGGCAGGGACAAGCTACGTGAAGGCAGTCGAAGCAGCGCGCTCAGTATTCAGCCAACAAAGCCATTTAGCGACGACTGTCCTCCGAAGCCAGTTCTACAAGTCTTGTCTTGTATCGTTAAACGTTAATGTCAACCCTTCTCAACAGAAAATGAAGATTTAGCCTTTTTTCCCTTGTTATTTGCTATATTAATTTACTAATTGACATATTTAGAGAACAACCTGAAGATTTTATCTAACGAGGGTTGCCAATAGATGCTCTATTATCGTGTAATTTGATAATTATACTTCGGCTCGCTTACGCAGCAAATTATTGGAAGTTAGCATTCTAGCTGAGCATTTATGGCGCTTACTTGCGAGGTCCTGAATTGCGGAGCGGTCAGTGGTGGAGCGCTAAGTTGCCTTACCAAAAGTCCTGGGTTCAAATACGGCTGTGGCAGATTTTATTTAATCTGTAGCTAGCATTAACGTAACTAGAGTTGACTCATGGAGGGGTTAACCCCCACCAGCCAACCAATCCAACATATTAATCCCTTCAAGAAAGATGCCTCGTAATAAAGGTATACTTTATATTATACTATAATCATGTAGCTTCAAATTAAATAAATAGATTATAATTTTTTATAAACGTTATTTATTTTATAAAAACAGTTTATTCATTAAAATAACTGTGTTTGTACTTTGTTTGTTGTGTTTTTGACATTATTGGCTCTTAATTCTGTAATCCCACAATAATAACTTTGAAAAAGTAAAATCCTTCAAATTTTTATTTCTTTTAAATTGTTACATTTTTTTTTATTTCTTCTAAGCAATGGGGGGGAGGTTACATCCCCAATAACCCCCCTCGTTACGCCTACGGTAGCTAGGGATGGACCTGGTTGGATTTGGGATCTTCCTGAGGCTCTCCCAGCCTCTATAACTGGGTACTCGAAATTGAGGAAAAGTATGGCGGTCAAAGCTTGATCTAGGATAAACTACTTACAACGGTCATGTCTAAAAAGCAGTAGTCTCTTCCACACACTGTATCCAAGACACTTCTTGAGTGGCAGCGGTACTGGTATTTCCTCCCGAGATGTACCAAGCGTCTGTAAATTGTGCACTATTAATGTGGGGAAAAACCTACCTGGTAATCGTGATCTCGGCTAAAACACCGTCTTGGACAAACGTAGGCTTTGAAACACAATTACTGTACCCAATACCCTTCATTGATTATAGTGGTATTAAACATTTTGAAAATAAAATATGGCATGAGGCTTGAATGCAAAGAGTTTATGTAAATCTTGTAAGTTGACCTCATATACGAGTATATTGGGAAGAAAATTGTCCGAGTGGAAGTCATGATCAGTTGTGACCTCATAACAAGACCTGAAGAAATCTGCAAAGTGGGTCGAAACGTCGTTCATTTCTATTTAAGAAATCCTTACTTTAACCTTTTTTCAGGGACCATTTTCTCCCCTTATATTTTTTTATTATCAGATCAGTTGGATTGATTTTATAACAAAATCACTCGTTACATTCTTCGTATTACTAAGCTACGTTTTTTTCTAAACAAGTCTCGTACCTTAAAACTACTTACATCAGAGTATCATTATAACCCATACAGGATTCTGTACTTAATACCTAATATAAACTTCATTAAGTATTTCCCCTAATTAAGATGCTCACTTTACAAAGGCTAGCGGAGCCCCGACAGGGTCTGAAATCCTCTTAAGCTCGATCCGAGAGTGTTTATGGTGTTTATAGTGTTTAGAGTGTGATTATTTATCAGCTAATTTCGAATATAGACTCGAATGATCAGTAACTCAGCTCTATACACAATGAAATATCCTACTTCTTATAAAATGAAATATAAACATTGTTTTTTAAAAATGGCTTGCTGTAATTTTTCTCATCTTTTTATTTTTTGTATGTTTGTCATATTGGGGTAATATCGATCAAATACCAGGAAAGCAGCTCTACCTGGAGGAAACCCTTTTTAAGGAGACAACCCTTAAAAACCCTATAATAAAAAAAGACCGTTTTAGCTTAAATAAAGTTCTTGTTTCCGGGCTTATTGGATTTTTAGGTACCCGGTTGTAACTTTTACGTTTTATTAATACTGGAATAACCAGCAGTTAATTTTTTTTAAATATAATATAGTTAAGATGGATAGTCATATTAAAAAAAAATGAATCCTTGAATAAAAAAAATTATCTATATTACTTACAGGGGGAAGATACTCCTGCCGCCTAACGGTGGACCACCCCCCCCCCTATATTAGAAATTATTATACAATCGATCATTCATGCTACGGTAGTTACTTTTTAGCACAGGCACGCCGATATCATTCAAGAAATTGAATAATATTAATTTTGTATTGTTTTTCTTACGTTTCGGCCATCTAAGGACCACGCTTTCTCCGTTGAACTTTAACATTAGCCCAGAAGCGTAGCATGATTTCTCGATGTTCTCGCCTCCTTTCTTCAGTCCATTTCTTGCCCGTTTTAACTTTTGGCTTTTCTTGGAAACTACAGTGAGCCGCAACCTTCATCTTCAGGGTTTCGCGCTCCCGAATTTCGTCCGGTGTAACTCCCACTTCTTGCAAATCCTTGTGAACCACACCTCCACTTCAGTGAACCATGCCCCATTGGCTTTCCTTCCATGAAAGAAAGTAAAGATTTTGTGTGTCAATCTTGTCGAATTCATTCGTATCACAGGAATAAATTAAAATATATAAAATGTAATTATTCTTTTCCTCATTAGGTCAGTTATTTTTTCAGTGTGGGTTTATAACTCATGGATATGCCGTTTCCTGTATTCACCGTTTTCTTTTCCCAGACCAAGGATTTTTTTTTAGGATTTTCCTTTTTTCACATCCAGTTTCTCCATTAGTCCTTTCCTATGTAGTTGCACTCGGCAGTATACGGCCTCAGGTCGTATGACTATCTAGTAGTGTCTTATCTTGGCATTCTTGGATATTGAATAATTTTATATTAATATTATACCAATAATTACATAACCTTTATATTAATTTTTCTTCACGGCTCATCCTCCAGGTGTTATTATCAACCGATCGTTGAGTTTAATAACCCCATCCTCCCTCTCGATAGGGAAGGGAAATATTTACCCCACCTTTCAGGATGGACTTTAATCTGGCCTCGCTGACCGTAGATAAAGGATCCGTTGTTGGAAGGAAATTCTCGAGGACGAATGTTGTGGAATCCAACATCGGGCGGAAGGCTGTGGAATGTAGACAATATCCTTCAACCCCCCGAGGGCCATCAACCCTCTTTATTTTAACTGTTAACCCCCCACTTGGTCCTTCCCCTACTTCGTCCTACCCCTACTCCCCCTTCCCCTGGTTTCCCCTTCCACTCTTCCCTTTATTGGCGACAAATCTATTCGACATTACGCTAAGTGCCCGTCTTCAACATATTTGTCTTAGTTTTTTCGTTCTTCTCTTTGCCGCCTTCCTCCTTCACGGCCTTAAGCTGTTTTGCTCCCTAACTCTCCTTGAATTATGACCTACCATATCTTTTCACTTTTGGTGGGGTCTCGTTTGTTTGTATTCCTGTTCTTGGTTGAGGCGCTTAACGCTTTATTATATTTTTTTTTAATAAAGATTTGTATTTTTAATGAGTAATATTGAGGAATTTGTTAACATGAAAGTTCCTATGCAAGCAAAGTGAATAGTTACAAACTTTTTCTGTACCGCTGGAACCCATGAAGTATATGGTACTATGGGTATAAGGTAGATCTGTAGATCCCACTGGGTTCGTCCATGGCTGTTAAACAGTCTAAATAATTTATCTATCACAGTGACTTGCCCCAAATATTCTGATTAAAAATTAAAACTGGAACGAGTTACAAAAATATACAAAGTAAATACAAAGTTTCAAAAGAAGAAGTATAATTGACACTACAAATTATTATTTGCAAATTTTTACAGAAAAATAACAGTTCCAAATACAATAACCTTAAAGAAGGTATTTTAATGCATGTATGATGTGAATACATTGTCAAAGAAGAGAAAATATATTACTGCACAGAATCAATTTTCTTTTTTTAAAATTGAACTTAATATTGTTGAGATAGATACACCACGTCACAATTATGTTGAGATTATTTCTATCTTTAGAAACGGGATAAAGAATTAGGAAGATGTATTTTTCATAATTTTTTTATTTCATTTTTAAGCATTTCCTTGGATATTGTGTATGGGTGTTACTCGAATCGAAAAAAGAAAAAGACTGTACAAGTAGAAATAAATGTCGGATGTATACGAAGCATTAAGGGCAATGCCTCGCAAAAGAAAACTCTACGTTTTTTCCTTTCTCATAATTTTATTTTATTTTTCTCCCCTTTTGGATTCGGTAAATATAGAACCTATCGAACTGTTCCATTTGTCAATTGGTCGAGGAGGGGTCGGAAAGGAGGGGGGTATTGTTAGGCGGACCCTGAAACTTTGTTCCAGATAAAAGGAACAGTTTGGGCGAGGGAAATAGGGGAAGTACTGTGGGTGAAAGAGGGGAAAAAAGGGAAAAAATAAAGATTGACGGGGTGTGATCTAAAGGCAACTATTTTCAGAAATAACTGACATCTCCTTTTCTTTTTATCTCCTTGTTTTATTTTAATTTTTACTTAATAAATTTAATTTATAATTTTAATAATACGACATCCATGAATAAAAGATCCTTAGATTAGATTCTTTATTTTTTTTTAATGGCCGAACTATTTAGGTTCCGGGTTGACTCTGGATGGTTATGAATATAAATCAGGGTGGATCATTAGTTGATTTTTTAAAGTTAATTAAATTTTTCATATACAAATATAGAAAAACCGGTTGTCATGAGTGCGAAACATGGCCTCTGACCAAAAAATCAGAACCTATGGTTAACGCATGGGGAAAAGAATATGGGGGGAGGGAAGTAGCCGAAAATGGGGTATGGAAGAAGAAGGAATGAGGAGCGGATGGAGCTATACGGGGAGCCGGACCTGGTGGCGTTGATGAAGAATGCCCGAAATAGATGGATGGGACATATGGAGAGAATGTCAGACCACAGAATACCAAAGAGAATCCTTTATGAGAAAGACGGCAAATAAAGCAGATGGCTGGGTGATGTTGAAGAGTGCTTGGAACTCCTGGGCATTCGAGTACAATGCTGGAGGAGGATAGCGCAGGGTCGCAGAGATCGGCTGGCTGCATAGGCGTTACCGGGGGGGGGGGGGTTATTGGGGATGTAACCCCCCCCCATTGCTTAGAAGAAATTTTTAAAAAACTGTAAGTAAAAATTTAAAAGAAATAAAAATTTGAAGGATTTACTTTTTGAAAGTTATTATTGTGGGATTACAGAAGTAAGGGTCAATAATGACAAAAACACAACAAAGAAAGTGCAAACACAGTTTTAATCAATAAAAGGCACACTAAAATGGCAAACCAAAACGTAATACTGTTTATTTACAATTAATTATATTATTATAGCGGCAACAATAAGATCGCAAATGTGAAAAAAACAGTTTAGACGATTCTTAAAATCTAGAAGTAAAGTCTGGATGGGTCTAGAAAGTTCCCTATACAATTACCTATAGTAAATTATCGTGACCAATAAATAAGGTTACTTGTATTTAAAAGCTATTTCTTGATTGCCCTTCCAAAAATAACATTTATAATGTTTGTTTGTTTGTTCATTTAACGTCACTTTATGCTGCTATGGCTAATCGGACGATGCTACATTGGGAGCTCTAAATTTTGCCTATCCAGGTTTAATTAGGATAGGGATTTTTAACGAGTACCTGACATCGTACAGGCTCGGGACCCCCGTTTAACATTTATAATGAAAATAACATTTATAACTTCCAAAATAACATTTATAAAAAAATATAATCTGCTTATTTAATTTGAAGCTACATGATTATAGTATAATATAAATTATACCTATATTACGAGGCATCTTTTTTGAAGGGAGTAATATGTAGGAGTGGTTGACTTGGGGGGGGGGGGTTAACCCTCCATGAGTCAAGTCTAGTTACGTTAATGGCTGGCTGTGGTGGTAGAGGACCGCGTTCTTGTATGGCCGTAGAGCCAGAATAATAACAATTAAATTTATAATAACAGTAATAATAAGCGAACTCTTAACGCCCATCTAATCTTCGTGACATTTGAATAATATTAACCGAGTGCATGCTTCGCAATTCCGCTTTGTGTAATCTTCTAAATTCTCCAGTGGTCTCATAATTTTTTGAACCGAATATATACGTTAATATATAATATGAAACGATAATATAAACAGATATTACAAATGTTGAGTTATTAATGGCCGCTGGGTAGCTCAGTGGGCTTTGGTAGGTTCCTGGTTTTCAAATCTGGTTGTAGCAGATAAATTATTTTATCTGTTGACAGACGTAGTTGGACCCGGTGAGATCTGTCGACTCTCCTCAGTCTCTAACGTGCATTGAACAGAAGACCGATCCACTGAACCAAAAAGAAAAGTCCGGTTGTCAAAGATGTGACTAAGATATGGCCCCTGACCAGAAAATCAGAACGCATATTATACTCACTCTGTGAGAAAAGCATTAAGAAGAAAATGGGATGGAGTAGCCAAGAATAAATATGGAGGAAAAGAAGAAGGGATAGTTTGGAAAATCCTACATGGTAACATTAACACAGCCAGAATAAGATGGATGGGATGCGTGGAGAGAATGCCAGACCAAACAATAGCAAAGAAAATGCTTCATGGGAAACCGTATGGCAAACGAAGTAGATAACGTCCTCTTTCCAAAGCAAATGTAACGCTTTACAACTCAAGTGTCACCCTTTTTATTTCAATTGTAACCGTTTCCATTTCAATTGTCACCACTGAAAATGTTTTGAAAATTTATCGTACTGTGGAATGGGCGAAGTTGTGGCCTCAGAACTCGACGGGATAAATCATGACAGTATTTTTAATTTTGTTATTTTCAAAACTAGTATTGGCACAAAATAACAATACAATGATTTTTGTTATTAAACATAGATAGCAGTTTTTGTTATCAACAGTTTCTTTCTTCGATTTTGCAAAAAAAAATGTTTGCTTTACAGTTTACATTTTTTCATTTTTTATTATTATTTAATTCTTGAGAAAAAAACAACTTTTGTTTTAATTTTTTTGTAAACAAAAATATTATTATGTTTATTTTATTACCAAAACTATGAAGATAATGTTAAGTTCATATTACATGTTTTTCCTTTTTTAAATAAACTTTCTTAGAAGCCAAAAATCGACTATTAGTTTTTTGAATTATTTCCCTCATTTTTGTCTTAACAAGAGTTGTTAAGAAAAAGGTTGTGATGGTTTTATTCCTTTGAGTTCTGAGACTTTAACTTCACTCATTCCACAATAGGTTAAATTTTCAAAACATTTTCAAGGGTGACAATTGAGATGGAAACGGTTACAAATGAAATAAAAATGGCGACAATTGAGTTGTAAAGCGTTACATTTGCTTTGGAAAGGGTTTCAATTCATTTGGAGTGTTGCTTGTGACTTGGAAAGGGTAGCATTTGATTTGTAAAAGGTTACAGTTGACTTTGAAAGGGTTCAAATAGACTTGGGAATGCTATAGAAGATAATAATAATAATAATAAAAATATTTATTTAAGAAATCATACAAATGCCATTTGGCACATATTGTATTTTTGGTGTTCTTCGGAAAACCTCCCCTAAGGGATTCTCTTGAAAGCATGTATGGAGAAATCTCCCATTGAAGGCACTCATAGTGTGGTTCATCTTATTGTAGTAGATCCATGCTCCAGAGACGTTTCAGTCTCCTTGTCGGATTATGTGGTAATGTGTCTGTCAGTAATGATTGTACCAGTAAGCTTGGATGTCCAGCAAGTGAGTCATGAAATTTTTTGTAGTTGTTCGCTATAGAAGATAACTAGAGCTCTAGAATATTGTTTTCGCTGCTTTATAATTGTTATTTCTTCCAATTCTTATAATTGTTATTTCATCCGAAACAAATTTTGGAACCCAAGTGTTATATTTTTTTTTTTCAATTTCCTCTCAGAAAGTTTCTCGAGAATGCCAAATGCATTTCAGTAAATACGTTTTGTCGCTAGGTCTTGATCTCGATTGTTACTGCAAAATCTGTTTGCTACAAATTCTAGAAATCTCAATGCGCAGTACAGATGGTACTCTACAATTTAGTTTTTAGAAAATCTTATAAGTAGCCAATTAATTATAACAAAGAAACCGTTGTTATTATCAGCTTGTCTCTAATAGCTGACTGAAAATATTATCTGTTAAGCTTTTAATTTTCATTCCAAAAAAATAGATATGTCTAACGCAGTTCTTTCTTCTACTGCTTTAGGGAAATAAGCGTAATTTTAAATTCTTTTAATGATCTCAAGAAGCGAGAATGGAAATTAATAAAAATTGACAGTTATATTGACAACATAGCGAAATTATATAATAGTTTTGTATGAAAATGAAAAGCTTCTTCATTCTAAATATTGCATTCAAAGTCGTAAGTCCTCAAGTACTAGAAACCTGATTAAGGTTTATACAGGGCTTTGAGCACTTCGCACTGTCAACGAAGCTCCGGTTGAATATGGTCGTATATCTCAACCTGCTGTACCTTTTATTTTTTTTAAATTTGACCCAGTTATGGAAGTTCCTAGTTCGCGAGTTTTCCCGTTGGCTGTGAAAGAAACTCACTCTTGTTAAGTAAACAGGAGGAGAAAAAAAACCCAGCCTGGGGAGAAGATTACAGGCTCGTTCAAATGTTACTTAGTTCACTGTTTAAAGGAAGGACGTCTGTTTTTGAAGTGTTTTATCATCATATTTTTATGTTTTTACTCAATGAAGATTAAACTAGTTGCTTTTTCCTTAATATAATTATATTTAAAATTTAACGTTTATCATCTAATAAATTTTTATTTAGTATAAGAATTTGTATAAGATGTTGTAATTAAGAATTTGTATATATAACATTAACTTATCAAGAATGATATTAATAATTTAAATCTTAAAGTTTAAATTATTAATATCATTTTTTTAGTAAAAATTATTGTTAAAAAAATCATTGTTTTAGTAAAAAACTAAAACGCATGAAAGTTCTTAGATTGTACACAGAGACAGTGCTGTTTTTGGACAACGGTTGTGAAGGGAGGTGATTTGTTCTATACCACGCTCAACCTCCAGATTTTTCCCCCTATTTTGGGTACCCACTTTTTAGAGGCTGAGTGAACCCCGGGAGAGAGCCAGATCCCTTATAACCAATCTCTGGCTGTTAACAGATTAAAACAAAAGTCTGCCAAGCAGCGGGATTTGAACCCAGGGACCTTCGCCTCTACCACTCAGCCACTCCGCTCTCAAAATATATTTAAAATATTAAAAAAATAAAAATAACAAATCAATTTTACAAATATATCATCAGCAATTACCAACAAAAAGTTTTTTTTTCTGTGAAATTAATTTATAATATTAATTAAAATTAATTATAAATAATTAATTAAATGAATAATTTATCATCGGCAGCTTTCTAGCAATATAATAAGTCTACATATCCCAGTCCATTAAAAAGCACTGTAAATTTCGACAAAAAAACAATCTTAAAGAAATCGACAGACTTGGAAAGTAGTCCGAATAATCTTCCATTATTATAATAGTGTTACGGTCAATGGAAGGGATTATCGTGTTTAGTCCTTTGGCGGAAGAGATTAAGAAGATTGTTCTGGAAGGTTCCAGAATCCCCCACTCCGTGTCGGCCTTGCCTATTAAAATACCCTCTCGGCGCGTGGCAGTCAGTAGTAAAGTAGTAGTAAACCGGACAGTCTTGTGAGTGTAATAAACTGTTTCTGTTTGTTACTATGTGTCAGTTTGTTATATTTGGAGATTCTTACGGTCGGTGGACTTTAATTAGTGAACTGTGTGTTAATTTGTAGTTATAACCTCTAGCGTAATTTTATTGTATTTGTACAAAACTATGTAAATGGTTAAGCTATTTCGTTGTAGTAATATCTTATATTATTTTATTAATTAAATAGGATTAGGTTATAATAAATATTTAGAATATTGTTATTGTAAATTTATATTAGTTTAATAATTTAATTGTTTGTAACTTCATCGTATTATTTTTGTGACTGTTAATAAATATTAGTATCTCAAATTTAGGTGTAGTTTAATTCATTTTCAACACCCAGTAGCCCGTAACTATAGGTTAATTTAAGTTAATATAATAATTGTTATTATTACCTATAGTCTATTGATCTCCATAAAGTCATTATTTCGTCGAGATGTAGAATTTAACACAACTTTTTTAAAATTATTATTTATTTTCTTCCTATCATTTCTTAGTAACAAAAATAAACGATTTCTTTATGGCATATCAGTTAAAAATGACTGCATTATTTATATTTTATTCAGATTTAAGTAGCTACCACAGTCATAGTAATCCTATAATCCATAGTTCTGTTCTTGAATTACATTGAACAAAAATATATCATTTTATTTTTAAACAAATTTTATGATTTCTGTTGTATTGTTGAATATACAGGATAAAATAAAGGATTCCAGGGAATGTGTAGTGTTAGGATTACCAAACAGCTTAACAAAGGTAAACTGGTTTGGAAGGAAACTTGTCCATAAAATATGTCTGGAAAGTTGAGTGAAGAAATTAACACGAGAATAATTGTAGGTAATAGAGCCTAATGACTGGAACTTATCCTTCTTCAACTGTTGCTCCAGCAATTAAATGTAAATAAATCTCTTATAGCACCAGTCGTATTTTCTGGGAGAGGGATTTGTTTTATGTTCCCATGATAGCTTTAAACCAAGATAAAAAAGCGTAAAAGGGACATGAGTTCAAGATGATAGATGAGAAAATGCTTAAGAAATAATCAAAACGGGTAAATCCGATATAATACTGTAGAAAAAAACTTTACCACTACAACCCGTGTGGGATTTCTGTGAAATTAATTTACACTGTTAATTAAAATTGATCATAAATAGTTAAAAATAAAATACAGTACATAATAGAGAATGTACTGTTTCATTGACAACGGTTTTGCAGGGAGGGGATTTGTCCTAGATCACGCTCAACCGCCAGATTTTTCCCCCTTATTTTGGTTACCCTATATTTATAAGTTATTGAATTATGGAAGTTATAAATATTTTTATTTTTAAAGAGAAAGGATAGGCCCTCGGCCAGGATTCGAACCCGGTTCCTCTGTCTTTCCGTGACAGCGCCCTACCATTTGAGCCACCAAGGCCGCCTGCCGGGAATTATAGATATATTTTATAGAGGGAGTTATGGAAGTTATAGATATATTTTTTATTTTATAATTAAAAGTTATGTTTTCTATTCAATATAAGAAACAAAACTATAAAAATTGTTGAAGGGCGTTAATTTTTTTGAGTCGACTAGAAATGCTCATTTTTGAAAACAATAGAAAAAAAAAGGGTTGAATAATTTTTCAACTGTACAATTAAGAAAAAAAGGCAGTATGCCAAAGAAAGACATACTTTGCATACCAAATGCATTTATTTAAATTATATTTTCATCTATGAATTTGGACTTCTATAAGTTGGCACATAACTTAAGACCTATCGTGTCTCTTTTTCATCTTCTCTTCCCAGTACTTCTTCATTCTCTCTCCAACCGCTTGTCTCTGATCATTGTCCACCCTCTCTTTGCTCGAGCCTTTGGCTTGTATTCTTCATTGGTTGCGTTTTCCATCAGTATCCTGAAGAGATTCTTGTCACGCATTATTTCTTCTGTAAAACCAATTTTGTTGGCATCTCGCTTCACTGCTTCTATCCATCCTACTGTTCAACAAATTAGGATGCTAATAAATTAGTACTACTTTTGGGTCTCTTGAAAATACGCTCTTCCAATTGTCTTAACAATGTTTGGCCAGTTTAGAGGCATGATGGTTATACTTACAATTTTGTACTTTATTTCTACCAAAAATACATAAAATAGGACTAGCGCTAAATTAAGAGAACGCACTGTAAGCCAACGAAGTCACCATAATGTTAGTACTTCAGTTGTAAAGGTACTTCGCTCGCTTTCTGAATAATATTTTTATTTTCTTGTTATCGATTTTCTCCATCACCCAGTCCGAACACATGACTGTGTGGGTGTGTGTGCAAAAATAAAACAGAATTTTATATTTCATTTCAAGGATGTTGTCCTTATTACATATTTTGCCCTTCTGATGGTATCATTTTCTGGCAAAGTGAGAAATGATGATATCATGCTGTACTGTTTAATGATGAGATGCGTTTCTATTCATCTAGTATAATGTTAGCCGAAGAGTCTACGGAGATCAAGGGATACCTACAATGTTGTCAGTTCATGCACTCCATCTTCTTTTTTTTCTGAGAGTGTCTATATTCTTACTTTGATGTATGAATTACATTCTTCTCAGGGTGGTTGGCTTTCTGTGTTGCTAGTTTGCTTCTCCTGGCTCCACTGTGATGTATACTCCATGCATGAATGAATGACTTGAAATATGAACGAATGAATGACTTGAAATATGAACGAATGAATGAATGAGAAAATAAGTGATGCACATTACTATTACACATTTTTTATAATAATGCCATTTTGTTCGGGTAGAAGACATAGGCAGATTAGAGATAGTTCTACTTCTATTTTGAGCATCTCAATTCATTTTTGCGCAGTTTATGTAGCGTTATACAGCAGTTGTTTTTAAGTTTATTGCCCATTTCGGAATATAAAATAAAATAATTTTACCTTGACTGAATGAGACTTTTGAAAAGGAGGCGATTTAAGATTCTGCTAAGGATATTGTTCGAAGGGGGGCGCTGATATAAATTAGAAGCAAGGTCTTAATTTAAATTAATCCTTCCTTAACAGAACTGGATAAAATTCATTAGGAACTCCTTGTAGGGTCCGCACCTCCGGCTGGATTAATATTCACTCGCTTCTCTGGCCTTCTCTTCTCTCGTCATTGGGAATTAATATCACTTTATAATTAAATTCTGATTACTTTTATTATTATTTATTAATTTAAAAGTAAGAACAAGTCGAAAATTGAAAAAAAAAGAAGAATACTTTAATTTTAACTTTTTAATCTTTATACTATCTTTGGTGCCGAGGATGTATTTTTAGAATAGAATAGAAAAACAATTTTACTCTGGGACCAGGTCCCTTAAGAATAACAATATTGTACAGAAATTAATAGAAATATTTCTGGCCAAACGGCTACATTCTAGAATATTACAATTGAATATGAACTGAAACGTATGTTCTCATAGAGGAAAAAAATAAATATATAAAACAAAAAACAAAACAAAAAATAAATAAAATAATAGCATAAAAAATTACAATATACAGAGATTAACTAATGCAAAAAGTAGATAAGAACATCTAATAACACGAATAATAGTATCATAATGACTGTGGCATATTTTCACAGATACACATATAAATTATTTACATATTAGAAATTAAAAATATATATATATATATATATATATATATATATATATATATATATATATATATATTATATTTACACCATACTTTTTTATGATATATTTTGGAAGGACTTATTTATTTATTTAGACTTAAGTTATTTCATTTATTTTATATTTTATTTGTTTGATTGGTGGATAAACCATTCGTGTATAGGTGATTTTTACTTTCAATAATTTATTTTCAATTCTAATCTTTTCAGCTGATCATTCTGATCATATAGAAACGGATTCGGAGAATTTCATTTTGTAATCCAAAGTTGCCGCTTTACCCATCCATTATTGATAATATTTTTGTATACATTTTTGATATAAAATAGAATGTTATATATAAATATATAATGGATAAATTAGGATAATTAATAGTGTTTAACTAGAATACATTTAAACAGAGATTTATTAGATATAATAACAGTTGAGCTACAAACTGGGCGAACAGTACTCGAGCTAAGGCACTAGATTACAGAGAGGTTGATGATATAATTCCGCGGGTCTGAGACCTGTCAAGTCGGGGATTATTAACCATCTCTCGAGCCCCCCCTCCCGGCTCTCAGCGCCATTATATTTCTTCTCTTTTAGAAAAGAAAACGTATTTCTTAGGAGAGCACCTCATTAATACGTTTTCTCAAAGGATATTTCTTGACATCGTGACGCCTCTACAAGTCAATAGCAGGATCGGCATCAAAGGGATCCTTTCCCCTTCAAAGATCCGACTAATTTATTCTCATTATCTCTCCGAAAAAGTAAACTCAATATGAAGCTAAGATAGATCAATATGAAATATATTACTCCAGTATCTAACTATACCACTACAAACTATGAAGGGTCTGGGGATCAGTACATGGTAGAGACTGTACTGTTTCTTGGAGTACTGTTGTGCAAGAATTTTCTCCCTTATTTGGATTGGGTGATCCTCAGGAGGGTCCTAGATCCTATAGTATCCACCTCCAGCCGTTAACTGATTAAATAAATGTCTGCCAGCGAGCGGAATTTTAACCCAAGACCTTCTGCATTGCAGCTCAGCGCTCTATCACTGAGCAACTCCAGCGCACACTAGCAATAGATCGAAGAATCAAAAAGTAATCATGAATCAAATCATTGATGTATCCGTTGAAAATTCACATTTCAACGGATACATCCATATATTAGTTTTTTTATATTAATTTGTCCATTCCCACAAATCCAGTCAAATAACCTTTATCCTTTGAAGGAAACCAATGACTTCCTGTCCTTCAGTATCCCACTGCTTCATGTAGAATACGATACTTAGCATAACATCTCGACAAACGTTTAACCTTGAATCCTCATACTAGACTGAAAATACATGAAACTGCTCGCCTTTTCAGGCTATTGCAACACTTACTAGACAAACGCTGTAAGCTCCCAATTAATTACAAAAGACTCATATACATGACTAATATAAGACCTATTTGAACTTACTTTGGATCTCCACTAAGCCATCGAAATCCTCCCGTATACAATCATTACAACCCAAAATCCTTTACGCTCCTTAATTTTTTCGAATAAAGCCATACATAATGACCTTAATGTACCATTTGTAGCTGAACCCGACACCAGTCCATTCATGAAAAACTTCATTCCCACTCAAACCCACTAGTTTTAAACCTAGCTACTTCTTCAATTCCTGATAATCATTCGAGGCGTCTGAAAAGAAGATGAGCTCGTGAGTTGAAATTGTTATTTGAGCACTACCGCTGGGTGGTTTTCTACTTGCCTTTTTCTTTGTCCCTAAGTATCATTCCTATACAACATCTACTTGTTATATTATTATAATATAATTGTAAATTTAAATGAATAAATTAATAAATAAAAAAAGAAATAATTCGTCTGGTGCTAATATACACGTCCGGGACATGGCCCAGTTGTCTGCTGGTTTTTGAAAGAAAAATTCTAACAAAATTCTGAGAAAGATGGGAGCATAAATATGTCGACGTACAATGATGAGCTATACCAAATTTATAGGAGCTGGATGTGTTTCATAAGAATCTTAGAAAAAAATATTTATTTGCATACATCAACGGAAAGAGAAAGAAATGGACAGATGAGGCAGAAAACGATGCACTGAAATTAGGTTACACATGAGTGGTAGAGTGCTGAATTGCTATGCTGAAGTTGCCGGGTTCAAAACCAGCTGTGACAGATAAATTATTTAATGTACAAACAGATAGACCCTCCTGGGGCTCACCAAACTTCTAAAAATTGGATAACCTTCATTGGGGGAAAACCGGTATTGGGTGGTCTTGGAAAAATCACCTGCATAATTGTGGTCCTAGAAGGAATACAGTCCCTATTATGTAATGAACATAACATATTTATAATAATAATAAGATCATAATATCCCCCACAACAGACCTGACATATATTGCTCAAAGATAAAAAAACTAAAAAAAGAAACCATCATCGAAGTTGGGGTGCCTGCTGATGATAACGTTTTTAAAACATTAAGTGAAAAAATTTGTAAATACCAAGAACTATGCGAGGATTAAGACATCTTTACCGATTGCTGGAAGTTAAGGTACCACCGAATATCGTATCCTGCAATGGTTTGATTCCTGAGGAAACAATGAAGTCTATTAAGGCGCTTGAAATAAGCTGGGAACTTGAAGAAGCAGAAAATGGTTAAGCTGGGAACTGCCAGCATCGTCAGAAAATTCCTCAACATTCCAAAGTAATTATGAAATGAACCATACCCTTGACTTTGATCCGCGTTGGTGTATTTATCCGTAATAAGCCGAGAAATCCAAAATTAAAATAATAATAATGTCTTTATTTACTCTGGGACAAGTACCTTTAGAATAACAATAGAGGCATTGTAAGCTTTTATTCCTTAGAGTGTAAAATAATTACAATTGATTAATTATTACAGATAATTTAGTAAGTGAGAAAGAATAAAAAAAAATAATAATGAAAAAAATGCAAATTACCTCCAATAACAACATTTTAAAAAAATATTAGAAGAAGAAAAAAAAAGTTTACAATAATTAAATAAGAAAAACAATTTATAGTTACATATATATCAAATTTATGCCAAGCAAAAAAACAAAAAATATTGAAGAAAAATACAAACAATACTATCAGTACTTATTTCCTCCATTTCTCCTTTTTTTAAATATCTAACTAGCTGATATTAATACATATGTACGTGGTTTATATCCCTCACTATGCATATACATACATAATCAAATATACAAGTGTACATTAAAAAACTTTAAATTAAAGAACAATAGATACTTTGAACATTTGAACATAAACATGAAGTAATTAAGGTTATAAATAACTGAAGAAAACCTAACAACAGCTGGAACCTTCTGGCCAGGTGTTTTCAGTGGTTGCCATGGATACCAGTGTGGGCTGTATATTTTGGGAATATCACAGAACCCAAGACCATCCATGGGTTGTAGTGGTTTAGGTTTTCTTTTTTATTATTTTAATATTCTAACTTAAAACCGGAAATCATATAATTATTATTGTGATAGAAAATTGAAATATCCCTAAATTAATCTGGTATTTTCTTAGGGGTGACAGGGTTAGGGGTTAAGGGGGAGTTGTTTTTTTATCAGAGGGGGTTGATCCCCTTTGGCGTGTCCTAATGCGTTTCCTCTTCCTCCAGGTCCATTAATAACGGCATAAACGATTCCTCCACTTCTTGTTTAATATCCGCTAATGGCTGCCATCAACATCTATCAAATATGAACAAACGCTACAATTAGGAGTCGCTATTCATCGCTTTAATTAGACCTTTTTCGTGAGGCCATCGTCGCTTTTAGAGCGAGCTCTCCCCTGCCCACTTTCAACCGAATATCTCGTTAAAAATTTTCAAAGAAAAAATGAAACCTAATAATTTTGAAGGGTCCTATCAAAGGGATGAGTTAATTCTAAGGTACCTTCTAAGAATTTTTATTCTCTCTTACTGTTTACCGTAAATAATTGAATAAT
This sequence comes from Arma custos, assembly GCA_037127475.1. Classification (NCBI taxonomy): domain Eukaryota; kingdom Metazoa; phylum Arthropoda; class Insecta; order Hemiptera; family Pentatomidae; genus Arma; species Arma custos. The sequence continues at coordinate 21,301,420 of CM073763.1, read as the reverse complement.
TAATAAAACATCGTTTATGTACGGTTTTTTAGTGGGAATAATATTATGTTTAATGAACTAATGAATGAAAACATAAGCTCCGACTGGCCCAAGACCATCTATCCTGAATGGAGTACCTACTCCAAGCTCAATATACGAAAATCATGAGAAATAAGGCAACTAAGTGTCGTGCCAGACAAAACTGCTTCACTAAACTAACAAAAAGTGTCAAAATTATGTAACTTTGGAGTCATTCACATTAGATCTAGAACACCTCATGTACATATTTTCTTATTACGTCCAACTTTTATCACATAATTTGGATTTTTCCCCAAATATGTATGGAATAGACCCTGGGAGATCATTTTTCCAAATTTCCTTCATCTTTTCTCCATGAATTTCATTTTCTCTTCTCTGTCCATCTGTTTCTTTAATGATCCCTTCTTTGATTTTTTTTCGTATCGGACTTCATTTCAACTGTCTTTGTTGTACTTGTTAATATTCGCCCAGTGCTCCCTCATTGGTCATGCTGCTCCCTTATTTCTTCCGTCCATTTCCTTCCCGTCTTCAGCTTTGGTACTTGAAAATCCACTTGAGTATCCAGTTTCAACCTATTACTATTTAAAAATTCCTTCTTCTAACTTTTATTCGAAATTTATATACTAAGCAAAATAATATGTAAATTAACAGCAATATCTGACTGACTGAGTTCTCTACCGCTGAGTGGAAACCGATCCCAGTTGGAACAATGGACCGTTGGTGAGTTGGCCAGCTCCTTCGCTAAACAATAGTCCGGGGCTAAACATTAGTCCGAATCTCCGAGTGAGCCTCTTCTTGTTTAGAAGCATCAATAATACTCTACAGTTCACAAGGATCTCTCCCCGCTTTTCAATTGCTATCAAACTTTCAACAACCGCTTCAAGTTTCAAACCAAGTCGAGCTGATGGAGAAATTTTTGGTCTTCAGGGCTCATTCGTATTTTAGTGTACAATATGAAGAGACATGAACAAATCCTTGCTCTCTCTCAGAAACAATAAATGATTATTCAATGAACTGACGCAAGAAATCATGTCAATGATTTTTATAGGTTGGTTCAGGGTTAACTCGCCAAACTGAAACTAGGTGCCTCAAAACAAGAAAAAAAGCTGATAGGTAGGTCGCCGAATGCTTTTGTAGGAGATCTACACCTAATGATTTTCATTGTTATGAAATATTTAGGCTTAATGAGTAAATAGAATTTATTTTATCTGTTCTGGCTACTTAATTAATTAATTAAATGTTCATATCAAACCTTCATATTAAATGTTATTCAAAGTGACTTTCTTGAGGATAAAGACAGGCTCGGCATCTTTCTTCAACAGCATCACTGGCGTAACGGCACTGGATATTTGTTATTGTTTGACAAGATTAAATTATTATTCTTCCTAAAGGATAAAGGTAATTGAGCGGCCTAGGCGTTTTTTTTTAACCCCAAACAAGCAATGCAGTGGTGCTAGGTCTGGAGAGCGTGCAGGCAAAGCCATTGGGATAATTAACATTTAGCCATTGCCGTGGACCTCTTCCGTAATGTGAAGGACGACCATCTAATTGAAACATGTTCCTTCTCAATTGTAATGGATTATCTTCAACTAAATCACAGAAATTTCAAAAATCTTCTGAACTTGTCTTAATGCTTTGAACAACATTTAATATGAATGTTAGTGTTTACATTTAATGAATAAAGCAGTTGAAAACAAGTTGTATTTATTCATTAATCCTAAATAATTCATAACAATGGAAATCATTAGGTGTGAATATTTTGTAAACAAATAGTTTGTGGATATACCTCCATTGGAAATTTTTTGCTTGCTTTAAGGTCCTTAGTTCAAATTTGCATTTTGGCTAGTTAACCCTGAAACACTGTGTAAAAATAATAATTGTATGTTCTATGCGACGATCAGAAAACATGATTTGTGTTTTCTTCCGTTCATTGATTAGTAATTTATTGATTTTTGAAAGAGCTAAGATTAGTTCTAGACTCTTCCAATTATATCCTAATATACGAAGTGGGTCGATCCTGAATTTGATCCTCAAGACCGAAAATTTCTCTATCAACTTAACACCCTTATTTTGTTTCTCAATTTAATTTATTTTTAACATTCTGAATTGTTATTGTCTCACAACGTCGCCAAAATTATTCCTTATGGCCTGAACCAAATGATTCTGTTAACTATATTATGTAAAGGCTATTATTACTTTCAGTTTTGACGATAATAATAATAATTAATAAGAATAAGAAATAAATTGGAGATTTTCACTTTATAACTACCTTTGATTAGAAGAATTATTCACACTTCCACACTGACAGAACCATGATGGAAGACGATGAACCGATCCTTCTGGCTCATGCTGCTACTGCGCTATTGCAGGGAGGAAGTACAAATCACTAAGAGTGATGAATGAGGGAAGAGCGTGCTATTTAAATGGCACTTCCGGTGTAGGAGCCCTGAGGTATTTGTTTTTCCGTTTCCCTCCTGCGAGGTGGATATTAATTACCTCGCTGCAACTGCCTGGTTTTTCACCCCCTTCCCTCCACCATACACCCCTCCTCTGTTCCCTAGATTTTATATAATCCAGGTTATTGATGGTTGCGTGGAATGTAGTACGTTAGTAGGCTTTAGGTTTTTAATATTGATAGCCTTAGGAGGGATAAATCTCTCCTGACGTTAGGGTAGGCCATTTAAATAGGACTACCTTTAAGATACAGGGTGTTGGTTTTAATATTATTAAATGAAAAATGGTTATTCATAATGAATATTATCGCTTTTAGACCATATGTGTAATTTTGAAAACATACCCTATCTAACTAACATATGGATAATGATGAAATATCATACAATAGTGTGATTCTCGGGATTGATGAACTTTCGCTACAGTCCCTGGCCGTATTAATGTGACCACTGGGTAGAATCGTTCTTGTTACATGTTCGCATTATCTTTTTGTATGCGTAATGATGTAAATCGAGTTTAAATATTAGTTTTATGTTAATAATATGTTAAGTTAGTTATCTGATAATAATATGAAATTGAAAAAAATAGTTTCGAAAATAAATCTTTTTTTTAATATTTTGTGGTGTCACCCTATTTACACCCTATTTTACATGAAAAAACTATCAAAATAGTTAAAATATATGATAAAAATAATAAATCAATAATAAACTTACCGAATCCGACTTGTATTTAATGAAAAAGAAACAATAAATCCCCAAAAATTTCAAACACAAATTATGCACGCCGTCACTCGTAAAACAAAATGGCTGTACTAAAACCGATGCTGCCATTACTAAAAAAAAATACTTTAAAAAACTTATAACAGTGTTGCCATTACTTAAAACATCAATTTATTAAGACACGCGAAAGTATATAAAAAAAATTAGGAAAAAACAAAAATAAAATAATCTTTCTTGGTGGTCACATTAATATGACTATATAAATTTATTTTATCTTAAATCACTTACCAGTAGGAATCAATGTCGAAATAATATTAATAAAGCCCAATCACAAACATATAAAGCATATAAAAGGCCGATATTGTCTTGAAAAGTAGTCATTGCTTATATTACAACTCCATTTCAAGCCATGAACAATTATGATCAAACAATTCTGCTCCCGTCAATACAGTTAACTCTCTCTGGCCAATTCAAGTTAAGTTCTTATCCATTGAGGCTGCAGGTATTATTATAACTAATAACCACAAATAATTATAAATTACAATACTTCATTTCCATATTGTAACGAAGTAAGTAAAAATATTTATTTTGGGACTAGGACTCATAAGAATAAGAATGATGTTATAATAAAAAAAATATTCAAAAACCTTCTATTAAAATCACCAATTAATGTTACAAATAATACATTACTAATATACAAAAGAGGAATACTTTTCTGTCTGTGTTAAAGTGCTTATGTTTTAACTTTTCTTTTATTGTATACAAATTATAACACTGTATATAAATTGAACAAGAAAAATCCTGAGAAGAATGTTTGGCCTAAAAAGGATCGATAATCAGGCACAATAAAGGGCTTTACATATAAAAATTTATCAGGATGTAGCAGGATTCATAAGGATCTTAATTCTTCGAGGGTCCGGCCATGTTCCGAGAATGGATAACGGTTTGCAAATCAAAAAACTATTTTTTGTGTACGTCGTTGGAAAGGGAAAAAAAGCGAGACCAAGATTGAGAAGGACAGAATTAAACTCAATGCCCTTGCTGAATTTTTAATGATATATTAACAAATAAGTCCTGCTTTAAATGCCACAATGAGAAAAGGTCGCTTTCAGTTTGACAGGCTACATTAGTCCTGTAAACTGACATTAATGATTTGCATACTTGTACCATTACGCAGCAATATAGACTATAAATAATCAATGGAGTAGTAAGGTAGTCGCTTCTAGTCTCGACTGCCAGGACAATAACTTACACGAGGCCCAGGTAACAATTACCTTATGTTAATGGTCGCCGGGGATCCTTCCGACATCTAGATAGTCCTTACAAGGCTGCTCCGGGACCAAAAGGAAGACGGCCCGGGAAAGGCAGTCCTCCGCCCTCAAGGGGAGGACTAATAAGGACAAGAGTATTAATTTATTCCGGCCACTTTTCTCAAGGAAGAAGATCACGACCCTATTTGAAATGCTAATAGGCTCATTGTTGGGGGAGTCGCGGGGCTGACGGGAGAAGACGGGACTGGACGGGACAAATGATGAAGACCGGGACATTTCCTATCGCGAAGGCTAATTGCTCTTTGTCCGGAGGATATCTCCGACTTGTCACCGCCGCCCTTCGAGGACTGCCGGCTGGAGCAGCATCCTAGAGAGGATATCTTCCAAGTGCTCTGTCACGAAGAGGAAATCCACGACCCGATAGCCTGTCTTGTTCCCTGCACATTTTACTCTGCAAGGAAGATTTAGTTCAAGCAATAAGTTACTATTATTGTTTTTTAATTAGGAACTCAAACATTATTAATAGATAATTATTATGGATGGTTATAAAAATAGTAGAGTTTAATATGGAACAACGGGTTTACAATCTTCAAGAATAATGAAATAAGTGTCAGTAGGATTTAGTTTCAATCATTGTTCAATTACTAGGCTTAAAAACATATCATCATAAAAAAAATAAATACAAATTTGTTTCCTTACAATCCTAAAGTAAGGGAACTGAGTGAAAATGCTGAGAGGCGATACCACCAAAATGAAATAAAAACTGGTATGAATCTAATGAAGCTCATTTAGTCGCTGTAAACTCGATAACCTTCCTGGGTAAAACCTTGTGGTTGAGTATGATCTTACTTAGCCAACTTCTCCCACTGGCTGGCCAAATCACATCCCTGCACAACCTTTGGCTTAGAAACAACAAAGTCTCCTTCTGATACTGTCCCAGCACCAATATTTTTGAGCATCATTCGGGTACTTTTTTTCTTTTTTTTTTACGTTGAGCCATTCTAGACAACGTTTGTTTCAACTGTTATTTTCTTCTATTTCATCCGATCCCCATCGTTTTCTTTCCTGCGTCCGATTTGCACCTGTATTTCTTTTTAGTCTTCCTTGTACGCCTGGTTAATTCTTTTTTTTTTTAAGATTAATTTATTGCTATTTACAACTGTAATAATATTACAACAAGTAAATTTGCTAATATGAACAAATGACATGAAAACAAAAAACACTTGTTGAGAAACTACCCATCGGTAGCACTCCAATAAAGTTCTATAGTAGATGGTCTCGAGGCCATCTTCTTTTCAAACGTCTCGGAGGGTTATCTGGAATAGTATGGGAAGCAAGTTGAGGGACTAGCGGATCCAAGTGTGTATGGAGCTTTTCATGGAAGGATAGGTATCTAGTTTGGGCCAAATCAGCAACATATGGGATATTAAGATCATGATGGATGAGTTTGTGACATGATAAGGAGAATTGAGGATTTTACGAAGGATTTTGGATTGTAAGGATTGGATACGAGATGAATTGGATGGTTTAGTAGAGCCCCAAAGCTCAACTCCTTATGTCCCAATAGACCTGATAACTGTTATGTAAATGAGTCTTTTGTAATTAATTGCGAGCATAGAACGTTTGTCCAGTAAATATTGAAGTAGGCGAAAAGTCGAGCAGTTTGTTTTCTTTTCAGTCTTGGATGATGGTTAATTCTAAAATTCCTTCCTAAGTGAAGAACGTCATGCTACCCGGAGAGACCTCGTCCTCTATACGTGTTAGCCATTTTCAGTTTTTAAGTTACCTATATACTCCTTGGGTCATTCTGTTCTTGTTCATATTTTGAAGGTACTTATACAATTGAATTTTGCTCATAATTTTTCCCTCCATGATTTTATAGAGCAAATATCAATATTTTCTTTTTCAGGAGTAACCGTTCTGCCGCATACAGTGAATCTGTGCGGAGTGTTACTGTAACTTTTTTTTATTGTTAAGTATTTAATTTACCAATAATATATTAACATTAGGGATGTCGTATTTTTTGTTAAATAATCGAATCAGGGTTTACATGTAATATAACGTCAGGTTATTCCAGTTTTCAACCGTTATTCCAAAGAAAACATGAAATCGGGCGACACCGGCAGTGCAGAATTAATACGCATTGGGAGAGGATGGAACCGTGAACACTAACCTACTTTAGACAACACGCTAATGAAGTACTAGAGTCGAGTGGAGATATCTCCGCGGTCGTTATCCTGATCAGTCAAAGCCGGTGCGGGCTGCTGGGGTGAGATGTACTTCTGCAACGGGGAAGCTCGGAAGTAGGTGTCATCTAGGGTACTTCGCGGCCCTCCGCCACTTAGTACTTCACACTCTTCCTTTTAATGAGTTGTCGTATCTCCGTCTCGTTGAAATTAGCCTGTCCAAAGGGCAGAAATTAAATACCATTTTCTCTAATGTGGGTAATTTCAACATCAATAACAATATATTCTTTCCTAAATATGATATCTACTTTACTTTTTTAAATACAATATCGACTGACTAATTAAGAATTCCAAAATAAATTTATTAAGATGAAGTTTTCCAATTACATTGACAAATACATGAGAATACAATGTATTGAACTTTGAGGAATATTCAAATAAAGAAAAATATTAAATGGGGTAAAAGTGGCCCTCAAGAGAAATAAAAAACCTTCGTATGAATAAATGGTTCAATTCCCCGTCAAAAAACTAGATACATAGTAAATTTGACTTCTTAAATGTGGGTGTTTAGTTTATCATGAGATGAAATTTATCATGAATTTGATGAAAAATCTTCATCATCAATGACAGTTTCTTCGATAAGTCACCACAAATTAAGTAAATAAATGTCTGATACATAAAAGAATCTTCGTATTAATAATTAAATAATTTCTTAAAATTAACGAATAAATAATATATAAACTTGGTATTAATAAATAAAGAGATCAACTAAAATTGTTTTTATTGATGTAAAAATAATTATTGAGACCATGGGAAAATTCCAAGGAAAAGCCCTTAAGTCTCCAAAACTAAAACATAAAATTAAAATATAAATATAAAATATTTTAATTTTCTGTTTTAGTTTTGGAGACTTAAGGGCTTTTCCTTGGAATTTTTCCACGGTCTTAACATTTCTGTATTGTCTCTTTTTACCTTTCCCTTTTCAATAGTAAAAATAATTATTGAATAAATTTTTGTCAATAAATAAAAATGTTCTTTTTAATTAAAAGATACACACTAAATAAAAGTCTTATTATTAAATAAGTAGTAAATAAATTTCTTATTAAGCTATAAAATAAAAAATTCTTATTAGTTAATAATTGATTAGCAAATACTTTATTAATTTTATTTATTAATAAATAAAGAAACTTATTATTGAATATTAAATAAATGAATTATTAATGAATAAATGGTAATTACTCTTCTTGTTAATCAATTTAATTTTTATTACGTAAAATAGCTTATTATTTAATAAGTAATTATGTAACTTTTATTATTGTTTAGATAAATAAAGCACACATTTCTATATAAACATAAATGAACTTCAATATGACATAATGTCTTAATTTCATGTATGGACATATTTCATATCTAAATTAATATTGATTATGTAATAAATTAGTAATAAAGTACATAATAAATAATAAATAAACATTTTCGTATTAATAAATAAATAAATAAACTTCGTATACATAAATCAATTACCTATTAATATATAAACACAAATTATTAATAAATCTGTAATAAGTAAACTGTATATCAATAAATATGTAAATAATGATGTGTTGTTATTCATAACCTTTAAAAGATTCATTCAAAGACTAACAGGACCTAGATTGTGCAGAAACCCTTCGTGAAATATGACTAACCCTAAAGGAGTATTGTAGGGCGATGTAAGGACATTGAGGTGATGAATTAAAAGGCGCGAATGATGGATGGGTGGTGATGTGGGTTAGCTGGGTTAGCTGGCATCCCATTCCATCCCGTTCCATCCTTATTCCATCCACTACCATCCCTCACTCCCTTCGTCAATATTGTCTCACTGCGACAATCTTTTAATATCCACCTACATTACTCTAGATTTTAGCCTTGGAAATTTCGTATTATACTCCGAATATTTAGCCAAAGTTCTTATTCTGTATTTTAATTGAACATTTATTCAAATACACTTTTATAAATTGGAATAAATGTAACATTTCTAAATTAACCTGATTATTTATTTAATTTTTCAAATAACGACGAGTCATTGTTATCTAATTTACGGAGGAAATTTCAATTTTAAATTTACAATAAAAATAAACTTTCATAAAATTGGTTTTATATATTCTGTATCTAGGCTAAAGAATAAGTATGGTTATTCGCTTGAATTTAATAAGTTAATGTTAGAGAAGAAATTAGTTGACTGGAACTTTCACACACTGGAATTTCACATCTATTTCTCACATCATCTTTTGGCATCCATCATATTTTAATATCATAGAGTTCATTATTATTTAGCATCATGATTTTTGCTTTTTATCTCCATTCTCTAACTGAATTTGCATACCTATTTTCTATACGTTTCTTCTATTTTTACATCACATTTTATATTAATACAACTTCATTCTAATTGTATACAGTTATATAATTAACTTCCCTTACTTATATTTTCTATTTTCTATTTATATTTTACTTTTCTATTTTTCATTCACGATATTTCTTATCTTTGCTTTCTACATATTTCTTCCATTATTTATTATTTGGCATCACATTTTGTTACAAATTTCTTTCAGTTTTCTTATGTTAACTCTCTAGCAGTCTATTATCATACATGTTATATTTTATCTGTATTAAAGTAGGTTCTCCATACTTTTATATCTCTCCCTTATATTGTTATGTTTATACTTTTTTCATTTTGTAACTTTCTGTTTACCTTCTTTTTTTTCTCTTTGTATTTTGTTTGCATTATCACCTTTCGGTATTCTGTGAAAATTTTATTCATATAATTCTTTCACTATTTCTTTCATTTTTCTATTACTCTACATATATTATTATATTCTTGGTACTGTAGTGTAATGTATTTTTATAGTTATTTTGTTTTGTCTGTTTTCTCTCATAGCCCTGAAGATGATCTATAAAATAGGTCGAAACGTCGGCACACTTAATAAATAAGTATTCACTTATTTGGTGTTTCATTTGACTGCACCATACTTTCTCCATCCTTAAATAAGTTAATGTTTAGTCTCTTTTCTTGTAAATTCCTTACATTTTTTTTTCTGTTATTTTGTCTAGTTACTTAATGTTTTTTTTCACGAAATTAACTGTTTTTATTTTTTGTTGCATTTTTTATAGTACCTTATGATTTTTACTAGGTAGCCTTTTGGACTGATGTATATTCTGTTATATGATGTTTTCTTTGTCATTCAAAGGGACCCAGTTTCGGAATAAAATTATTTTTCTCTCCTTTTAATGTAATGTTATTTTTGATGTGAAACATCTAATGGCGCGTTTGGCGAGTGAGAGCTGTTGATGTGATCCCGTGATGCGAAAACTTCGAGCAGCCTCGTGGTTCCTCGGTTCTCTCCGCCGCTTAAGTTCCGCGCACAGGCCGACTTGGCTCTCTCGCCACTACGACGCTTCTCTGTATCGCTTTTCTTATGTGTATATGTGTATAGCGTAATAATATTAATAACTAAATATTGATGATAATAATAATAGAAGAATATTGATAATAATTAAATAATAATAATAATCCAAGGGAATTTACAAGATATGGCACAACAATAGATGCAGTATTTATAGCGTTTAAAGTAACACTTTCGTTGCTTATTTAAGTTACCACCGGCCTATTGTAACTTTGATACCATCAAAGTATCATTATTGATGATACTGAATTGTAATATTTTATTTGGATTAAAATGGTCTTTCATGTATATTTTTTAATGAAAATAATATTATTTTTATAACATAAATCTAAAAAACAATCTGTATTCCCTTCCATTACATCATTTTCTTACACTTAAATAATTAGTTCTTTCCCAATAACATCCAACCTCTATGTTTCACATCGATCAGGCGTCTTATTTTTTTTTTTAATATTGAGGGAGGCACCATTTTGTATTTATTTTTATTTATCATAAAGAGTTTGGTACAGGTGATTGTTACTCAGTTCAATTCATGTAGCGCTAGAATGAGCTAACTCGAACTGAAAAAGGTTTAGCTCCGATAATATAAGGGGTGGATAATAAGGAAATAATTAATTTATTCCACAAATCCTTCTTTTACACAATGCCTTGAAGGAAAATATTTTTTTCATATTATAGAAACCGACACAACAAAAGGCGTTTTCATCTGAATTCAAAAATAAACAAACCATTAAAATATTCCCCACTTCCATTTTCTAGATATGACACTACATAATATTTACTTTCTTTCAACAAAAGGATCTCGTATCTGGATGGTCCCAGTTCTCTTTGAAGGAAATTTTATTTATTTTTATTCTTTTTAAATTAAAATTAACAGTGTTTTTTTAAAAAAGCTCTCAAGTGTCACACGAACAAAGTGAATGTAATTTGAGAAGCGAAAATAAAAAAGATCTTAGAATTCCTTAAGAATTTCCTAATTTAAATTTTATTTAAAATTAAAACTTACTTGTAAACATATTCGTCTACAAGTAATTTTTAGTCTAACTTTGACGTGTAACTACTAGCATCCCCTGTCTAAAAACTAAAGAGTGATTTAATATTAAGTACTATAAGTAGAATATTCTTCCCTAACGAAAACATTATACAGTAGCATGGCTTACCCTATAGTAATTATATAGTAAATCAGTAGTAATTTACTATCATCTATGCAGTAACGTAGTATTGTTCGTAACTAAGAGATCCCATTCAGCTGTTGCCTCTGATGTATCGGTCTCAATATTTTTTTCTTCTTCTCGTTTTGTAGTATAGTTTTCAGACAGAGATAGCTCACTATTGCGGAACCAAATGGACAAACAATGTCAGCAAAAAAGAGAAGAAATGAGTTGGTAATAAAAAAAAACTGGACAATACTAACAAAAATAAAACCTGGCATGACAGATGGATGGGAAACTGGAAAAGGTTTATTTACCGAAGAACTTTACCAATTCATTTTAACCAAACAGTCGAGGGAAATGATTGAGCAATCAAATTTTTAGAAATATATTCTTTTTAGCCTATCCTGAAATATGTAAGATTTTTAATTAAATATTTTATTTACGTAATAAACATATTGTTTTTTTATTACTGTTATATAATAGCAAATTTTATTAAATAATGAGATAGGAATCACGTGGATATATAAAATAACAAAATATATTTAAAATCAGTAATGATCGAATATAAAGATTAGACAACTACACAATTCAAAACTATTATTATATATATATATATACATATATATATATATATATATATACTACTAATATTATAAATGCGAAAGTTTGTATGTTTGTCTCTCTTTCACGCAAAAACTACTGAACGGATTTGGATAAAACCCTACAGTAATATAGGTTAGACATCAGAATAACACATAGGCTACCGCAAGGGCGTATTTAGGGGGGGGGGGCACTGAGGTACGTGCCCTCCCTCCAAATACGCCCCCCAGACAATTTTTTAGGTACTAGGGAGAATCTATTATAGTACATAATTAAAGGCAAATATAATCTACTTTTCCTAATAATATTATATATGTGAAAGATTTAGGGGGGGAACGGGGGCACGTGCCAAATTTTTTTTTGTGTTCTGTGGAGAATCCATTATAGTACATAATTAAAGGCAAATCAGGAACATATCATTTTGAAATTTGCAGATAGGCTCTTTGTAAAATTCAAGAATGAAATTTGGATAATTCCACCTCCAAGGGTTTCCCCCTTAATATAATAGGGGTTCGAAGATTGTATGGAATCCGTCAGTTTTGAAGTTAGACACCTGAAATTTTGGATGTAAGAGCAACTTATAGTTAAAAAAAAAAAATTATTTATTTAAAATGATCTGTCACGAAACTTCATGTGGCAGAGCAAATTCTACGCGAGCGAAGCCGCGGGAAAAAAGCTAGTATATATATATATATATATATATATATATATCTATATGTAAAATAGTTTATAAATAGTTAGGCTATGTAGGATTAATAATGTAACCTACATCTACTATGGAAGTACCAAGCTTTCCCTAACATATGTTTTATAGTATTTTCTTTTATTCTTTCAATTGTCACATAAATACATTCCAGGAGTCTAAAGAAGCATGAATAATTCAGTTTATTCAGGTATTTCTTTTCTGATTGTATTTTTGTATTAATATCTGTAATTTGTACTAGAATATAGAATTGAGCACATACATACACAGGATAATTTTTTCCTAATTCTCCCTGAATCTAAATACATGACTATGTCTCTCTCCTGTATTCGCATTCCATTCCTGAATTTTAAAAGACCTGAATTTAACGAAATAGATCGGAAATCATTGTATTTTTTTTAATATATTTTGTTTTATTTTATTTTAAATTATATATAAATTTGTTGGGGTAAGAGAAAAAAAAAAACATTTTCCAGTCATTGTTTATTCTCAATTTTCACTCTATTCGAGACGTTTCGACACTATGGTGTCATTTTCAATCTTCTTTTTTTTTCCTGCATTTTTAAAAAAATCCTTTAAATTTTTTTTTTTTTACATAGTCAATAAGTCTAAAAAGAATTTGTAAAAAAAAAAATAAATTAACAATAATTATATTACTATACATAATTTAACATAAAATGTCCAAAATAACTCACTATAAGCCTAGATACCTGGAAAGTCATATTTTTTAAAAATCCTTGGGAGATCATTAGTCCTCCATGGTCAATAAAATAATATTACATTAAAAGACCAAATCTTGATCTTTGAACTATTAGATCCTTTTTCAGTTCTATGAAACATTTAACTTTAATATAAAATACCAAAATATGTTTAAACAACACATCAACAAAATAATAAAAAGTAAAAACTAATTTTTTTTTAAATATTAATTTATTATTTTTTTATATAATTTTAAAAATATTTTATCAAATCAATTAATTAATTATGAAATTTTATAAAATTAATATATGGAAAAATTTTATAAGATCTACTAGTAGGTTATATGTTCAAGTTATTTTAACTATTATCTGATTTGTTTTCAAAGTATAAGGCATCTTATGTTCTATTATTTTTTTATTTTAAAACATTCGTTGGATAACCCCTTACAAAGAAACTGAGTTTGCTTAAAATGGTTACAGGTACAATGTTTTTGTTTTTTTGTAAAAAAAAATCATTGTATTACATCCTGTATATTTTGTAAAATGATGCAGTATCTCCACCTGTACAATATTTTCAACTTTTTCGGATTTCTAATTGATATATTCCTTTTCTTCTGATATTTGATTCAATTATTCTTCGTATAACATCTGGATATTATATCTATACTATCTAGAACAGTTCATTCCATTCTTTAACAATGCTCTGCACAAGATTACAGTGCTGTAGAGCTTCTTGCCTGTAATATTTCTAGAAACTCTTGAGCATGCTCCTATAACACCATGAGTTTTATGGGTGCACCATGTCAGAAGCGAAAGTATACCACAACGAATATATAAAACCACTAGAGATATTGGTCAGCATCAAAAGATATGAAATGGGCATGAGCATCATTGCATGGTCATACACAAGACTGAAGACAAGAAAGGTCCAGGTTGCAGTTGTCAGTCCTGGTTGAGGAACCTGAGGCAATGGACAGGATTAACATCGACAGACTTGTATTTTTGCAGTAGTCAGTAAAATAAGATAGCGTTATAATCGCCAACATCCAAAGATGATAGGCACTTCAAGATGGATCTTCTTGGTAAACTATGGATCAAATTGTTAATATATTAATCTTATATATTATTATTACTGATCACAGTTGGCTATTATTTATTTTTCTACGAAATAAACATGTTTATATGTACTGTTTATATGAACATGTTTGTATGAACTACTAATGTTTTACTGTCAAGATCTTAAGTTTTGGATCGAAGTCTCTACTTTGACATTTATTTTATCAATGACGGAAATATTTGGTGGAAGTTGGAAAGGACAATTACATCTGTACTTGTCGGGAATACAGGCAGGGAATTATTAATGACAATTCTATCGGAATATGCTTGACTATCAGACGGCTGTCAAATGCTTCGTAATACTTTATGTGTGGTTTTTGCTTATGACAATATACGTCCCTCTGTCAGACTGTTTTATGAAATATATTTCTATGTTTCATGATTCATCAATAGACGAGGATTGACGTTATTCGCTATTTCTCGTTGAAATAGTTTAGTAAAATTTGCAAATTTATATTTTTATTTGTAAAATTTAACTACAGAATGATTTGCGAAGAATGTATTTTATATATTCGTATTGACCACTTGGATTACGCTACATTATTTTTCTTCTGCTAGAGATTTTTCCTTCTAGCATGTGGGCTAGCATCGTATTTATTGTGACTACCTATTGATTAATAAAGACTTGAGAATATTTCTCAAATAAAGTGTCCTAATATACAGATTTAGGAAGACAGTGTTGTAAAATCGTTGCCAAAATAAACATACATTTAAATTACTATCGAATATAATACTTGAAATATTTTTATTACTATTATGTTACCTTTTAACTGAGCACCTAATAATTAACATATTATTAGGTTGGGCGATATGTTTACTTCACTGCCCAACCGTTGAGTAAGGACACACATCCTGGCCCTCGCATTTACTGTAAAGATCCTTTTCGAGGGCCCAATATCCTTCGTTTGCTTTGGCAGCCTTCATCGAATTCCTTCCTCCACTTGATCTCCTCAACAAATCCTTTTTGAATCTTCCTCCAGATTAATATTAAAGGGCTGATATCTTATTGATCTTCACTCCCTTATTCAGGTCCCGACACCCCCCGGTCTGCCCTTCCACGGTAAATAACGAAGTTGCTCCCCGATATGACTCGACTACCGTGAAATTGACTCTGTATTAGTCTGGATTTCCTTTTCAGCCCGGGCTTGTTTAAATGTTTACCGGAGTTGTTATGTTTTTATGATGAGATCCAAATCCATTACGGGGTTGAATTTATTTGAAAAAGCTCCTTACAAGCAGTAAAATAATTCCGGCCTAAATTTGTACCGAAATTACTTTTTGTTGTTTTCAGAATGCTTCACGAATTTCTAAGTCGGGCATTGTTATTTATTGCCTTGAAAGTATAAGTGAAGTAGAGGAATAACTTAATGGAATTTTTAGCTTCTCTTATTCGAGTACTTCAATGAGGACTTGCAATGTAGGTCGAAGCGTTGGTTTATGATGAATAGTTTCTACTAGTTAAGAATTTCAGATTTTTCACCTTCACTCTGACAATATTTTCCTCATTCACATGAAATTAATTTTTAATCTTTCGCCAATATTGCTTGGCCTTCATAACTCTACCTTATTCAATATCATACGGAATACGGAATACAAAATTCACATGGGCCTTCTTTGTATGATTCCGCGAGTATAATTTCTTAAAGTATCTCAATTTAATTTTTTTTTTTAATTTATTAATTGATATTTACAACTGTATTACAATAATGCAACAAGTAAATAGGATAAATGATACATAATGACAAGTAAAGATACTACCCACTGGTAGTACTCAAATCAAAGTTCCCATAGAACGAAACCTTAGAGCGTTCCTTTCTCGCCCGTTCTGTCTCACTTTGGAACTCACTCCCACTCGATATCTGTCATGCGTCCTCTTTCTGTATATTTAAATCCAAACTTTTCCTGCATTTACTAAATTCACAAACAGATGCTCTCTAATCCATAAAAATGAATAGCTATATTCGACATAATCAATTGACGAATTGCTGTAAATATTCCTCACTCATTATGATATTATTTTTTATATTATTAGATGCTATTATTTATTTATTTATTTCTATTGTAAATTTGTATGCCTTTTTTTTGTATTAGTTTTTATAATTCTCTATCAGGCTATATCCTTTAGGTAATATTTATTTTCATGTCATTATGTAAATTTATATCATTCTAGTAGTATTCTCATTCAATGTAGTATTTAATATATTTTTAATAAATTTCGTTCATTTTTGTTATTTTAAGGGAGCTGGTCCCAGAATAAAATTATTTTTCTATTCCATTCTGTTCTGTTACTAAAATAATGCAACGTGTAAAAATGATGAAATAATACTTTAAAAAATAATTATTTTTTATAAATTCCAATAAACAAAGACGCTAAGGTCACCTGTGGTCTAGTGGTTAGCGTAACAAACTACTAAACCCAAGATCGCGGGTTTGTAGCCCGGCAGGTGGCCCTTGGATTTTTTTAAGGGGGTAAAAATCCTTAATTACGCCGTCCTTAGGAAGGGACGTTAAACTGGGGTCCCGAGCCTGTACGATGTCAGGTACTCGTTAAAAATCCCTATCCTAATTAAACCTGGATAGGCAAAATTTAGAGCTCCCATTGTAGCATCGTCCGATTAGCCATAGCAGCATAAAGTGACGTTAAATGAACAAACAAAGAAGCTCACCATTGTTGATGGAGTAAACTCCAGGAAAACTGTATTAACATCAGTACTTGAGAATTAAGAGGAATATTATGCTTAGTAATTATGATGATATAGGACTCGTGAGGAAGTCATTTAAGAGAAATTATAATTTTCTATATTTAAAAAAAAATTAATTTTATAATATTCACAAATATCTTTTTTTTTTTTTTATTATTGTGCTCAGGAATTGGATTTTAATCTTAAGTAATATGTTAATTTTGTTATATCTATGATTTATATAAAATTGAGATAGTTGTAATGCATTCTTTTCCTATAGTGAATTTAGGACTTATTTAGAGTATATTATTTGGGGTATGGTATGCTGAGCTTCATAACACTTTTGTGGACACGGTGTAGCATTTATATGAAATTATTATGATATAAAGTTCGCTGATCGCTTAAATTTCTCGGGACGAAAATAGAAGAAATGTATTTGAAAACTATTTATCATTATAGTTTTCTTTTATTATTTTAGGTTAGTTAGCTCCGTTTTGCTTATACAAAAAGCTTCCTACAAATACTGTTAATAATAACATATTATTAAATAGATGAATAAGTGTTGAATTAATTTATTATACTATATCCTAGTATATCGTGTATAGCGGAGTACTCAGAATTACTAAACTTACTTAGTGATTAAAGTGTACTACAATACACAAGTATTTGTATTTGTGAAGCAGAAACTCAGCACGTAACTCTACGAGCTGTTAGTCCTCGCTTTTGTTCCATTGTTCAGTCCTGTCTCGCTTCCTCTAACACTTCTAGTGCTTGTTTAATATACCATATAAAAATTTTAACTAATTATAGTTTTAATAAATAATTCCACGGCTCCTTAAAATAAATAAATAGTGGTGAATAATCATATATAAACTGCAAATGAAACAAACTGCAATATGGGATCATCAAATTTCCAAAAGCAGTAATATTTTCAGTCCTACCATTATAGCAAAAAGTAACTCAGAAATATTGGTAATTACGAGTAATAATTAAAATAATAAACTAGCATGCTTGTATTTGTTATTATACGTGTTACCTTGGGCTCCCGATTTTCCATCTTTGAGCTCATAAAAAAATACAAGAAAAAATAAAGTTGCCGTTATCATAATTTATGGCACACTAAACAATGTTCGCTCAGTTGTAGTGCTGTTAAATATAATAAGAAATTCAGAATCAATAATAGTTCATTGCAATTTGTAATAATAAGCAGAATAAACAATAGAAGTTCACTATATCTACTTTGAATTTTGGAATAAAAAATCATATGAAACGACCTTATATTTTATATAAATTTGTAGGTGTGTGTGTGTGTGTGTGTATATCTATATACGTATATATATATATATATATATATATATATATATATATATATAGATATATATATATAAGCCTAATTGAAGGACCTTTTTATGTTTTTTTTTTCCTCAAGTGAAAATTCGTATAGCACTAAAAGGATATCTCAGACTATTTTTCCGGAGAGGATCTTGAAGATTTTTAAACCTCTTTTCCGGAAGAAGGCCTACAAAGAATATAAAAATATAAGAAGATGCGAAGGGAATATTTTAGGACGGAAAGGAATAGGTTTTATTTCTATGAAGCGGGGCGAGAATCGAACCCCAGTGGCACTATTGACTCTTGCCGTGATAAAATTTATATCGGGCGAGGGCTCTGATCACATTTGTCCTCCCGTCACTATTTGATTGAACCTTCTCAGTTTCCGCATTTCAGGAAACTTATTCTCTTTTACGTCTTTCCGTTCAAGTGGAAATCCGAAAGATGAATTTCTCTTGAAATGCAGGATTATTTTCCCTCAGATATCGAGTGTACATATCCCGAATTCATAAAAAAACAATAGAAACTATAATAGAAGCCTCTTCAATAACGAAAATTAAAAATTTTTGTAAATAATACTAACTCTTAACAACTCCAATCTCACCAGTCACAGTTTACAAGCCTCCATCCATAGTTTACCTCCCAAAGCCAAGTCCATAAGATCGCCCTGGACGCAATCATCCCACCTACGACTTGGTACGGTTCGTTGCTGAGCCAAAATACTTTGGAAGCATATCATAATCTCCTCGGTGCTGTAAAGATGTCTAGAAACTGTAAAACATTGTAGTACATGTAATAAGCTATTCTCCTTTTAGTACTTAAGTCCACATGCATTTTAATTTTGAAGAAACTTTATATGAATAAATATATTTTTTAGATTTAATTATTGAAATTTATAATTTAAAATTAATGTTTTATATCTTCACTTGACATACGAAACAAACGACTTGGGTTTAGCAAAACACGTCCAAATAAACAAGATATAAACAACACAGCCCAAAATTCTATGAAAAATTGCTTCTTGGTTTATTTCGAATCACACCAAACACAACGACATGAACATTCCAACTATAAAATCACATATCCACAACAAATGCGCAACATTCAACTCAACACAAAATCACAGAGTCCACTTGTTCTTCCTCTGTCCTACTCACTGTTAATCGGGCTTTATAAGAAAATTTTAAAAAGACAATGGCTATGTGACCTTCTCAATAACTATTCATCATTTTCAAAACTCGACATTCTTACAAAGGAAAGGGAAAAAAGAAATACACGGATCAAATTCGATGGATGCGCAATTGCGCAGGTGCAAATGAAAAATAAAATAATAAGGAAGAAAAAAAATTCTTATAATAATAGAAAGAGTAAATAGAATGAATGAGATGTAATGGGATGAGATTAAGCTATGTAGAGAACTCACCTCTGGTAATAAAAAAATAATAAATAATAAAAAAAAGAGACTACTTTTCAACTTAAAAGGCCATCTTCCTTTCAGACGCCTCGGAGGATTATCGGGCATTGAAGAGGTTGTTAGGTTTGAAACTAGTGGGTTCAAGTGGTAATGAAGTTAGTCATGAAAAGTGTGATATCGGATTTGGGCAAAATCCGCAACAAACGGGACATTAAGGTCATTATGGATTACTTTATGTTAACAGCAATGAGGATTTTATGAAGGATTTTTGATTGTAAGGATTGAATACGGACAGAATTCGATGGATTAGTGGAGCTCCAAAGTACTACTCCGTTAGTCCAGATGGTCTAATGATTGTCATGTATATGAGTATTTTATAATTAATTGAGTGCTTAGCGCGTTTGTCAAGTAAGTGTTGAATTAGCCTGAAATGATGAGCAGTTGTCGTTTAAGTCTCGTATGAGGATTCCAAGTTTAACGTTTGTCTAGATGTAGTCCTAAATATAGGATCCGTTCTAGAGGAGTCAGTGGGATATTAGTTAAGGATACTGGAGCACAGTAAAGAGGACGATTAACCATTAAGGTTTAGGGGATAAATATTTCGAATAGAAACCCCCTTCGAGAATTATTGTTATAATTTACCCTGAATTAAATAAACTCTTTCTCCATCCCTCGAGATTTCCATGATAGTTAAAGTTTCTCAATAGTTGATTGAGTTGCTTGTCAAAGAAAGAAGAAAGCTGTCTAGAAACATTATTCCTGTTTCTAATAAGTTTGTTCTCTTCTTTTCCTTAATCTAATATTTCTTTCAATGTCAAAGAAACTCGATACAAATCCAGTCTAAAAAAAAAATCTGGCATGTAACCTCGGAAGGCGTTGACGCATTTGGTTTGTACAAATTGAAATTCCCATCCGAGGCACATTTACATTCCATTAGCGCGTAATTGAAAAGCGAGGGAAGCCTAACTCATGTTTATTCGGGTTGAGGAGAGTAGTCTACGCCTCTCAATAGTTGGGAAACTCGATTTTATAATGATAGCGGATAATCGATAAGTTTATGAGAAAAGAAAATTAGCAAGATTATAGTTATCAGTATACTTAGTTGGCTTTATAATGCTCAAATGAGAGAAGATGGAAACAGAATAAGCTGTGAAAGTTGTCGACCAATTTAATTTTCCAGTTTTTTAAGATGTGTGGGGTCTATTTTTATATTATTTATGAAATTTTTATGACTATTTATGATTAATAAAATAAAAAAATAATTAAAAGCGTGACTATAATTAAAGATCGATTTGGTCCTGTGTATGTTCGGCGATGGGAAGGACGTTGGTGAATCGGCCTAAAGTGGTTATGGAGACATAGGCAGCCTACCACAGCACCATGGAAACCATGGTTACTATTAGCGTGAGATCGGGAAAACGTCTTGAGACTGGCAATCTCCCACAAGTTATACATCTATAGTCCCGATTAGTAATTACTTAAGTCGAATTTTGTCAATAGGGGCTTAGGTTTATTGAAGGACGCGGAATCTTGTCATTCTTGTAATTTATAGCTTGAAATGGAGTTGCAATATAAGCAATAATTACAATTCAAGACAATACCGCACTTAGTCACTTATTCACTAAGAAAAACAAATGATTCCGCTAAGAACAAGATACTAATTGTATTACAGTAGTGGAGTAAGATTAAATGAGTCAGCAAATTATTATTTTTTTATTAATTACTTTTAAATAAATAATATTTCTAAATATTAAATCAGAATTAATTAAAAAGATGAATAATCAATTCATTTTCCCTAATCGGTTACAATTAACGATGACTCCTTTACAAATGTACGGATTTAAGATATTTTTTCGCTTCTTCTTTGTCTTATAAGAAATGGAAGGCCATTAAGAAAAGAAGACAGATTGTCCGTTGTTGAAAAACTTATAAAAGTGATTAATAATTTGAGAAACCGATTAAATCTGTTGGAAGGGGGAAGAGGTAGAAATAGAAGATTGCCGTAGAGGGCTGTAGGTGGCCGGCCGAAGCACTACCAACACCTGCTCTGATAAATGGCCCATGTCCCAGCTCTTCTTGTCTCTCAATGTCAGTCTCTTCTTCCTAATACCAGCGTCTTATAACATTACTTCCTTCTATTATTGCACCTTTATAAGTATGCATTTAATATATAATAAATACTATAAATGTATATGGGTAGTTTAAAGTATATGTGTTACGGTAACTAACGTAACTATTTTTTAGAGATTTATTTTTTAATTGAAAAACAGTTTGGTTGAACGTGAGCCACACAAGTACACATTCGACTAATAATCAAATGACAGCTCATTAGCCTCATGTATAATAAAACATTTTATGGGAAGAATGAGACAGAGAATAAAAAAACATACTCTGTTTTAAAGGATATTCCAAGGACAAAACTGCAGGCATCTGTTCACTTCAGAATAATGGAGATGGAACTTTACATTAACTTGGTGGGGCCTAGTACTTTTCCAACTATTTCACTGTGTTCAGCGTTGCCACTGGATCAAAAACTAATGTGATGTAAATAATAGGGCAGGTGTGTGAACAAATGTATTTTCTTAGAAATTACTTCCCTTATCTCCCAGCTGTTCATATTTTGTCTTCCTTTGCCTTAGTATTTATTTTATAATGTATTTGATTAATGAATTTTGAGCTAAGATGTTGTCCCTGACTGATGAATCTGCTAGGACTGTTGATAGACTATATTTCTTCATTAATTTAATTTTTTTATTTACACCCTGAGAATACATGCAATGGCTGAAAATGACTTCTTATTTATTTCCCAGAAGTTTAGAGACTTAAGGCTTTGTTTCCTTTAGTTTTCCCATTGCATTCTAGTTATGGTGATGCATATATCCTGAACACCAGAAGAAGACAATTTGAATCTAAAAGCTACCTGCTTCTGAACACCATCCTTGACAGAAGTACTTCCAAATTCATCTTCTGTTTTTAGATTTTAAATATTAATCTGTAGTCAATGAATTGTTAGAGCATTGCTAGTATTTTATTTGAGTTGAGACATTGATTTATGGAATCAATGAATTATTTACAGATATTTATGAACTTGTCCTATACTTGATGGGATTGGATGAAAGGTTGTAAAAAGGATTTTACTTTAGCGAACCGACTAAATATACTCTCCCTCATTTGCTTTCACTAAAGTTTTATTCCCCCTCAATAATAAAAAAAAGCAAATCTTATCTGGACTAAGTTTTCCATTTGTAGTGAAGCACTAAATTGAAAAGTGTGGGAGAAATAAAGGAAAAACCTCCACTTAAAATAATAGTGATCCCTTTTTATTTTCTGTTTTATGTCGGGCAGTATTTCCATTTATGACTTTCGGTTTGTTCTCTTTTTGACTTTTAATCATTATTCCTTCTTTAATGAAAAACATATATAAGAAGTAATTAAAAAGCGAAAAATATAAAGGTCTATAATGCCTTTTACTTTAGTTAAAATAAATACCGAACAATATATCTATTTATAAATAAATATGAACTTACAATAATAGTATAGGTATTTATTATTTTTTCTCTATTGCTTTACATTATGATAGCACTCATAATGGATTATGAATATACTTGGATTATGAATATTGTATAATATGAACTGTACTTCTAGTGGTGGGAATCTTGCATTGTCGGATAGTGGTGGTGCCGAGAGAAATAATATGAATGGTGTCTTTTTTGCGTGCGCTTATATTAAGGGCCTGTCAGAATGTGTTAGAGATATATTTAAAGAGTATGATGTTTACGAGATTAGGCTTGCGAATAAGTTTACAAACAAGATGAGTAAATTTTACACTCCATTGAAAGATAAAATACTTACACAGCAACAATCAGATGTAGTGTATGAGATTAGCTGTTTGCAATGCCCTAAAATATACATACGTGAAACATCACAATTGTTGCACAAAAGAATGTATCAGCATCAATATGATTGTAAAAATATTGGTGGCAAGGAACCTAACACAGCATTTTCCCAGCATACCAAATCTTGTAAGCATCAATTTGATTTTGAGAATGCTAAAGTTATTTACAAAGAGAGTGATGGCTCTAGAAGGAAGTTGTTCGAGGCCATGCAGATTGCACAAAAGATTGACATTTCGGTAAATTATAAAACAGATTGCAGAAATTTGAACCAATATTATTCGGAAACGTTGAATATTTTAAAAGAAAAATTTGGCTAACTTTGCTAATATGTATAAATTTTTATAGGTTAATATTACTTGATATGTTTTGTGGATCAGCTGATTCTATAACCTTTCCAGCTGGTTGCGTATTACTTTCGTTCAGTTGTATGTTGAACGTCTTGGTGGTGGGGTGCTGTCTCATGTTTGGAGCCTGTTTGGGCTGTTAATCGTTGGGATGTATTGCACCTTTTTCTTCGAGATGCGATTCACATAACTCCCTTTTTGATTTTGGTGTCTTGATAATGCCTGAATAGGCGAAACGTCGACTGGTAAGTAGTTGTATTTTTGAAACATAAGGCTTTGCATTGTGGTTTTTCCCAATTGCATTATAATTGTATATTACTTTAATAATTTTTGTTATGATGGCTATTGTTTAATTTTTAGCAGCTTATGTAGTAAGATCAGCTACTGATAAAGGAGTAGACTGGAGGAGGTATTAGCATCAAGTATACATGCATATTTTTAAGTATTCTATGCATTTAAAAGGGTACCTTGTTCTTTCTTTTACTCATTTTTTATCTATTGCGCTAAAACAGATGTTTACATCTTTATAATGGGAAAAGTCAATGGATATCGAGTCTTTTTTTCTTATCTTTAATCTCCAAAAAAAAAAAATATAGACGATCTTGATAAAAAAGGAGTGAGCCGAGATGGAAGACTGCGAGGGCTACCTCAGGCTCAAGTAGCTATCCGGAGCAGATGGCATTAGGCGATAAAGGTGAGTACCTAATCCACGTAACGACCCTTCCCTCTGTAAATAGCCGCTAAGAAGCAGGGGACTTATTTCAATGGCTTATTCTGCTTTATCGTCTCATAAAGTACCTTTATGCACCTACCTCGTGCATGTTAGGGCGCCATCTGGGGGGAAATTCGATTACTAGCGAGTGTTATATGAATTTTAAAATGAAAACTTCCACTTTCCTAAAGTATCTCATGTGTGTAAATGTTTTTATATTATTTCATATTCATACAAAATATGATTGGTTTAACAGTGCACAATGAAAATATATAAAACTATATAACTACAACCATTGAACGGATCTGGGGTTCAATACTTGGTGGAGAGTGTACTGTTTCTTGGACAACGGTCGTGCAGGGAGGTGATATGTCCAATATCACGCTCAACCTCTATATTCCTCCCCCTTATTTCGAGTACCCACTTTATAGAGGCTGGGTGAGCCCCAGAAGGGTCCTAGAACCCATGTGATTCAGAATGTCAACTCAGTGCTCTACCATTGGGCCACTAAATAAATGTTTTATACTCTTTCATATTTATGCAAAACTAGAACTAATTAGAATTAGTTTCAAACATTTAATTACGACGATTAAATTTTTTTTAAATAGATAGTATTTATTTAAACTGTTTTAGTGAAAGTATATGTAATAAAAAAAAATTATCTGATGTGATGGCGTCAGTTATCACAAATTAACCTATTAATTGCGAATGAGTACATATATTGCTTAAATGTATTAAGTACAAAATTAAAACTGTTTTGATTAGTAACAAGAAATAATTAACTCAAGTCGTAGCATTTTTGTGTAATAAATACACAAAGAATTAATTTGGGTAACTTTTTAAATATAAACATAACAGAAATTGAAATATCCAGTAGAATTGAAAGGATAATAGATTTATAAATTATAATTTTAAAACGTCAGAAAAAAATGCGCTAGAGAATTAATGTTGAGACTGAAAAATATCAAACGTTTTCTGTTTTTTATTAAGTCTTTATATCATCTTGAAGTAAGTTTTTTCTATTTATAATAAATCCTAGGTACTTAAACTCCTCAACTTTACTTTTTCCACAACCGTTATCTTATTCTTTTTACTCTGCATTTTCTAAAGCACAAACATCCTCAAAGTTATCAATCATCTGTATCCACAATATTCTGGATTTTCATACTGATTTTTTGTCTTCTAGCACTCATTAATTTTTTTAATGATAGCTTCTTAAATTTATCTTCATTAAAGTTGCCGAGAAAACTCCGGTAAAATTTTCTATTTTCATATCATATCATATTACTCTCGGAATTTTTGCGATTAATAATTCATGATCTCCTCCATATTCTGATCTCGCGTTAATTAAACTATTCTGTCATCAGGTTGGTACCAAAACGTGATCGATTAGATTTCGGATTTGTGAATCTGCTAATGTCCACGTATTTAAGAATATTTTTATATTTAAACGTATTGGATTATAAAATAAGGGCTCTCACTTTCCTAAAGTATCTTATTTGTGTAATATTTTTATACTATTTCATATTTGTATAGTCTTAATAGGAAAAGATTATACAGACTGGTCAAGAGACATGCATAAATATTGATGTTTCCATTTCCAAAACTTGATGTTTCTGTAGAAAAGTAAAGAGGATAACTTGGATCGAAATTGCTGGATGCGCAATTGCGCTGGTGCTAATAAAATTTAAGAATAAATAATAATAATAATATTTATTAATACGTATCCTTCATATTTATGTAAAAATAGTACTAATAAGAACATATTACTTTGGTTATGGGGATTTTCCAATTTAGTTCAGTGTATTAGCGTATCCCATTAACTTTACTGTCGCCTAAGCTCCGGCCTGCATAGAGAAGCCACGCCTTTCGCCTATTACTTAGCTCGCTTCACTCGCTTAGTCCTCATTGTTACCTAGCTTGCTCTTACCTTTGCTCTTAGAGTTATTATTACTGTTTTGCGCTCGACCAAGCAACAGTATTCCTACACCTTGACCACTAACTTCTAATACAACCCCTACAATCCAACCCCATCGAGAAGCAATACACACCCCGAAACCCAAACAGAGGGCTTGTTTACCTACGGATAATGATGCGGTTTGTCTCAGAGAGCGATCCGTGACTATTAGAGGTATACTGTGCATATATGGTGAGGTATATGCTAGTAGGGCTTATACCTTATATTATAATTGCCAGTGACTTGGATAGTTTAAAACCTTACTAATCATAATTTAACCAATCGGTGGCACTCCCTTTCTAAATAACGGCGGACCAACCCCCATTTTTCAAATTTTACATCTGTTCATTTTACTGTATTAAATTTTTTTTTTTTTTTGAAAACACTTTATTGAAGCATTACAATCTGCCTGCTGTGGGCAATAAGTAATGGTGCTATGTAGCTACAATCATTCCATAAAAAATCAATAATATAAACGAAATAAATGCATAAATAAATATATACAAGCGAAAAAATATATACAAAAATAAAGTAAAATAAAATATATATATATATAATAAAAAAAATATAATAATAATAAACAAAACATAAAAGAAATATACTGTACACATTCATACTCTAATACACATTCATACTCTATGTATTAAATTAGGTAGGTACATTACGTTTTAGCAAAGATACACGAGAAGTTTAGTTTTAGACTGTGTTGTATCTTGATCTCGTTTTCCGCCATGTGTTTAGGAATAGAGAGAATAGAAGGTGATAAAAAGGTTATATATTCTATGTGTTATGTATTAATTCCAATTGAAATAAAGTATGTTTTCTTGTTTTGCCAAAGTGCGTGTGTTATTTTTCAAATACCGGACATTCCAAACATATTAATTGGCGACGAGGATTAAAACATCGAATAGTTCAGCATTAATGACTGCTATCAAACCGAATATCAAGATTCAAAATCGTTTCTAACCTCCGTCTACGAACGTCACTACGTTTTTCATCATACTACAGGTATCTTATTTTTCATTATACATACAGTTTACAATGGATGAGAATCAATTCAAAAGTTTTTTAGAAACGTTCTCCCAGGCACTTGCGTACAATCAAAAAGCTCTTGTAGAACAGTTGATAGCGGCCGTAGGCATTACTGGTAATGGTAATGTTGCACCGTTTGAACGATTTGAGTCAACATTGGAGAAATTCTCTTCATACCTCGAACGTTTCGAAAACTACGCCGCTATGAAAAACGTTACCTGTGATAAGAAAAAATACCAGTTACTTTTGAGTTCAATAGGCCCTATTCAATACAACAATTTGGCCGCATTTCTAGGACCTGAGAGACCGTTGAACTCACTTGATTACAAATCACTTTCAGAGGAATTTTCGAGGATGCTGATGCCCGCTGGGAATGTTGTTGTTGCTCAACATTATTTTCTATCTTGCTACCAACAGGACTGTCAGTCTATTTCTGAATATGTTGCTACGCTACGACGTCATCTGTCAGATTGTGAGTTTCATGTCGAATGCACTGAATCTACGTGTAAGAGAAAAGTCTCGATATCTGAAGTTTTCTTGCGGGCTCAGTTTGTGCGAGGGATCCGCGACGATTGGATCCGCGAATTATTATTACAAGCTAATATTACTAAGTTTGATGACATTTTTAAAAAAGCATTGGCATTGGAAGCTTCGCGAATTCAAAGTAAGGAAATGAGTAGCATGAGCTCCTCCCTGGCTCTCACACCGGGATTTTCATCCAACTCAAGTGATGTTAACAAAATTTCACGTCGTTCAAATACAGACAAAGCTGGTTCGCGTCCTCACCACCCCCGGGACACCACTCCAAGCTCGCGTCGTCGTCCTCCATCACGTTCGCGGGAATTTTATCGCACATTGGGAATTGAAAATTTATGTTTTCGATGCGGGAAAAGTTCTCATAAATCAAATGACTGCCAAATCGACCGAGAAAAACTAAGATGCACTTCATGTTTCGCACAAGGTCATGTTTCAAGAGTGTGTATCAAAACCTTATCTAAATTACCTGTTGATTCTAAGCAAATCGGACATGAATCTGACGAAAGCCACTCTGATCATTCAACCCAGTCTTACGGATGCAATGCTATTACACATGTCTCGTCTAGCGTAATTGATTTATATGAACTCAATGCCTGCTCAGGGAAGTATATCATAACTGTGTCTCTCAACAGTAAACCTTTCAAAATGGAGGTGGATTCTGGTGCGAAATTTTCTATTCTGCCGGAAGACAAATTACAACAGCTTAACCTCAAAAAAGACCTTTTACCGGCGCATATTAACTTCAGAGCTTTTTCAAAGGACATCGTCCCCTGCAAGGGTAAAATAAACGTTGCAGTAACCTATAAAAACAAACGCATTTTAGCCGATCTGTACATTGTTCCACCTGGCCATGACGCTCTTTTGGGTCGCGACTGGATAAGGAAGCTTGGACTAGAACTTAAACAGATCGATGCAGAGATGTCACTTAAAAATGTTCCTCAGGATTTCACAGATTTCTACGCCTTAAATGAGGTTGGCATTCTTAATGAGTTTCCTGAGGTATTCGAGGAAAAAATTGGGTGTGTCCCAAATTGCAAAATTTCCTTGACATTGCGGGAAAATGCCAAGCCAATCTACACCAGAGAACGCACAGTACCATTTGCTCTTCGTGCTCGAGTGGAACGGGAGCTTGACTCACTTGAAAAATCTGGCATTATTACACCAGTGGCTACGAGTGATTGGGGATCTCCCCTTGTTGTAATTCCAAAACCAGATGGAGGAGTCCGACTTTGTGTCGACTATAAATGTGGTGTAAATGAGCGCTTGGTTTCTGCAAATTTTCCTATTCAACGAGTGGAGGATGTTTTAAGTAGCCTTCGTAATTCCAATTACTTCTGTAAACTCGATTTGTTCAAGGCATACCTGCACCTCCCGGTAGATGAACAAAGCAGCATGATACAAACCATTTCCACCCATAGAGGGACATATAAAATGAACCGACTAAGTTTTGGCATTAAGACTGCCCCGTCAGAGTTTAATAGAACTATTTCTCAAATCCTGGGGGGCCTGCCCAAATGTGCTGTATACTACGATGACATCCTAGTTCACGGATTTTCCTTGGAGGAATGTCAAAAAAACCTTCGGCTTTGCCTCAGAAGACTGTCAGAGTATGACTTGCACCTTAATAAACACAAGTGTTCGTTTTTCACTACTGAAACTGACTACCTTGGCCATGTCGTTTCGAGGAATGCTATCAGAAAAAATCCTCAAAAGATCCAGGCTGTCTCCGCACTACCACGCCCACAGAATGTCGATGAAGTTCGTAGATTTCTAGGTATGCTTACCTATTATGCAAGATTTATCCCTGATTACTCAACGACTTCATTTCCCTTACGAAATTTGCAAACTAAAGGACACCGTTTCAAGTGGACCAAACAATGTGAAAATGCCTTCCTTAAACTCAAAGCAGAAATGTGCAGTGACAGAATTTTAGTTCCTTTCGATCCAGCACTGCCTGTTATTTTAACCACAGATGCTAGTCCGGTGGGAGTTGCAGCAATTCTTAGCCATTCTGTAGACCGACATGAAAAACCCATAGCCTATGCATCCCGTGCCCTCACACCGTCAGAAATGAACTACAGTCAACTTGACCGGGAAGCACTAGCTATTGTGTTTGGAGTCTCACGATTCTATAACTATATCTACGGGAAACATTTCTTTTTGGTTACTGATAATCAGCCACTTTCCCGGATTTTTGGACAGAACCGAGCTTTACCACAGATGACTTCAGCCAGACTACTTAGATACGCCTCATTCCTTTCAGGTTTTGACTACACAGTTCTATGCAAGAAGAGCAAGGAAAATCAGAATGTGGATTGTTTATCAAGGGCTCCTCTCCCGAATTCGAGTAAGACTGCAGATATTTCAATCAATGATGAGGTGAACCTTATTCATTTTGAATCAGTTTTCCATGTTTCCAGCACTTCAATAACAGCTGAGACCATCGCTGAGGCGACATCGTTGGACTCGGATCTCCAGAAAATCATCAAGGATCTGCAAACGGCATGCCAAGACTCCCCTTACTCTATTTCACATGGAATCCTATTCAGGTTGGATAGAGTGGTTATTCCAAAGCTTCTTAGACCCGCCATATTGAAAGAACTCCATGCCACTCACGTTGGCATTACAAAAATGAAGCAACTGGCTAGAAGGTATGTGTATTGGGAAGGGTTAGATAAGGAAATAGAACACACCGTCCGAGGGTGTTTGGAATGTGCGCCATTAAGAAACAACCCACCAAAAGTCACAGTACACCCATGGGACGATCCGAATGCCAACTGGGAACGCCTTCACGTAGATTACGCTGGGCCAATGAACGGTTTCTACTTTTTCCTGTGCATTAATGCGAAGTCCAAATGGCTGGAAGTTCGCGTGGTTCGAGACGCTCCGACTACTCAAGTGACCATAACCTTATTGGACGATATATTCTCCAATCATGGATTCCCTAACCAGATTGTATCGGACAACGCTTCTATTTTCACGTGTAGTGCTTTCGAACAGTATTGTAAAGATCGAGGGATATCACAACGCCTCATTGCTTCTGGACACCCAGCAACCAACGGACTCGCAGAGCGAAGTGTCCAAACTCTGAAGAGAAGGCTAAAAGCCACAGCAAGCGAACCTGGAACTATGTCTGAGAAAGTGAAAAGAATCCTTTTCCGTTACAGAGCAACTCCCCTTTCATGTGGGTTTTCACCGGCAGAGTTATATCTAAACAGGAAAATGAAGATTAAACTAGACCTTGTTTTTCCAACCAGACAGCAGAAATCGACCAGCTCTACTGATTGCAGGCGATCGTTGAAAAAGGGAGCTAGAGTTCAAGCTCGCCTTTATCAGAACAATAGGGATACCTGGTGTTTTGGAACAATCGTCCAGTGTTTGGGCTCTCGGCATTATTTAATTAAACTTGACTCTGGGCGCACCCTAAAACGCCATATCAATCAACTGATTTCTACCGATGTGCCTGAACCACAGGATATTCCTCAATATCAGGGAAACAGTGTTACGTCAGGAAGAAGGAACCGCACAACTCGCCATGTTACGTTCGACGTGCCTCAGCAATTGCGTAAAATGCCACCAATCCTGGACAAATTCAAAAAATCAATTGATGCGACGTGGGAGCAGAACCAAACCCCTACTGCAGACTGGCTACCACCTACACCACAACTGATCCTGGATCGGACTACCTCTGTGAATGAACCACCCGAAGACTTGGGTGTTGTTTTGGACCCGGAACAGAATTTAACTCCAACCACGCAGACTACAGGTAGAAATGAATTAATGCAGCCTTCGCTAGAACATCGCAATGTGACTCCTCGAATTAAAGCTCGCCCTCAAAGAGAAAGACGTCGACCAGCATACCTCAAGGATTATGACTGCAACAACCAAGATAAAGCTGAAGATATTGAATAGTACCTTGCATCATGGCTTATATATATATATATATATATATATATTTTATTTTTATTTTTTTTGTATGACACCTTCCTCCCTATTTTTTTTTTTACTTCTCTATCTTAGTTTGTTTTTTCTTTTCAAGTGGCGGACGCCTGCCTCACAGTTTATAAATTTGTTGTACTATTTTGCAGGACATTATCATAGAATGTTCCTTTTTAAAGTGGCGGACGACTGTTGTATCTTGATCTCGTTTTCCGCCATGTGTTTAGGAATAGAGAGAATAGAAGGTGATAAAAAGGTTATATATTCTATGTGTTATGTATTAATTCCAATTGAAATAAAGTATGTTTTCTTGTTTTGCCAAAGTGCGTGTGTTATTTTTCAAATACCGGACATTCCAAACATATTAGACTGGTATATTGTTTACGTTTCGTTAGTTTCATACTCTTTAATAATACTAATTAAAGAAGCTAATTAAAATAATATACTCGCTCAACGGAATATTATACAATATAAACTATCCCTCCCTGTTTTGCATTGTATAATGTCAGCGGCCTTGAGCCAGTTCGAGTAAAAACCGCCTTCAGCGGACTCATTTAAAATTCAACTGTTCTGGCACGATAACCGACTCAGCAAAAAGTATTTATGTGGACAAAAGTTGACTGGATAATTCTAATAATGGGCTGAAATAACGATTGAAACTGCTGACTCAACTGAGTAGTTAGTTGAAATTCGACTCACATAGCCCCTCCCCTGGTAGCCCTGAAGATGGCCTTTTTTATGAAAAGAAAATCTTTATTCTGGAAGGTACTACGTACCTTAAGTTTACAATGTTGTAGTATATGAAGAAACAAGTTATACCCGTATATATATATATATATATATATATATATATATATATATATATATATATATATATATATATATATATTTCAATTCATTAATTGACTTAAGATTGATTTAAATAAATCGTGAACGGTGCAATAAATTGGACCTGTTTCATTATCAATCTTGTTCGTTACCATTCGATAGAACAATAACATAGCATTGAGCCGAATCCTTGTAGGACCACTATGGGCATGCAGTGGCGTTATCTCCACGTATCCTCAGAGGCGACACAGCCTCAGAGGCTCTCCAACATCATCAAACACAATTACGCAATTAACCGCGTACAATGACAATCGGATAGTGCACAAGGGTTATCTTGTACACACGCGCTATGCTAGATTAATAGGAGGGACATGGGTATTCGCATCCGGTAGGAACTCTGTTAACCTAACCTCTTGAAGATCCGACGGTTATGAAGGAAGGTAATTTATCCAAAATTAAACTCAATCAGTAGGTGTTTTTACTTCAATTAAGGATAGCCACTTAAATCAAGATGAGCCCAAGGAATATCCAGCATTTAGGAAACAGAAAATACATTCTAGTATATTTGGTACTTTGCAGTATTTTGTAGAGTTATTTTATTAATTGTCATTTTTATAATTGCTATCACCTTAGAATAGAATAGAAAAGTAACTTTTTTCTGGGACTAAGTCCCTTTAGAATGACAAACATGAACAGAAAAAAAACATTCATATACCTGGCCAGAAGGCTACATATTACAAATCATAAAGCACTTAAAAAGTGACGAAAAAAAATTGTACGAATCATGACAACCTAAAACTATTAAATAAACAAAATCAATAGTTAAATACATGAGCTAGGATACAATAATTTCTTTACATGATTACATTTTTTATAATACTATTAACTACATCCTGAAAAACGCATAACTTGGAATTCTCATACTAGACTAATAAGACAAGAAACTGCTAGTGGTTTCAGGATACTTCAACATTTACATAACGCTCTAACTTCCAAATTAATTACAAAAGAATCATATACATGACTATTTTTAGACCTATTTGGACGTACGGAGTATAGTGTTGGGGCTCCACTAACCCATTTAATTCCTGTCGTATCCAATCCTTACAATTAACAACAAAATCTTTCGCGAAATCCGCAATTCTCCTTACTTTGTTACGAACAAAGTAATCCATAATGACCTTAATGTCCCGTTTGTTGCTGATTTTGCCCAAATCCGATATCACACTTTTCATGACTAACTTCATTACCACTTGAACCCACTAGTTTCAAGCCTAACAACCTCTTCAATGCCCGATAATCCTCCGAGGCGTCTGAAAAGAAGATGGCCTCGTGACCTTTTAAGTTGAAAAGTAGTTTCTCTACTTTCCTATATGTATCAATAAAACAGAGCCAAAAACTCAAAAAGAAACACTATTATTTATTATAAGGCTTTGCATTGTGGTTTTTTCCCAATTGCATTATTCCCATATGAATGTTTACTATATTTCTTTGATGTATTATTATTGCTATTAAGCTGTAATTTTCAATTTATAAAATTAAAAAAAATTGTATTAACAGATTTTTTTTTGTTTTCATTTGAAAGAAATGGTTAATAAAAAAAAATAATAATAAAGGGGTCCGTATATATTGTTAAGAGACAAACAACTTAAGAGAAACAAACTTTTTCGCCCTATTTTATGGCTCGTTGATACTTGATCCTATGCTCCGCCACCCCGTTCCAGGCGGACACCCTCGGCACCTCCTTCCAGCCGGACACCTCCTTCGGGAAGGTACACAAGATAATTGTATAAACTAATATAGTCCGGAGTGGTCTCGGGAGGCAGCCGAGTGGCAGAGGGCAGTGACACATGAAATGACATATTCCATTCCTGCGCTAATTGAATAGTATAACTCAGCGAATTGAACCTAACGGATCATTATTCCGCTCCGGAGGAGACGTAAATTGGTGCTCTGGCTCATCTCAGTTCGATCCGCTGGTTCGAGTCCAGTCAATCGTTTAGATTTGTTTGATTTAATATCTCTTTCTTAGTCATCCCTTATTCGTGAATCAGATTGACCTGAGTTTGCCGGTCTAATAAATAAAAATAAGCTTAGAGGCGAACATATGGGCTAAGGAGTTGAAAACATAAATTGAAGAGCTCAGTGTCTCTCCGGATGGCATTGAAGGACGTTCATAACATAGAGAAGAAACTTCAGAATGCTTAAGTCTTTCAAATTAAGAAGGTATCTGTTCCGCAGGTTGTCGCTTGTGGGTGAGCTTTAATTGTTTATTCATTTCATGTTTAATATTTTCTAAAAATACAAGTTATCATGAGCATAAGGGATTCCATACCATCTTTGGTGTAGAAATGAAAATGTAATTATGAGAAATGGGTAGATTTCGATAATCATTTCATCAAGAAACTACTGTTTCGAAGTGTAGATGATGATAATATCTAATTTATCAGCTAAGATTTTATTTATTAATTATTTCTGTTTTTGTTTTTTTGTTATTTTCATCACAAAGCTGTTTTATTTATTTGTTTTTAAGACAAAATAGATATATATTCACTGTTTTTATTGTTCCAGAAAATTCTGTTAGCAATTGTTTTATAATATATAAACAAATATATTAAATATCCTCATATCTAGATTTTTTATATAATGTAATTGATATTATGTTATAGAAAATCATTTACAATTTTTTCAAACTTATGGCTTGTGTTTAGTCTGTGACTCTGGTTTTGTTTTATAACAGAGCCATTGCTTATGATTTTAATTAGATTAAAACAAAATTACATTTCAACCTGGTTTTCTGATTATAATCTTATCTAAGCTATTAAAAGAATTAACAAGAATATTCACTGTTAATAGCATTAGTTAGTAGTAACTGTTCCATAATACATAAACATATATTATATCGTTGTGTACATAGGTTACTTATTTAAATAACAGCTGATATTGTTGTTAAAGGGACTAATAGAATAGCCAGTTGAGACAGGGATCGCTAATATGATTGGAGCTAGAGATGGCACGTATCTCACCACTCACCATCCTGATTGGATCTCATCCAACAATCTACAATGTATATATATGTATATTTAATAAGTAATCATACTATATAAATAAAGTTACTGATTAGGATTAATAATATAGTAATAGTAATGATTTTTAAACAATTAAATTTTTAAATAAATTTTGGATCCAACTGAAAAGTAAGGGACATTAAACAATCTGTACCACTATAACCCAAAAATAATATTTCGTTTATTCCATGGTACTCACAGTACATCTAAACTAGTGGTTGCGTAATCAGGTAATTTTACAATTTAAGATATTTGATATTTGTTTAAAGCCTGGGTGTGCACCAGGAAGCTCTCCAGATCTCAGAGTGTCTTTTCATGGCTGCTTACAGAATCAATAAGTTTTCTGATACACCCATATTCGAAACTGGGATTTTCAGCACATCAATTCAGTGCTCTATCCACTGAGCTACCCCGCTTGATTTAATTATAAATAATAATAATAAAAAATCTTAAATTTCAATATCAATTTCATTTAACTATTTTTAAGAGTGATCTGGCAGATATGGGTTCGTTTAGTCGGCAGTTTGTAAGCAAATATAGTTATAGTGGCATCGGTATCGAGCCTTCGGGCACGCTAAACATTATTATTTTTTTTTTATAATTTGACTAAATTGCTTTCCAGTAGGCACCCAAGAGGGTACTCCGTCAACATATAGTTTACATATACATACAAGCATTGAAAAGGTATTTGGTTGATTGATCTATTAATATCTGTCATCAATTTAATAACTACATCTTACGCGTGAAAATTTTATATTTAGACTAGTGTGTTGTTTAATATAATTCACTGAAAGCTCACTTTTTTTACCGTTAAGTCATGATTATGAGACAAACTTGGTCTTAAACATCGCCAAAAGGATGATAAAAGAATTGATGTACATATATCTTCTTCTTCTTCATCGGCGCTATAACTCAACGCTGAGTCCTGGCCTCCTCAAGTAGTTTTGCCCATTGGCCCCTTTCTCTTGCAAGGGTTCTCCAGTTAGCCAGTCCAAGAAGAGCTCTACCATCTGCGTCGACCCCATTCATCCATCGCAATCTGGGCCTTCCACTTTTTCTTTTCCTCAATCCTAATGAAACGGACTACGTCCGTGTGTGATAGGTGATAGGTCACCAATCGAGATTTTTGGATGCGGAGCAATATACCTGGTTTTGCTTTCATTTAGAGAAAGTCCCATCCACCCTGCAGACTGTTCGAGAGCCATGAAAGTTGTCTATGCCAGGAGTTGTATTGACTTACTAAAGATTGCCCCTCTCATCTGTATTCCCGCATCTCTGACTACTACGTTAAACAGGAGGCAGGCCGAGGAGTCCCCTTGCCTTACCCCGTTTCTTATACAAAACTCCTCTGACACTCCAACCTAGATTTTTACTTTACATTCAACCGTGTTCATTGTGAGTCGAAATAGGCGGATTCGTTTCTTAAGGAACTGCAGTTCATGCATCGCTGAATACAGTTGTCCCGTGTTGAACTGTGATAGGTCACCTTAAAATCAATGAATAGGTGATGGGTTGGCAATGAATGCTCTCTTCCTTTCTCGAGAATCATTTCAAGGGAGAAGATCTGGTACGTTGGAGATCTGCCCTAACTGTCTCAGCGAATGTGAGAAGACGCTGAAACAAGACAAGCGAGAAGATCTTGTTCACAATTGGGAGGGGAGAGATCCCTCTGTAATTATTACAATCCAGGTGATCGCCCTTATGTATGTATTTCATTCGTTTTTCTGGTTATTTATTGAAATATATAAAGACTACAGTGGTTTCGTATTACAATCTTGTTGATACTTTGAATCAGAAATTGACTCCGGGAAGGCTAATTTCGGTTAACACGAGGCGATCAATAAAACCTTTGTTAATGTTACAATGCCTCAGTGATTAGTTTAATTAATTAGTTTCTTGGTAACCGAGCCCAATTATTCCTTAGATATTCAGACCGGGAGCGATCATGTTTTCCCGAGGACATCAGATGATGTGTACAGCCTAAGACTTCTCCTTCAACAATCTGGGGTAATAAGGAATGAGTTACGACGACAAATTGTTAATTTACGATTTACAGTTCGTTGCTTGTTTACACCCCGAAGTTAGTCTCTGCTCGTGGGAGCTGTTTGGTTTACAGAACAATGAGAACGTCTCTCTGAAATTTGTCCTTAATTAAGTCTGAGGCGTGATGAAGCTTTTGTTTTCCTTGTTTATTTGATAATTAATTAGATATATTTTTTTAAGGGGGCTATCCGAATTTTACATCTGTATTTAATGAGTAAGATTTAAACAATGTTTACATCTTCTTCTTTTTTTGACTGGAGCTATATCCCATGTATATCTTTGATATCTTAACGACAAGCAATGTAGTCATCTGCTATATCTGTAACACCTGTGCATAGTGGGCTAAGTCGACTTTTGTGAATTTCAAGCTATCTACTTAGAATCGTAATTTTTTCTATTTCCTCGTGTCTAACACGCTAAGTGTTCCGTCCATTGCAATGAAGGATATTCCTTTGTGAATCGTGGGCTGATACTCCAATCTTGAACTTAAAATAAGTTCAGAAAAGTTACGATTCCAAGTAGATAGCTTGAAATTCACAAAATTCGACTTAGCCCACTATGCACAGGTGTCACAGATATGTGACCATATCTGGAACATTAGGCGTACCTAGATTATATGGTAAAGGGTAGTGTCCCTTAGGGTTTATTACCTATACTCTTAAGATAGGAGCGACAGTTGTTCGGATGGAGCGGTCAGCTCAAGATGCAAGGAACCGGATGGTCGAGAAATAGCCAGTCATAGCGGTTCCCCTTTCTTTGTAACTAGTTTAATAAGTGTTCTTGTAACCATGATCAGTATCAAAAATATAATGTTATTCAATAATTTTTATTCTTATTTAATAAACAACTCCTGGTCAGTCAACCTCGTCAACCATTGGAGCAGAGAGGAATATGTCTCCTATTAATTAATCATATAGAATAAATATATATTGAGTATGACAATCTCAGGGTAGCATCCAATTTTATTATTTAAATATTATTCCGACCAAAGTATCTGACTTTTCATTGAGACCATTGCTTGGGCAGTGAAGTCTATAAAGCACACTTTACATACATTCTGAAATCTCTTCAAAATAATTTATTTTCTTATTTCCTTTATGTTGAGAAAAATATTTATTTACTTATTTTATTTTTGGAGAAGGGAATGAAGGTTTCTACCATTTCCCTCGAAATTCGCATCGCTAAATAAACATTCTCGGATAATTTACTGAATTAATTCCGCGATCCCTCTCCCCCCCCAACTCCAG
This sequence comes from Arma custos, assembly GCA_037127475.1. Classification (NCBI taxonomy): domain Eukaryota; kingdom Metazoa; phylum Arthropoda; class Insecta; order Hemiptera; family Pentatomidae; genus Arma; species Arma custos. The sequence continues at coordinate 21,262,031 of CM073763.1, read as the reverse complement.
TTTCCTCACCCCCCTCCTTTGCTATATTAAACCACGAGGTGTCAGGTTCTCCCCGGCAGTGGCTGCAACCTACAGGTTACCATCCAGCCACCTACCTTCCGTATTTCTTGGTTAGAATGTGATTTTTTAAAATTATTTATTTAAAAATCTGAAAATAGGGGGTACTTAAATGAATTACTAAATCTACACATTTAAACCTGAGAAAGCTTTACCGCTAAACTCAAGGAGGGTCTTTGGTTCAGTAGGAGGGTAGAGACTGTACCGTAGTTTCATGTATACGTTAGTCCTACAGGAAAGCGATTTGTCCGAGAGAGAGATAACGCACAATTTCCAAGTTTTCCCTTATTAAGGATAACTCTTAAAGATTAAAGATAACAGTGGATGTTTACAGATTGAATAGTTTATTGTCACAGCCTGATAGGACCCAGGATATTCTGTACAGGAACTCAGCACTCCATACACTGAGCTATACAACTCTCCAAATAGAAACATTTATACGCTAATATCATCTTCTTCTACTGTTACGACAGAAGTCTCAAGTTCTTCCTCGCCTGCTCAATAAGTTTGTCCCGCTGTGTTTGTTTCCCATTTTGTCCACGATCATCAAATCATTGGGGTCATCTTTTATTATATATCGATTCATCCATTCTGTTCAGACGCTCCAGCTATTTCAAACGCTTTACTTTCATGGAACAGAGGCGATTTGATTTCCTCATAAGGCTGACACACTTCCCAGTTAGTCCTTATGTTCCATCCTTCACCCTCCCGAACTGGAACGAATATTTGACTGAGGATTTTTCTTTCAAACCTATCATTAATTCCTGCAGATTCGTTTAGTGCCCATGTCTTGAAAATCCTCACTTTCGTCCTGCTCAACAATCTGCTTCTTATAAGATAAAACCTTCTGAAGTCTTTGTTTTCCTACCATTAATACAGATCACATCTCCTCATATATGTTAATATGCCTCCTGGATTTAGTTTTACTTCATTGTAAACTGTTTTATTTTTGAAATTAGATTCTATAAGGAATTCGTATAGAAGAATAACAAGAAGAAGAAGAATAATCGTCTCAAAATAAGAAGTATGAATTAATTCTCCTAGCTATTGATAGAAAAATAGGAGGTAAATGTAGAAAGAAAGAATTTTTCTCGGCTAAAGAAAAAGATGTTGACTGGTGTTGATGGATCAACAGAGCTAATTCGGTTAGCAGAAGACCGTTGTTGAGGGAGGTGATTTGTCCAATATCCGCAAGGTTTTTCCAATCAAGGTTGGAGGGGCCGAGGAGGTTCTGCAGATCCCACAGGGTCCATCACTTGCTATGACAGATTAAATAATTTATCTGCCACAACTGGATTGAACTTGTGAACTTCATAACTATAACTTCATAAGTAGCTATCTACATACTAACTATATTATTTTATATAACTAATGTGTGTGTGTATATATATATATATACATATATATATATATATTTTTTTTTTTCCAAACGATGATGCTGCATTTTTGGTATGTTTCATTTGTGGGTTGGAAAAAATATAATTTTGCAATAAAAATTGATATTTATAAGATATATATATATATATATATATATATATATATATATATATATATATATATATATATATATATAGATGAAACATACCAAAAATGCAGCATCATCGTTTGGAAAAAATATAATTCTGCAATAAAAATATCGCGGTCATTAATCGAAATAAAATATATGCTATATTTTAAGTTGGACAATGTTACATATCTGTGCGAAATTTCATTAATTAATCTGTGCGATCATTCATTAATATTAGGACCGTTTATTAATATTAGGACATGCTCCATACTTAAGTAAGCATATTACATGCCATTACATGTGATTTTAATAATTACAGATCAGTTTATTACTATAATTGCAGAATACATTTTAGATTAATTTAACAACACAAGAAATTAAAAATTTACAGTTTGTCTAAATTGATAATTTACACGTGAGAATAAAATTAAAATTAAATTTGTAATCCTAAATTGTGTAATGAAAAAAAAAATTATATATATATATTTAAGATGAAACTTACAGCAGTGTACTCATTAATTCCAAACTTCTTGTTATAAACATTAGAAACTGTAAATATAGAGGATATTAATTTAAATAAAGTCAGTGTTTAACCAGCCTTCAAGTATGTTATTTATCTCCAAACTTTATCTTTTTTTTATGTTTTGCGTGGTGAAGTAGTTAAGTTAAATAATTAAAAACATAGATAATTCTCCTTTATTTCAGTACCCCAATTTTGAAAACAATTACAAGTTATTGCAATTTTTTGCTTCGATTGAAGTAATTTTAAATGTACGAAAGGAAATATATGTTTTGTATGCTAATATTAGACGAGGTAAGTGGTATATTTCAGTAAATAACGAAACACATAGAGGCTTCTGACACAAAGAAAAATTAGAAGATTAACAAAGAGGCGCTTGTGTTGGCTTCGGTTACACCTGCTCGCCTTATCTCGTATGCGAAACCTAAAGGCCGAAATAATTTAGTTTCTCTTTTATATTTAGCTTCCTCTCTTCCCTCCTGTCCATTGTTACCTCCGCCTTCAATATTAAATAAACTAATGTTGAGCCTCCAAAACATTCTAGAACAAAATATCATATATTGGCATTATTATAACAAAATCTAAATTTTATATTTTTAATTTTATTTAGATAGGTAGGTGTTGTTTGGTTATTTTAGGCGATTTATGGTGTCCACCTACGCGAAAATAAGGGGATTTTCTATGATTTCCAAATTTTAGTTAATAATGGTCGATATAATTGGAAACTGGTAGATCGATAAACATGTATGATACAAGATACAGAGGATATTAAAAACTAAATTAATCATGGTTAAAAGATTTTAGAACTCCTGTATATTATGAAATAAGATGTTCCTTTCGAAACTAAATGAAGGATATAGCATTCCTCTTTAAATGTTCGAGATCTCTCTTTTGAAGCTTTTAGTGTGGTATCTTGTGATAGTAAAACTAAATGTTCTATTTTCAGTGCAATGCTTTTTTATTTTTTTTCATATGCCCATAGAATTTATTGGGAAGTCGGAGGCTTTCATTTGAACAAAGGGGTGGGTAATGGAATGTTTTTATTTGACCAAAGGAGGACGCGGTACAAAAAAGGTTGGGAACCACTGGCCTAGGGGATTTAGTGGTCCAGTTAATAAAATTAATTTATTATACATTATTTATTTAAACTTTTATAAAACTGTCCCTAAATTGTTTGATTATCCGGATAGAGGGAGGAGTTAAATACAGATTTGCGGGCTACGACAATTGCCCCGGGAGTTGGATACTGCCAACTTTCCAATCAAAAGTTGAGCTGGCTGTTCGATGGAGCAATAGGCCGCAGCATTACTCCAATCTTCAGCCAATTTAGCAAATCATTAGGATTATCTGAATTTCAGAGCATCGGCTCGCTTAACTAAGTTCTAATCGGGCTTATACACAGCCTGCAAGTTGGTTTGATTTCCAGAATGCCGAATTGCTGTGTCTCCGAGATTACTTGAAATATCGCTAGTAGGCGGAAGAACAAGTTGATCGCGGTACAACCTACCCACTTCCTGTCTTAGCAAGGTACTGCAATAAACTCAATCGAGTATAACAATCGATAGTTACTCTTCGATAAAGTGCTGTGTGGTATCCAGTCAACTTGAAGATGTTTTGAAAGTATTATAAGTAGAGGCACTGGAGACAACCAAGTGGCCAAGTGAAAATATTTGACTATTTCTGGAAAATGGAAATCACGAAAAAATGGAATATGGAAGTAAAAGTCTTACTTATGTGATGGAAGAGAATTTGGAAGCACAGTGAAAAATCTGGAATGATTTCAGCATAAAGTACGAAACACGACGAGAAGGCTGGACAAAGAAGTGGTCCATAACAAAAAAAAAAAAAAGTGTAATAATCACTTAATGGTAAAGCGCTTAATACACATTCATATAATATAGGTAAAAAAGGCATAAATTAATTTTTATGTTTAAATGATATATCTTTTAAATCTGGAAAGGTTTTCAAAAGATTAAAAAGAAAAGGTTTGAAAGCTTTCTTCAAAAGGTTTTAAAAAAATGCCTATGTCAAAGTCCTTAGAAGATAAAACATGAACATTAACAAGAAAAGTGATCATATTCGGTAGAAGTCTACACTAACAAAGACAGCAACGCCTTTAAAATACTTAAAAGTAATAACATTAGTAAAAGTTCAATAATATTTTAATTTCCTCTCAATATTAGTATTGCTATAAATTTTAAAAATTAAATTTTCATACAAGACTGAAAATACAACAAACTGCTCGACGTTTTCGCCTACTTCAACATTTACTGGATAAACGTTGAAAGCTCCCAATTAATTACAAAAGACTCATTTACATGACAGTTATGAGACCTATTTGGACATACGGAGTTGAGCTTTGGGGCTCTACTAAACCATCCAATTCATCTCGTATCCAATCCTTACAATCCAAAATCCTCCGTAAAATCCTCAATGCTCTTATTATGTCACAAACAAACTCATCAATTGAACTTTATTGGAATGCTATCAATGAATAGTTTCTCCACAAGTGTTTTGTTTTTTCACGTCCTTTGCTCATACATCAGATTTACTTGATGTAATATAATTACAGTTGTAAATATCAATAAATTATTCTATTCTAAAAAAAAAATTAAATTTTCTAAAGTTGGCTTAATATTACTGAAATGTATGTATTTATAATCATTTTACTCCATAAATGACGATTTAATCAAACATTTTATACAATACAATAACAAGTAGTTGGTAATAGTAATTAACACCCATTAAAATAATAATAATAATTTAATATGAAAAAAATAGATAACGGTAAATTATAAAACGATTGTTAAGTTTAATTTTAAATATTTTTTCTTTCAAATTTTCTAAATTTTATACATTTGTAATATACATTGGAATGTGTTTTGTAAAAATTATTTTATTATTTATTAGAAATGTAAGCATTAAGTTTGTTCTATTTGAGTTCCAAAGCGTGAGAAAGTGAACAGTTAGTGGGTAGCATAAGAGGCGAGCGATGACCACAGAGTAATGCGATAGAACAAGCTCGAAGGAAGAGAAGTTGTATTATTCTGGCTGGATTGCCAACTACTTGTGCCGGGATGCCTGGCATTCTTGGGTAGTAGTCCACACGTAGTCCTTAGGATGTTCGCTGATTCCTCTACATTTCTCCTAATCAAGACGATATACTCCATAAGCCTTTTCAACACCCTCTATTAATTTACAATAATCGGGTATTGTTTCTAATAACCCAGCCAGTGATTTTATGATATTAATTAACGGTTGCTATACAGTTTTATTTCCCTGAATACACAAATGAAACACATGTTTAATGGTATTTTAATATATTAGTGTGAGAATGAATACGCTTAATGAAGCAACCAATATGAATCTTTTGAAACTATTAATTATGCAATGAAGAGAAATGGGCAAAGTTATTTTTGAAACAAAGAGGAATTTTGCCGAATGTAATGCATTGCAAATTTCGTCGGAAGTATAACGTTGTACAGTCCCAACCACAGCAGTGGGTCTTTGGCGGGATCTGTCCTGAGACGACAGAATATTTTCTATACACAGTACCTGATAGAACCCTGGCGGAGTGTATTAAAACCTCAATTAGTCCAGGTTCCATTATAACGTCTGATCAGTGCAAGTCCTACAATGGAATCGAAAAACTGGTTGCAATGGACTATAGACATTTTATTGTGAATAATTAAAAAAATTTCGTCGATCCAGTTACTGTTGTTCGTACTCAAACAGTTGATTCAATGTGGGTCAAAGCCAAAAGAAGAAATAAAAAAGAAAATGACACTCATCGCTCCATGACTGACTCATATTTGTGTGAGTTTATTTGGAGGCAGAGGTACAGAAATGACATTTTTGAGAGGATACTTACTGAAGGACATAGTAGAGTTTTGGCCGCCAGAGGTAACTAATGGAACTAATGGCATTTATATTAATTTCTTTACTTATTTTTTAAATTTTCTTGAAACTATCATTTCGATTAAATAAATACATATATTTTTCTAACCCATGTCTTTCAATTGGACGGCCTCGATCCAGAAAGTAATAAGTCAAAAACTCCACTTTTCAGGAAATAATAAAAAAAAAAAACGTTTCTACAATTTCCTTTGAAAAATAAATTGCAGGTATTCGCATAAAATGTTACTTTACAATTAGTGACTGTTGAATTAATTAAAGTTACGTGATTTAATCGAAAATTTAATTAAATTTGTTGACTTGTTTTCAATAAATAAATAAAAAAATAAAAATATTTACTTGTTTCTTTCTGCACCGAGGCCGTCCAATTAATCACTAGGTTACTGTTACTATGTAGGCAAAATCACAGGCGGGGTTATTGGAAACAAGACCCCAATAATAATATAAAATAATGAATAATTAATATTGAAAGCATTATTTTATAAAAATTGAGCATTTATTTAACTCCAGTCTCTTATTCTTTTGCCCCGAAAAAAAATATATAAAATTCATTCTCCTGATCCTTCAACGAGTTCAAATCCAGCTGTATCAGATATATTATAATTAATTAAATATTTACTTGATCTGTGAATAGCCACGGATGGATCGCTTGTGATCTACAGACCTTCCTGGGGCTCACCATGCCTTTATAAAGTGGTTCTCTGATTGGTGAAAAAACCTGGTGGTTGAGTGTGATCTGGGACAAATAACCTACCTACACAGCGTTATCCTAAAAACGGTAAAGTCGCTATAATGTACTTCAACCTGATATACTTCATAGGTTGTAGTGTTAGAATTTTTTCCATTATATAAATATAAATATATATATATATATATATATATATATATATATGAGGAAGAAAATGGAAAATGGTCCGGGTGGATGAAAAAAAAATTGCTCTTAAGTAGCGAGAACTGTTGATTGTAGAGCCTAAGTTTCGACCCATATTGCAGGTCTTCTGTAGGACTAAATATGCAAAATACACGACACTAAATTTTTTTTTTCATTTTCCCATGTTTTTTTACAGATCTTATTAAAATCATAAGATTGTTTCTATGTGGCTATTACGATTCATCAGAAATATTAAGGTCTATAACTTTTTTACAAAATTATTACAATTTTTTTGGATAGATGGTTTCGCAAACAATATGTAATAGTCAAGTAAAACATCTTTTCTAAAAACGTAACTTCAGTTTATTTCCTGTTTTCATTTTTGAGCTGGAATTAATGAATACACCCTCTTCTTTCATCCAATCCACACAGAAATAAACTTGGGTATTTGGATTTATGAGGCATTTAAATATACTGAAAATATGGATTAGAATTTTTTTTTACACTAAAATTAAGGCATTTTATTAAAAAAATATAGCACTGCAGCTTTTCTTTAGAAACTGTAACTGTTGAACATGATGCCAGTTACTACAGTACAGTATGACAGTAGGTAAGTTTTACTAATTAGGATTAGTGCCATTGGATATAATTAATTCTGCAAATTACATAGAAAGGATTATAGGAGAGAGGCTTAGAAAGCCACAGTAGTGCTTAAATCTCGTACTTAAACTTCGCAATACTAATAAGCTAATAGATGAGCTATGTGCTTAGGACTGCTAATATGTCTGAAGGATAGTTCATTAATATGATATAATATAGTTGGAAACGAGTGTGGTGTTGATACAGAAGTATGACAACAGCTGGTTAATTTTTTAAAGTTTATATTTCAATGTTACTTAAGAGGTTATTCCTCTTTGGCCATAGTTAATGAGGTAACAGTTGGTAGGTAGGCTAAGAAAACACTGTCGCAATAAACGATTTTTCATTTGTTTTTACACATGTTTGAAATGATAGTCAATTAGCGCGCCCACATTTAATGTTTGGAATGAGGTATGAGCAATTAGATGTTATAGATATACATCCTTTTGTTTATTTGTATTTATGTATTTTGTACAATAGTTTTTAATTCATTTTTTTTTGTTCTGTTTTTTGCTCATGTTTATTTATTTATCATTACATGTGGAATGTTTTAATTAACATAGATAGAGCATTCTTTAGATGTTTCTGACTGGTTATGATTTGGCGTAGGGAGTTGGCGGCACCATCACCCAGTCATCTGACTGCAATTAGCCACTGGTCCTCCAGGTTGGGGGAAACCCAGTACCGGGAGATATAGCCCGGTCACCCTTTCTCCTGAGGGAACATAAATATTCAGGTGACCAGTTGTCCCTAAGATCCTCCATCAAAGCTAATAACCCCCATGGCAGTAAATCTATTCAAAGTAAACAAAATAGCTTCCAGGCTCCTCGACGCTAGAAATGGCAAAAGAGTAAAAGAAGAGAAGACTGGTGATGAAATATTTTATAATTTTTTTAACATTGTTTTGATGCATACCGATATCAATAGAAAATGAAAATGTATAATTTAATCAAATAATGTTCAGTTATTTTTCTTTATGAATATTCTTCATATATGTACACGAGGTTACACGATAATATTGCAAACCTGATAGAAGGAAACAGAAGATACATTTCATAACCAGGGCAGGTAAAAAGAAGAAAGTAGACAAAAAAAAAAGGACTAGGTGAAAATATGAGGGGAAAAAAATCAAGACTGAAAGAATAGAAAGAAATTAAAGTAGAAAAAGAAAAGCAAAACTACACTTTAATGATTAAAAAATGGAAACTTGTTTTATATATTTAAAGTTACAATGTATTATTAAATACAGTATTAAAACAACAAAAAAGTTACGTAATATGGTTTATGTAGCGGGTTAAATGGTCGTGTTGGGATTTATCTCTTATTTCATTAGCTAAAGAGTTATCCTCTCTGTAATTAGCGGAAAGAAGATTTCATTTTAATTACTGGAATTACAAAAAAAAAAGAAAAAAGAGAAAGAGATAAAAGAAAGAATTCCTTAAATGAAACATATGATAAAAAAAAACAGCCGGGAGTAGATAATACAGGCCGTGGATAAAAAGCCTTCTAGATATAAAAGAGATAAGAATTTGACGAGGCGGGAAAGCCTACCGACACCCGCCCAAACCATGCCAAAACCTTAGCAACACCCACCAAAACTCTCCACAGCCTCTAAGTAATTACTCTGCAGGTAATTAAGGGAAACCTTTCCCCGTTTCATAATTTACACTGTAGGCCGCTCGAGCCGTAATGAGACCCGTAGTTGCTTTTCCTTATTTAGAGCATCGTACCTTTAAAAACAATAACCCTAATACCCTGGTTCTGGGTCGAGGGTTCCATTACAACCCCGAGGTTCTATTAATAGCCGAGAGCCTATAAGCTGGGTGCAGTAGAGGCCTAATGCAGCTCTAATTCCCCGGCCAGAGGTTGCGGAATGGAAAATGGCAACTATGTTGTTTAAGTTTCTAGGTAATTTACTCAGACTTCATATTTGACTATGAATGTAATATTCTTGCAGTCTACATCGATCATTTGTGCTGTGGTTTACATATTTTCTGTAATAACCTTCTATGCCAAAAGACGCGGTTTCGCGTTCGTTCTTCAGAAATGTAAAATGCGAGTCCTAAGATTATATGGCGTCAGGTTGTTTTTTACCCGTGAGTATTTCCCTATATGGAACATTATTTAAGTAAAAATATCGAACAAATAATCTTAATCCATTGAAAGTCTGTCTAGCTGGACCTGAATATGCATACACGTATGTTCAAATCTGTCATATGCAAACAACAGGATGTGAAATATTATGTGAAAGTTTCAAGATCAAGGAATAACTTAATACGGGAATTCCCTCAGGGCTATAATCTCAAAGTCCCAACGTTGTTACATATTTTTTCCTATCATATTTATATCCTAATTACTCCTTGATCCTCCGTTGATCCTGAATAATTATAAGTTAAAATTAAAAAGAAATAGTGATGGAAAATTATATTATACGTGGAAACCTCTTGTGTACCATACATGAAAGATATCTCTCATTAACTGGTTACATATTCTTTTCCTAATAATAATTGGATCAGAAAAATTTAAGATTCAAATTATAGTCCGACTAGCTGTTGTAATAAAAAATGAAGCTAAATGAATAAACAAACAACTCTTCTGTGTGTGTGTTAAGTTAGCTGCTTAAAGTTATGATAATCTAAAAACAATTGTGAAACTTTATCCTACTTTTCATCTCTCTTGCCTCTTATTACACTGGCTCTACAACTGACAAGAATCCTGGCCTCCACCACAGACAACCAGGTGCTTCTCTCCGTTCTGCAGCTTTAGGTCCACATCGTTCAGCCCTTGTTCACTTCGCTTGCCGTCCGGTTTCCCATAGAGCATCTTCTTTGGCATTCTCTTCACCTGTCCCGTTCATCTTATTCCGGCTCTCTGTGTTATATCTTACCTCTTATAAATTGCAATAAACTTGTACCACTACAGCCCATGAGTGATATCAGGTTCAGTATATGGTAGCGACTGCACAGTTTCTAACGTACGGTTGTACCGGACCACTAGATTTTCATCGAGGGTATAGATTTTATAAAGCATGAATGAGCACAGGAAGGATTAGAGGTCCCACAGGCCCCATTCACAGCTCTTAACAGATTAAATAATTTGTCAGCCACAGATAGATCCCAATCCATTATACTGGAATATACCGTAAAGATACGAATAAACTGGAACTGACAAAATTGTTTTTCTACTGTTTACTGACAAAAAGGGAAACTATTTTTTTTCTGAATTTCCATTAAATTTTCCTCTGATATCTCCTGAACCAGTTAATGTATTTTAGCGATTCAACGATTTTCTGATCTTTCGTTAATAAACAAAGGTAATGAAGTACTTTATGGATAAAATTTGTTTTTCTTTCTGGACCTAAGAGGAAAAAGCGCACAGGGAAAACTGTTCCAACAGTTACGGTTTTGATAAACGCTGAATGTATAATGCATTCTTTTTCGCATTCGATATAGGTTTATCGGGTAAAAAGAGTACCAGTGAAATTAAAGAAAATCTGGTTTTGAAATTATTTATCTCGTTAATTTTTTAATTCATCGTAAATCTTACTAATGTTATAAATGTGAAAGTTTGTATGTTTGTCTCTCTTTCACGCAAAAACTACGGAAAGGATTTGATGAAACTTTACAGTAATATAGGTTATACATCAGAATAACACATAGGCTATAGCAAGCCCGGATTTAGGAGGAGAGCGTACGGGGGCACGTGCCCCCCTCCGACAGTTTTTAAGATACTGTGGAGAATTCATTATAGTACATAATTAAAGGCAAATCACATGACCATAGTTGTTAAAATAAGAGAAAGAACATGAGTGAAACTATTTGTTTTGATATCCTACTAATCTTACTAATATTATAAATGTGAAAGTTTGTATGTTTGTGTCTCTTTCACGCAAAAACTACGGAACGGATTTGGATGAAACTTTACAGTAATATAGATTGTACATCAGAATAACACATAGGCTATAGCAAGCGCGGATTTAGGGGGGGCGTACGGGGGCACGTGCCCCCCCCGACTGTATTTTAGGTATTGTGGAGAATCCATAATAGGACATAATTTAAGGCAAATCACATGATCATACTTGCTAAAATAAGAGAAAGAACATGAGTGAAACTATTTGTTTTGATATCCTACTAATCTTACTAATATTATAAATGTGAAAGTTTGCATGTTTGTCTCTCTTTCACGCAAAAACTACTGAACGGATTTGGATTAAACATTATAGTAATATAGTTTATACATCAGAATAACACATATGCTATAGCATGCGCGGATTTATGTGGGAGCACGGGGGCATGTACCCTCCTTTTACAGTACATAATTAAAGGCAAATCAGGACATCTTGAAATTTGAAGATACGTTCTTTGTATAGTTTAAGAAAGAAATTTGGATAATTCCAACCCGAGGGTTTCTTCTTTAATATAATAGGGGTTCGAAGGTTGTATAGAATCCGTCAGTTTTGAAATTAGGCATCTGAAATTTTGGATGAACGAGAAACTTATATTTTAAAAAAATAATTAAATCATTTATTTCAAATGATCTTTCACGAAACTTTATGTGGCAGACCAAATTCCACGCGAGAGAAGCCGCGGGCATAAGCTAGTATTATATGAATTATTAAATATTTTTTTCTAACTTGATGAAAATAATTCAAATTTTAGACAATTATATCTAAAGGCAATATAATAACAACAGTTATAAAATATAATTACCAACAATATTAATTTCTTTATTGTTTATGGATTTATTTGGTAAATCTAAAATATATAAAAAATCAGTTATTGTTATTTTACACCATCCATGATTATTTTTAAACAAAAAAAATTATGAAATTGCTGGAGTTGGACCATCCCTCTGCCCTGAAGATGGTCATTAGGTCGAAACGTATCCCAAATAAAATAAGTCCAACTTATTTTGTGTAGTTTATTTACTGCACTTTACACTTTACACTCTTCCAAAAAAAAAAAAATGATAGTTATACATAACCTATTAATATGAAACTTAATATTTTTACGTCCAACATGAAGATGTTTATTACATTTTTTACTCATTACATTCATTTTTATCATATTATATCATCATCATAATGTTTCCCTCTCTACCGCTGCGCAGTGTGGTGATAATTATATTATACGTGTATGGTATATTTAATGTTATTCTTAAGGATTTTTTGTCCATAGTTACTATCTAAGTTAAAAGGTGTAATTCAAAGGATATACATTTCAGAGAAAGACCTATTACAGCATCACATCTTTTATTAAATGAATATATATATTTTTTTTTATAAATTACTAAAACATAAGGACGTTACTACGTCCGAGATCTTGTACAAGTACCAGATTTTCTTCCAATTGAGGGTATCCATTTATTTGAGGATGTGTGAGCCTGAGTATGGCCTTCAGATTTCACAAGTATTCTTAAGTATTCATTTTTTTTATTTTATCATGGGGGCTAGCCTGAATACTTCATATTACATCACATATTAAATTATTAAACATTATACATGAAATAAATATTTTTATTTGAGTAATTTTATTGCCGTTGCTGTCGGAAACAGTACAGTCTCTACCATGTACTGAATCCCAGACCCTTCACGGGTTGTGGTGGAACAGGGTTTTCGGTGGTGAAACAGCAATTTTTTTTTTATTGTCTCTGCTGGTCCTCAAAGAAATGACATTCCTGATGATTAAAAGTTAATTTAAATTTTCGTAACTTAAATTTTATTTAACAATATTTTCTTAACTTTCTTTTTATTTAAACAAATATTTATTTTCGCCTGAACGTAGCCTGGTGAGAAATTTTGCTCCAGCTAACGCGTTTCATTTTTATTCAAAAGTAAACAAGAAGACAATATCCTCGCTGCGGAACAAGACCCACCTTGCGTTCAATATAACCAAGCTACAGTACTCAGGTATCAAATATAAAAAAATGTAATATAAAATTGATAGGAATACCTTCTTCTAAATTGTAAAATATTTTTAATTTTAAGCTGATATTTGAAAATTTATCAAATTTTTTAGGAGTTAATTCCTCCGCGATGAACCAAAGCAAATCAAACACATATAGGGCGAAGGGTAGATCTAAGTATCCTTATTCTAGACTCGAAAGTAAATTAAATTTTTTAACACAACAGAAATTATACTAAATGGTACATATCTAAATAACCATTAATACATATCCCATAAGAAATCATTAAAGTTATTAAACAACTAAATGCATAAAGATTTATACATTAGAGAGCGCATATATAAAAAACGTCTTGAATACAGTACGTGGTGGAAACTGTACTGTTTCTAAGGCTTCAGTTGTGCTGTTTCGGTTCTGTTGTGAGTTACTACGTCCGAGATCATGTACAAGTACCAGATTTTCTTCCAATTGAGGGTATCCATTTATTTGAGGATGTGTGAGCATGATTATGTCCTTCAGATTTCACAATGCTCACACGTGTCTGTTAAGGTCTTAGATAATTTATCTGTTCTAGCCGGATTTAAACTCGGGATCTTCAGCATACAAAACACAGAGTACTCATAAAGATAACTTTATTAAGTCATTAATTTTATAAAATGAAAATATTATCCAACTTTCGTACCGCACCATTTGTGAAGTTAATTGTGAATTATTTTTAATAAGAATTTTCGACTGACAGATTTTTTAACGTAATATTTATGTTTCATATGGGTAGTTAACAGTTTAGTATACCTTAAAACCAACTTTTTTTAGGGTTTTGTATTATGTGACGACAATAAAGAAGAATTAATATATACTTTAAGAATTAAATAGCAAATATAATGATGCTATTAACTGATTATGGGTGATGAGACACCTGTGAATTGTTTTCTTCATTGTGGTTGTTGTCTCCCTCTTTACCCTGCTGGCTTACTGCTATGTTTTCTACTCCATTGTAAAGTGACTAATCAAGATATATGTAGAACACGTGGTCTTGGTTCTAGCTGTTCTCTAGATGTAAGCCATTTTGTACTAGTTGTAGGTCTAGGATATAGGATATAGGATAGGGCTCTGCCTCTGTTGCAAGAAGAGTAAGGAGATAACGAGAATGGACGATGTACATTGAACATAAACATTAATGCACATACAGAATAAATTTTTTATGCTCGCTCTTTTGCATCCTTTGTATATGTAATTTTTTAAAAACTTAATGAAAAGATTTTTTTTTTCTTTTCAGTCAGGTATTAATTTTCATAACATTAATTTTCTCTACACCTTCTCGCCTGGTAATATATTGTTTGCATTTAATTTTTAGAAGACGTTAAAATATATTATTTTTTCTGTTAAGCGAAACACTCAGTTAGCAGAACGATCGTTTGCGTTTCTTTACTGTTTGCCGAATATCCTTGGATATCATCTTAATAGGGGGATATGGGAAAAAGAGGCGGGCACGGGAGCAGCAAACAAAGCCTTTGTAAAAGTGTAATGGCGTGCAAACAAGGGTAACAAATATGAATGAAGGAGTTCGCATTGACTTTCGAAAGACGGGAGTGAAATTGAAAGATGCCGGGTCACAAAGGGCTGTCGAAAGGGACACCTCTCAAAGGCAGAGCCTAATCAACTTACTGTCCTCTCTCTCTCTCTTTCTCTCTCTCTCTCTCTCTCTCTCTCTCTCTCTCTCTCTCTCTCTCTCTCTCTCTCTCTCTCTCTCTCTCGGAACTCATAACTTACGTTCTCTCAATTTTACAGATTTTTTATTCACTAAATTCCCATTATAAATATTGGATGATTGTAAGAATAGAAATAGTAGTAGCTAATCAAAAAACAATCAAATAACGAAACTCTTGAAGTAGGGTTGGCTGATAGTCGACAGTTACTATCGATATATCGATTGTCACTATCGATAGTCTCGACTATCGATGGTTCTTTTTTACACTCAAGTTTTAAAGGAATTATGCTGATCTGTCTCTGTTCAGTGTCGAGTTCTTTTGAAATTTAACTCGGAATTCCTAGAGCTCAAGGTTCTCTTCTATAACTTTGATGCCGCACCAGACGTGTCATTATTTAATTCTCCGGAATTACTAATTACATTATGTTGGGTAGTACACGTAGTCTCACACTTGTGCAAACAAAAAAAAATTCGTGGTATTGAGCATTGGCTCTTCTAGGTTTTTATAACCTTAACTTCCTCTTTAATTAGGCATCTTTTTCTACAATTCTTAAATGTTCAACTAGAAATGATAGTTTTTCTTTCGGGAAACATGTGGCTCAAGGAGCACACTTGACTTTTGAAATTAACTATTTCGTTATTTTTCTTTTCTGAAGATTTGATGATATGATTGAAGAATTTTCGGTGGAGTTTATCTAATTGGAAAAGAAAGCACGAAGTCTACTCAATGCACAACGAAGCAGATGCTGTTTACTCCTTAAAGATTAGCTGACTGCGATGGGCTGGTCATGTGGCTAGAATGGAAGGTGAGTCCATGCCTAAAAAGGTTTTGACAGAACCTATCAATGGCACGAGGAGAAGGAGAAACCAGATGGTTAGGGCAGAACCGCGAGGGGGGGGGATATCCTGGTAGTCAGGAGCTGTACGACGGCGGCACAAAACAGAGAAGACTAGAGAAAGTTGGCGGAGGAAGCAAGTACTCGTCACCGAGAAAAAAACATAGTAGTGATTGTACTGTTTCTAAGATCACGCTCAACCGCTAGGTTTTTTCTCTGTTTAAGATTGCACACTTTATAGAGGCTGGGTGAGCCCACTCGTCACAGCCGGATTGGACCCCGGCACAGCACAGCAGTTCCAATTTTTTTTTATAATCTAAGTTACTTCTGCGGACTGCCGGCTTAAAAAAAAAATTTATTGTATTTCCAGCAATTTACTTTTTACATATTTTTTAAAAGACTGTAGGTTGTTTCAAAAATGCGGAAATTTTTCTTAATTAAATTTTAATATAATATATGCTTCCACTTTCTTCAGTATTTTTGAAAATGTTTAACTTTACGATCATAATGTTATTAATTTGTATTCACTACAAGTCAATTCAGTATGAGGTGTACAAGCCTGCGCAAAACTACCAATCCAAAAAGAATATCAGTTCAGTACTTGGTAGCGACTGTACTGTTGAACAAAGAGGAGAATTGAATCGCTAGAATTTCCCCCTATTTCGATAGTCTCCTTCAATCCAAACCATCAGAATGGCCACAGGAAACATCTCGCCTTTCCGATCTTTATACCCGCTTACAGAAAACCAAACCAGTCGAGCGTTCCTTTCTTTCCTATTCCACTACCACCTGGAACTCAATTCCCCCGAATGTCCGCCATTCTTCTTCCCTATCCTCATTTCAACCCTTACTTTTCCAACATCTCCTCACTTCCCGGTGCTCTCTAAGGAGGTTTAAGTATTTGCTTATATGGATCAGTAGTAAATAATGGCTTTTATTGTTTAATATTTTTCATTTATCTTCTTTACATTTCATGTTTTATTCACTGTTTGTTATTTATACTCGCTTAGTATTCAATCACAAGTTTTTTTTTTATTACTGTTCCGTGTTTTTAAATACCTTATGATTTGTATTACGTAGAATTTCGGCCAGATGCATGTATGTTTCTTTTCTTTGTTCATGTTCCTTGTGCTAAACAAACCTATTCACAGAATAAGAGTCCACCTATTAGTTGAGTCCATTTGATTAAATATTCTATACCATTCAAAATAAATCTAACCAATGAAGGGAACTAAACCAACTCTGTACAATCAAAAGAGGTAGACCAAAACAAAAATGATTTCTGAAAGGAACTAATAAGATACGGGTTTGATATAGGATGCTCAACTTGGACTTTTCAATTTCGGTATGGAAATGAAATCTCAATGGGAAAATAAGACTTGAAGGAAATCTCAGCTCCTAGAAGTCTGTTTTTTTTCTTTTTTTTTTTTGGTGTTTGTCCGTATATTTTCAAAACTCTCTTGGTCTTTCTTGTAAACACAAGTTCTTAAACATAATTAGTGTTTGATATGTCGAAAACTTTTATTTCTCTTTAAAATACGATAATCAGAATGAAATATAAGGCATAAATCGTTGAGGTAGTAAACTGGAAGACGTTACCTTCAAAACAAACAGATTCTTGAGCTTCATAATACTTCTTACTGAACAGAAATATGGGACTTATTGCCTTGTATTTGAATAATCTGGTATTAAATTAAAAATAATATTTAAATTAAAAAATAAAATTTATCATTATTACAATAATAACTTACTAAGTCCTCCCTTATCACTTATCACTAACAGATTTTTATTTGCTTCGGAATTTCCTTGAGGGTAAAGTTTTTGATGATGTTTTCAAGTCGACAAACGCATTTTCTGATATTATTTCATTTTTCTCAACCTAATATCTGAGGGCTGTCTGCTTTTAGGCATCGATGACTTCCATGCTCTTTTTCGTGTTCAAAAGAATTTTATAAATTAAAAAAAAATAAAAAAAAGTTGAAAATTTCACACCCGAATTCAATTACCCCTTCATTCCCATCACTTCGTTATAATGCTTTTTAAACCATAATTGAAGGCACTCTTCCGTAGCCGCTAATTCAAAAATGAAGGTACTACGCCACTAAGTTTGTATATATTTAAATTATAAGTATAAATTATCGAGAATTTCGGAAGTTAAATCTGTGCAATTTGAGATAATGGCCCGCATATTAACTACTATAAATTTCATGTATTATTACCTTCGGATCTTCTCTTGGACTTCGCGGAGACCTGAAAAGGGCTGGGTGGGGAAACAAGCTGCAATCTAGGACACAGGGAAAACTTGGTGAAGAAATAAATCCAGAACATTCTCTTACAAAAGATAAAACACTGTTATATTAAAAAATAAATAAATGAAGACACACCCGACAACAAATAATAATCATACTGAAATTAATAACTACAAGATAATAAAATATTAACAACCAGCTGTTTAGTTATCAAGTCAAATTAAATTAATACAATTAATTATTATTTAAAATTAATTAATGTTAAATTAATACAACCAAAAAATAAAAATAAAATGGAAAAAATATTTAATTCCCATCATTGTTTGATTATATAATCAACTGACACTAAGATCTGGCTATGTACCTAATTTAGAGAGATTACAATTAAAGTACAATTAAAGAGAGATTCCTACCTTGACAGTTCGTCTTTCTTCCGGTCGGATCACGACCTTTCTTCCTGGGAGTACCAGTCTTCGAACTCAGCTAACCAACTCAGACTTATTGCGAAAAATCCGCTGATTAAAAAGTTTAATTCATGCTAGCGTAAACAAATACAGTATTCTCCTGTAAGGTGCTGCACCCTAGCGGACACATTTGGCTAATTTCTTTTTATCCCGAGGGAATTAATTTTAAAAAACCTGATCGCTTTCGGTACATGAGGCTGCAACTTTTACAGAACCTGGGGCGTGGGAAATGATTGGGTTGCAATGTCCCAATCACTGATGAGAACCATAACAGTACAATTTCTTAATCTAATTACAAATTTTATTTTTAAATTATTACAATATGCAAAGTATATTCAGTCCTTTGAAAATCTTTTTGAATAGAATCGGGTGTATCGTTAATTAATTCCGAATACATATAATTATATTTTATGAGATTGGTATTGGACATGTAGAGCAGAGCTATTTGGCAGATCATCCGCCATCAATGCCGTATATTATATTCCCGAAGGCTGATAAACAGCTACCATTATCGTTCTGGCAAAAAAGGCTGAACCCGATTGGCCCGCGATTAATCCTGCCTTTATGGGATCGGGTACACTGAGGTCGGTATTTTCAAGAGTGCGAACAATAGGCAGGCCTATTTTACGATTATTCCGCCTATAGGGACGACGCGGAGCACTATATCAAGGGACGATATTTCGGGATGACAGTAAGCTTTGGCCGATGCTGGTCCACGGAACGAATTAGGGATGTTTGGCAGGACGGGGCTAAACGGTTCGTAATTGGCCCTTTGTTCCCCTCCCGAATTATTTAGTCCTCCAATTGAAATCGCCGCTTGTTATTAAACGAATGATGTTTCTGACAGAGCGTCTATTATAGGAAATATTCATATTTTTTTTTTAAATTCCTTAATCCAGTATTGCATTGAGAATTTCACCTTCTTCTAGTGAGATAAAATACATAAAAAAAAATTTAAATAGTCAAGAGGACTGCCTAAATAAGTGGAAACTAAAGACTTAAGAATAGCTGTGTTCTTTATTGAAGTTCTAAATTATTTATAGTCTGAATTATTTAAATTTCATATATGTAAATTTAAGTTATTAAACTTATGTAAATAATGTAAAAAGTTATTAAAATTTTCAAGTAAATTATTTGTTAATCAAAATATATGATGGGCGCTACAAACAATGGAGGAACTAAACGAGCTGTGCTACGAAGTTCTTCTACACCCACCTTATTCGCCCGGCTTATCACTTACAGATTTCGATTTGTTTAGGAATTTCCTTAAGGGTAAAGATTTTGAATATGTTTTCAAGTGAACAACGCATTTTCGGACATTATTTCATTTTTCTCAACCTAATATCTGAGAGCTGTCTGCTTTTAGGCATGGTAGGGGGACAACTATTATATCATTAACAATTAATTTCTTCTAGTATGTAAGATATGATCAATGCCCATCCGTTATTCAATCAATCGTTGATGGAAAATGAACCTATATAAAAATACTATAATATCAATCGTCTTTCTATGGTAAATATAGCGGGAGGGGGGAGGGTGGCTCAGTCGAAAAACGCATAATTGCCTTGCAGAAGGCCAAGGGTTCCAATTCGGCTGTGCTACATAATTTATTTAATGTTTATTAATAGCACATAATTTAACAGCTGCGGATGGATCTGAAGACCCAAAATAACCTGCATTAATTAATTGGAAGGTACCATATACCATAAACTCTTGCACGACAAAGCCAGACCTCATGTTTCACGAAAAACAGAGAAGAAACTAAATGAGCTGGGCCACAAAGTCATCCCATACCCACCCTATTCGCCCAACTTATCTCTAACAAATTTCCATTTGTTTAGGAATTTTTAGGCTTTATTTCTTTACAAAACCACGAATGTTCCAGCTCTGGGATTGAAAATTTGAATAGGTTGGGAAAAATGTATAGAAAATGAGGGTAAATTTTTGAATAAAAATGTTTTGATTTCAAAGAGTTGTTTTTTTCCTTTGAAAACGTGAGACATTTCGTGTAAAACTACCCAATAAATGAGTAGTTCTTCTGAGGGAGCCATTTAGGTGAGGAATATCATTACAAAAGAAACCGGTTTAAATATCAAGTAATTAAAAATTGTAAAGGTAGAGATGTACTAATATCCTAATGAAGCCACTTGGAGTAACTTAATTGTATAATAGGATATAGAGAGAGAAGGTACAAGACCCCGACAGAGCCGAGATAGACGACAACTGCTAAATGGTAGCGCTAAGGAAGAGTCGAATACACAGGCTCCTTCATTAGCGGCACAATAGCCGATATGCATACAATGCTCTCTAATTTAGTTAGGTTAATAGGCCGAAAGAGGGCGCTATACCTGAGCCCTCCCTCTATTAGACAATGCCACTGCGGTTCAGACCAATTACAATAAACAGTCCCCACTCTTCCTCCCTCCCTCACTCCCTCTCCCTCCCTCCCTCACTCCCTCACACTCTCTCTCTCCCGTTTAATAATTCCATCCAACGCCTCTATTCCAGGCTCATCCCTTCTCTAAACTCTACTGCGATCCATAATATAGTATTTATTTATCCCATTACTGTTTTTTATTCACTACCAATCTATGGCTTAAGAATTCCATCAAACCTTCCTGAAGGTTGCAAAGATTCTTCTACCGGAAAACTTTTTATAGTTAGACTTGACCAGCATAGATAAAAAGTCAATTTGGTGATAACCTAATTATTAATTTTTAAAACGAAATATTTATCGGGAGGCATCATATTACTTGATGTATTAATTAGAAGTCCTCAAGTTATTACTATAATCTGACAATCTGGAAAACAACCTGCGCAGAAGTTGTCTCCGGTCCGGCCACGCATAGAGTCGTTTCTGCCACTACCTAGCTCGCGTCACTCGCCTTTTACCTTCATGTTGGGCCAGTTTACTCTTACTATAATACATTCGTATTATTTTGGCGTTATTACTGTTGTTTTGCGTTCGACCCGGCTTCGACTTTATTCTTTACTTGTTATTGTTCTTGTGTTTTGACTCGGCATTCATTGGACTGTTTATTGAATAGAGTAGTAATGGGAGGAGCTCCCTTCTCTCAGTATACCTCCTTAGTCCCACTTCTTATTCTGTCCAGATCGCTTACTTAATTATCTGACAATATATATATATATATATATATATATATATATATATACATAGGATATTTATGGATATATCGTGCCGATGGAATTCCGAACAGTTAAACTTTCAAATAAAAATAAGAAAACTAGGATACCATGTAGAAGAAAATCACAGGAAAGTACAGCGTAGGATAAAGAAAAATGCTAAACTATTCAACCATCTCTTTGAAATAGGAATAAACAAGCTGCATGATGATGGGCAACTATAATATGAATAATATGAAACCTTGAGAAGGAATAGCTACGTTAAAATGTTTAGAGCGTAGGATGCTGTATTATCGACCACCAGGGCCTGAGTGGTCAATGTACATGTGTATTCTCAGATAGATAATTTATTTTGTTCTTTAAAAGTTTTAAGCTTGTTGGTTGTTGAGATTTTCATATGAGGTTCACTCAGTCTACATAAATTATTCTTAATTTGGGGTAAATCCTTACCGATTAGAATGGTAACATAGACCTGGCCGAATCATCAACTATAATAATAATATTATAGATCACATCCAGTTCGCCGAAAACAATGTTCTTGGACTGCCATAGCTACAACGGATACCAAAAACTATCATAATCAATGTCAACCACAACAATATCCTCTTATTGTCCTTATTATAGACACTATATATAAATAAATGTTAATATTAATATATCTTATTATAATAATCATTAAGGTATTGGCTGCAGGTATCCTCACTCTATATTTACTAAGTTCATCTTCAAGGGCCTCGCCCTCCTAAGTATCATCCATGGCATAGCGAAGATTGTACGATCCTCTTCTATATGCGAAAGTTGTCCTGCATTTCGTATTCCAATCTCGAATTGTTTTAAGCCTAGAAACATATTTTCCTCCTGCACTTCTTCGACCTTCTATTTCTCGACTGATAACCAACAGCAAGAACTGATAAAGGCTTACCTTCAATACATGGGCTAAATGTGACTTTCGTATATTTAATTGGTTTTGTTATTTCTTATCTTTGTTATTTACTGGCTATCATTACCAATATCTGGTTATAGTTGCTAAATCGTTCGGCTTAGCTCAGAATGGATCTCTATGGAGGGGTAGACCGAAACGTAGATGGGAACGTTATGGCATTATTTCTGATTAGAGTTTGGACAATAAACAACTTTGGGTGGTAGAGATAACGAATCTGCAAGTTCCTAAGCCTTTTATTATTATTATAATTCTATTTTTTAAATTATTATTCCTCTTTTCTTCGTTCCGGTCGTTGGCCTTATGCAAACAGTTCTTCCAACATTCTATGCCTTGTGCAAAACTTGAAAGCATTCTTTGACAGCCAAGCGTCTTCTTTCAATTTCTTTGTATGAGGTAATTATATAAAGCCTTTTTCTTAATTAAACGTGTAATTACCTACAATTAATTAGGAAGATAGGCTATTCCTCTGTACACTTATCGGCATGTTGTTGGTTTTGGCAGGGGAGCGGAGTAGCGGAGTATTAGATCGCTGAGTTGTCGTGCCAAAGGCCTCAGGTTCAAATTCGGTTGTGGCAGAAAATCTGCTTAATTTATTAACATCAGGGGTGGATTTTGTGGTATCTGGAGACCCTCCTTGCACTCACATAGCCTCTATAAATTAGGTACCCTTGATGGGGAGATTCCTGACTATTGAGTGTAATCTCGAACAAATAACCTCCCTGCACAACCGTATCCCCACAAACAGTACAGTATTGTGGGGGGGGGGTTGTATAGAAATACATGAGGTTGTAGTGGTACAGGCTTTAGTTTATGATAAGACCCGTGTTACGAACAGCGTTATCAATTTTCCTCAAAGTAAACCTCAATTCAATCTCAGATCTGCTTTTAATATCAATATAATCCGTATAAGGAAGTATATGGTTACATTTATAGAAGATGTGACTCTTCACATACACCCCAGAGTTTCCTTGATGACTTAATCAAGTACTAGATTAAATAAAAGGCATGTTATAGGATCTCCTTGCCTCAAACCATTCACAATCATCAACGGATTTGATAATTCTGATGTACATTCATTGCAATAGACAGAAATTTTATATTTTTTTATAATTATTGGTCAATTTTTTGAGTTTTAAATATTTTTTTTTTTAAAGAGAAAAGGTAGGCTCTCAGTCGGGATTCGAACCCGGAACCTTTGTCTATCCGTGACAGCACTCTACCATTTGAGCCACCAAGGCCGCCTGCCGGCAGAGGACAAATCTTTTCTCTTATCCGATCCCATGTCCTCGTGCTCTCGCAATTTTTGCGATGAATACACTAGAACGAAGTTCTTTGAACATTAATTTAATTTTAGGATCTTATTGACTTACGTCATATTAGTATTTATAACTTTTTATAATCATTGGTCAATTTTTTGAGTTTTAAATATTTTTATTTTTAAAGAGAAAAGATAGGCCCGGGATTCGAACCCGGAACCTTTGTCTTTCCGTGACAGCGCTCTACCATTTGAGCCACCAAGGCCGCCGAATCCCGGCCGAGGGCCTATCTTTTCTCTTTAAAAATAAAAAGACAGAAATTTTAATTCTACCTCCATTATTTTTTTAACCAATTATAAATAGCCAAAACACCAGGTACTAATAGGACCTATGATGGGTAGAGGGAACCTCAATACATGGTAGAGACTGTGATGTTTCTATTAGAACGGTTCTGAAAGAAGGTGATTTGTCCGAGGTCAAGCTCAACCGGAGGGTCTGCAGATCCCGCAGGATCCAATCTGGCTTATTTGATATAATTTTGAATATATAATTTAAATAATTCATACCGTCATATTATTTATGTACGGTTTGTGTTAACGCTGGACCTGTAGGTTACGAGGAAAACCTAAGGAAGTAGGGTCAGTATTTTATAGGTGCCTTATCTTCTAGAGACCTCTGTGTGCCTTTGCTCTTTCTGCCTCTGCCCTCTTTATCTTCCCTCTTTATGCTCTTTCTATGTCCCTTTCATTACATTATCTTTCTTTGGCCTCCTCTTTTATTAAAAACGTTCGTCTACATTGTTCTCGGTGACCTACATACTTGTAGCATTAACGCTTAGTTAAAAATAAAACAAGAAAATGTTATATTTTTAAAAATTATTGAAGTGCTTGACCAATCATGATTACAAAAAATTTATTTATTTACCGTCGCTATGTGCTATTGTGATTAATCAAAGGTTGTTACAATGGGAGTCTTAAGTTTTGCCAATCTAGGTGTAACTATAAATCCCGGATAAATATCTAATAAAGGTGTTCCCCTAAATTTCGAGAATAATATAGAGGTTGAGTATGATCTTGTAAAAATCACTTGCGCGACTGTTAGCATAGAAAAAGTACTATTCCTAAAATTTTCTGTAAGCAATACGGTATTTTGTATTTTTGTTTGTATCTAGTTATCAACTTAAATAGGTAATAATAATCTAATGCCACTTTATGCTAACCGGATAGTCTTACTATAGGTTTCACCATATTTCCTGATATAATTAGTGCAGGAGTCTTTTACGAGTTCCTGAGACCCGTAAATGCTCGTAAGGACATTTTACGTCCCTCCCGAAAGATGTCATAACTAAGGATTTTTAACTCCCTTTAAAGAATCCTAAGACTTCCGGGCTGCAAACATGCGGCCTTGGGCATAGCTGGATATTACAGCTGACCCCTGATTATAGTTATTAAAAAAAAAAAGTCAAGACAAGCAATAGTTGCGCCCGAAACAATGTAAGGAAATTCACAATCATTGTTAGGCAATGTTAAGTTCGAGAATAACGAGTTTGAAGTTCCGATTGTTTTTTTTTTTTTTATTATACTCAAATAAATTAAGGGAAATAATAAATACCTACGATATTTCTGATATTATAAATTATATCCTTGTCTCAAAAACATTCAGTAACGTTAATAATGAGAAAGTGAAGATACAAATTACTTATTAACTTATTAACAAGACTGAAAGGTTTGTGGGTTCAGTATGTCGTAGAAACTGTTCTGTTTCCTAGACAAAGGTTGTGCAGGAAGGTGTTTTATTCTAAATTATGCTCAACGACCAGGTTTCCCCCTCCCTATTAAGGTACCCACTTTATAGAGGCTGGGAGAGATCCGGGAGTGTCCCAGATCCCAAAGGATCCATCCCCGGTTATTAACAGATTTCCATTTAATATCCATACAGAGCTGTAGCTTCGGATCCGAGACGGCTTTGACAAATAAATTATTTATGTGGTTAATTGTCTCCGAGAGATGTAAGGGGGCCCACCCTCTATTAAGTGGATACCCTTAATTGGGGGAAAATCTTAGGGTTGAGCCTGCTAACTCCAAATAATCCGAGCCAAATCAACTCCAACCACAACCCTAGGCTTAGCAGCATTATTAACCCTATCGTTTCTGCCCCAATACTTTCATGAGGGTTAGTGATTCAGCTTTTTTTGAACTTCCGCACTAACATTGGAAATTTAGTTGTACTTTAGATCTAGAACATTTCTGCTTTCGCCTCAGAGAAAAATAATACTTTCTTGCCTTAAAATAATTATTAATTTCATAATTAATAAGTTCCGGTACAATACAATGTATATGAACTGTACATTCAGGTATATACACAATAAAAATATGTTTGATTCTTCTTTCATATGCGATTTTTTGCGTCTTTTTTCTATATCCGAATTTACACCTTCTCTCATTGTCTCCTCATCTCTCTCACTATGCCCATTTTCCCTTTGCTTTATAACCCACTAGCTTTTGCCCGCGGCTTCGCTCGTGTGGAATTGGGTCTGCCACATGAAGTTTCTTGACAGATCGTTTTATAAGTAATTTAATATTATTTTAACTATAAGTTACAAGTACATCCCAAATTTCAGATGTCTAACTTCAAAACTGACGGATTCCATACAATCTTTGAACTCCTATTATATTAAAGGGGAAACCCTTGGGGTGGAATTATCCAAATTGCTTTCTTAAATTATACAAAGAACCTATCTTCAAATTTCAAAATGCTATGTTCCTGATTTGCCTTTAATTATGTACTATAATGGATTCTCCACGGAACAGAAAAAACTATCTGGCACTTGCTCCCGTGCCCTCCCCTCCCTAAATCTTTCGCATATTATAATATTAGTAGGAAAAGTAGATTATATTTGCCTTTAATTATGTACTATAATGGATGGACGTGGCCCCCCTTCTCCCCCCTAAATACGCCCTTGCTGTAACGTATGTGTTATTTTGATGTATAACCTATATTACTGCAAAGTTTCATCCAAATCCGCTCAGTAGTTTTTGCGTGAAAGAGAGACAAACATACAAACTTTCGCATTTATAATATTAGTAGGATTGTATGCAATGTTGATATTCTATTTAAATCCATTCGATTTATGTTTTCTTCTTTCTTCAACCGCTTCTTTGATTTTACTAATCAAATTTTTCTAATCCCACCGTTCCTAACATGTTCTGCCCTAAAGACACTTGCAGACCACATCCTGAAATCTAGCTCTACTGAAAGAAGTGAACTGCTTACTCATTTCTTTATTTTGTATTTATTTATTGAAATTTACATATGTATGATAACAATAGAACTAGTATATATAATGAATGATAAATAATGAACTGAGATGAAGGCTATCTTCTTTTCACATAACTCCTAGCATTATTGGGAATTGATGAAGAAGTCAGGTTTGAATCTAGTGGGTTTGAGTGGGATAAAGTTTGTTATGAAAGTTCTGGTTTCGGGTTTGGACCAAATCAGTAACTAATAGGACATTAAGGTCATTATAGATGATCGTATCAAAGTAAGGAACATTGAGGATTTCACGAATGATTTTGGATTGTAAGAATTAGAAAGGTTTGGAATGATGTGGCTTGGTGGAGACCCTAAAGCGCTACTTCCTAAGCCCAAATGGGTCTTATAATAATCATGTATACATAATATTTGGGCTAAATCAGTAATTAATGGGACATTAAGGTTTGTATGTATGAATTTTATATACATTCTCTTCACATAATTTAGTCAAACTGGGCGAAATCAAGTAATTTCTTCAGGTAACATTTTCTTGTTTTAATAAAACTGATATTTCTGGATGGATTTAAGATTAATCTTGTTGTTACATTAGACAAAGTAGTGTTAAAAGCTACAATAATCTCATTTTATCCAAATATTGTCAAAGCAATGTAGCTAAGTTTTCATAAGGTAAGATATGATAGGCACACTCCATCAGCCCTGATTATCGATTCTCGGATCGATTGCTACTCAACCCTTCGACCCGAGTGACACAAAGCCTATTGAATGATAAGAAGAAGAAGGAGAGGATAATGAAGAGAGAAAGATTTCTGATGAAGGAGGCGGCGCGTGGAACCTCGGACATCCCCAGTCGCGTCACGTCGGAGCTCTAACCCCTGACTCCGACGAATCTGATTTTCAATTCAAATCCGAATAAACCATTTGGGACACTTGCCAAGGCCTTTGTTAAAGCTATAGTGATAATGTATTCTATTTGATAAGATCCCCCAAATCGAGTTTGGCGCCAATTTCCACAGCTCCCGCCTTATCTCCCTCCCCTTCCGACCCCCCCTCGCCACAGCCCACTGATTCACTGATTTCCCGATAGAGTTCGCCCGATAAATACGGGCCCCAATGAGCTCCTTTTTATACCTTATTTTTCCTTCTACCTTTCTTATATTATCCTGATGGCTCTATTATACTCCCGATATTAATCTCATTTATATTTATGTATTATATCGCCGAGTCTATATTTAAATATTGACACATTTCCTCCCATTTATTTTTTCATTCATCTTAGATATTTAACATCCATTATTTGAATATAGAAGGAAGCAAATTAGTCTTTACTACATTAAAAAATCAATAAATTTTATTTATTTATTTTTCTCTTTTTTTCTATAATACGATAATGCCACTGTGGTAGCCCTAAATTTTACCAATCATGTTGAAAAATAAAAAAGGTTTATCCCAAAAAATTAAGTAGTTTTAATTTTTGCATTGACTTTTCAATTGACCCTCATAAATATAAATAGGGGAAGAATAGAATCAGTGAGTGATTAGAAGTGCCTACAATCATGTAAAACAGACCGAATAAATAATTCATTTATTTTTGCCAAGTTAATGGTGTGGGATAAGCAAAGGATGATAATGGCCCTACAGGAAAAAATTACATAAGGCTACCCAATGATCTCCCATCTAGAAATATATAAGGTATAATCAGGTATTGGGATATTTACCAAGTACTTGACACCGTACCTGCTCGATACCGAGATTATATG
The DNA here is from genome assembly GCA_037127475.1 of Arma custos. Lineage (NCBI taxonomy): Eukaryota > Metazoa > Arthropoda > Insecta > Hemiptera > Pentatomidae > Arma > Arma custos. The sequence goes on along the minus strand of CM073763.1, from coordinate 21,232,985 downwards.
CCACCACACCATAGGTGAACCTCTAGTAAATTTGTTATATTGTTTTGTATTATTTTATAATTATGAATATTTTCTGCACGGTTCCGTATCTATGGTGATTATTTACTGACCTAAGGATCTTTACTTTTAAATCCTAACCTCATTATATCGGACAATTTCACTCAAGGAAAACTTGATCCTTCAAATAGACGGAAAATCTAATAAAAGATGTAAATCATAAAGATAATAATCCAAAGATTTATTATTACATACAACTATATATAGCCTGGAGAATATTCGCAGACAGAGTGTAAAAAGCGTGTAAGTCCATATATATCCCCGAGGGGCCTAAGGGGGAACACCGCTTACAGTTCCTGATATATTATCCCTCTTGACGTGTTCATAAAAATTCTATGCTACCTCCTCCCTTACACTCTCCCTCTCTCTCCCTCTTTCTCCCGCTCTTCCTCACCCTCTCTCTCTCTCTCTCATCCTCCCTCTCCCTCCATGGGTGTGACAAAGTGGCCCCGTAGCCCCGATAACTGAGAGGGCACGTCCTGAAGCAGCCCTCCCACGCCGGTGTAAAGGCCATCGTAAAATCTAGAAGATGTCGGAGTGACAAATCTTCCGATGCTGGGGAAGGTTCCAATATGGCTATATCTTTATTCCCCGAGTGCTTCGTGCCACTCCAGGTGTCACTAAGATATACCTTTATTCGACAGGCCTTCCAAAGATCTGTCATTCTGTCTAAGCTACTAGCAAGAAATATTGCATTAAGGTTGACTGCACGGAATTATTGAATATATAGAAGTAAATTTCTGAATTCTAATGGCACAATTTATTTCATACATAATTTTTTTACATAAACCAGACATAAAGAGTTATTTTATGAATTAGAAGAAGGAGTTTCATTATTTGCTTGTGCAAATTTAACACCACTTTATGCTGCTATGATCTATCAGACAATACTACAATGGGAGTCATACATTTGGGTCATACAAATTTCAACATGCAAATGAATTTATATAAACAAAATAATGGTATATCGGCTGAAATAATAAGAAGAATAACGCCTGCTGATAAATGCAATATGGGAATTCGCGCGACAGTTAGTAAGCAGTTAATTTTCAAGAACTACAAAAATAAGACACTTATCAGGCCAGCACATACGGATCTGAAATCTGGGCTTTTTCTAAAGCCTAAAGGCGATGAACGAGATCTATGTAATTCGAAAGATTTTTCGACGTATATATGTCGAAAGAAGCTAAACTTCTGAAAAGGCCAAACTGATCTAAAGATGTATGTATTGTAAACAATCAAAACTGTTTACTACGTTTCCGGTTTCAGGATCGTCGTCATCTACTCTTTCCAGGTGGCTGCCAGTCAAAGACCCTGGTACGATCTTTCAGCATTTCCTGCAGTGTCATTACCACCTCAACCGCCTCTGATTGTTTCAGTGACGATCTCTTCTACGCCATTCGCCACCTGACCACATCATTTCTATTCTAAATTCGGGATTCGAGTATTCGTTGAACATATGCCTCACATCCGTGAGGTTAGGTTAGAGCGGATTTGACTATAGGCTTAGTATGGACTATAGTTCTTGTCGTTTGAAGTGTTGTAGTTCCAGAGAACAGTGTCCAACATCCTAGTTGATTTCGTTGCTAGTACCACTTTGTTCCGGACATAACATACATCCCTCGCATAACACGCAAACATAAAACATTACCTGAAACGGTTCAACATTATAAGAACAGGCACGTGTGATGAAGATGGACAGACCCAAACTTTCAGACGTATTCCATATGACTGTTCACGATATGACAGACAACGAATTAGATTGATAAAGAACATAATACTCAAACCAGGGACTTGGCCTGAGACAGAACACACAATGTTCTCTAAATTCAAAACCGACTTACTAACATTTACAAAAGACATAGACTTCGATCAACTGTGTAACCACAGAAGGGCCATTGACTAGATACATAAATTTTTAGGTTATTAATTGTAACTTTTATTTGTGTATAAAATAACTATTACTACCTTTAAGCTCAATTCTCTATGTTTATAAATTATTTATTATATTATTTTTAGTAGGTATTTGAAATTATTGTAAAAAAAAAACTTACTGTGTTTACAATATTAACTTTATTTCATATTTTATTTATTTTTATGTTTGTTTAGTTTGACTATTATTTTATTTATTGTTTTTTTTAATTTTTAAGTTGTGATTACAAATTTAATCCTAATTTTACTTGAACATATATATTTTAATTGAGTTTACTTGTAATTGATATAATTGATCTGTAAATATAAGCATGGCCTTGTCATAATCTTAATAAACGGCCTAATTATAATTTAAAAAATCCTTAGTGTATTATAATTTCTAATTATCAATTTTCCGGAAAAAAAAACATTGCATTATGGTTTTTCTTCGTTTTATTTAATTTTTTATAAATGGCAACCTTGCTACTATATGACCTTTGGATGTGTTGCACCTTAAAACGTCATAAACAAACCAACATCCCAGTGTTGGAAATCTGTCCATTACATTAAAATCACTGTTTTTTTGTTCTGTTTTTTGGTTAATACCATTATTGGCTACCCGAACTCATTTGAACTCATTATTCGGACATTGATTAATGTTACTGGAGCGATATTGGTAGCGACCGGGACGGAAGAGGCTATTGACAAGCGACTGATATTAATCAGCTCCAGCCTGAGGCCTAGTGTCAATTTAGCTCGGGATTTGTCAATCCGTAGTCTCTCTTCCATAATGTTACCTACCTTATGCACGAATTTATTTTCAAAGTATTATTAAATTATTCCCCAAAACTACATTTTGATATTTATACATCGCTCCATCAAAAGAACAATTAAAAAAAAACTAATTTTAAATACAGGCATTTGAAAGTTCTATGTATTAAATGCAAATATCTTTAAATATCCCGTGTCTGCAAATTTTACTATATTGGGCTTATGATGTTATAGCATAGTACAGTTTAATACTTCCTTAGCATAGTCAAAGATTCGTATCTGAATATGTGACATAAATAATTAAGGAATCAAGTATGATCACATTCACTATCTCAAAGTTCCATGTGAGTTAAAAAAGTAAAAAATTGGGTATTGTTAAAGTTAGGTCTCCATCCCTATTGTAACGGTGGTATTGGAATTCACTTAATTTTAGCTACATTATTTTTAATTGTTTTTTAATTTCAAGTGAAAAGATATGCACAGGGCCGGGATTCGAACCCGGGTCTCCCACATTTCCGTTGTGGTGCTCTACCAACTGAGCTATCAAAATAAATCAAAACATTTAAAATTATAACAAATAAAATAAAATAAATTATAATAATATATAATGACGTAAGTCAACAAGATCCTGATTAAAAGTAATGTTCAATGAACATTCTTCCCCTTGTATACATCGCAAATTGCGAGAACACGGGGATATGGGATCAGTGAAGAGAATGCATATGCCTGACCGAGTTACGAAGTAGGATAGCTCAGTTGGTAGAGCACCACAACGGAAATGTGGAAGACCCGTGTTCGAATCCCGGCCCTGGGCATATCTTTTCGCTTCAAAATAAAAATATTATTATTCAAGTTTTTAATAATATTTTTAGCGCTATGATATCGCTCTTTCAAAATAACAAAGACAGGTCGAATAACCTAATTTATAAAAGAATTAAAAATAAAAGAATTTAAAAGTTCCATTTAAGTTAGAAAAATAAAAATTTAGGTACTGGTTAAGCAAAGTATTCCTATTGTAAAGATGGTATTGAATTTGTTTTTATACACCATAACCTTTTTTTTAAAAGCTAGCAACTTTTTTGAATTTGACCTATGGTCTATATTCTCATAAAACTTCATCATCATCATAAGTCATGATGATGAATCATCATTTAATATGTTTTCGAGAAAAAACAGGACAGCTTTTTAATATTTTTTATTAGCTCATAAATATTACAGAAAATGACAAAAAAGTATACAATCTATTTTTGGATATATTTACCATTCGATGACACTGCCTTTAACAAAGGTTCATTGAAAGAAATGGCATCTTTGAACTCAAAAAGCAAAAGTTATTTGCAACCAGACATTTTTTTTCCGGTTTACCCAGATTTTCTTGACCAGACAAACATAAAAACCGGACTGTCCAGTCGACATCTGACAACCCTAGATACAACTCAAAAAATAATGTTAAAAATAAATCACAAAACAGAAAAAAACATATTGCAAATAGAATATAAGGTAGGTATATCGTTCCTGAATTAAGAATCGTCAACCTGCTACTGGTGTTGTTTTCAAACCTATTTGATTCGTTTTAATTTTTAGGAAATTAGGTATTTGAAACTCGTTATTTTTCCCTGTCTCATATTATTTTAAAGTGATTAGCTTTTTTTGTCGAATAGGTTTTTTAAAAAAAATTAATGACTTCATTTTCATTTTAATTCTCTTTTTAGGGACCTTTGCATCACATTATCATCGAATTGAAATACATGGGAAACCTACCTCGAATGTATTCATCGACTATGATAAATAATGAGGAATTTTATAATTGAAAATGAGAGCGAATTAGTGAATTAATTAAAAATTAGAATAATTTTTTGAAGGAGATATCTTTATTCTAAGCGTTAGTTTTGAGGAAATTGTTGTATTATATAAGGTAAATTTAGAGTGTAGAGTATTAAGTTTCTATGTACGGATGGACCATGTGGATCGTGTTGCTCATCCAGCTTGCATGAATTGAGGTGGTTTAGCGTGATCTGATACCAGTTACCTGCCTAAAACTATAACTAACTATGATAAGTAACTATCTAGTTTTAATACACCTATATTAGGCATAGCTGTAAGTTCTGTTCTGAGCTGGAGGCGTAGAGCATAGCGTTGCTTTTTCAAAATCGTCTTTCTGCAGATCCTCCTTGGGCTAACCCAGCCTGTATAAATAGGGATGAAACCTGACGGTTGAGTGTGATTTTGGCCAAATCATCTCGTTGATACCGTACAAACAACTACTGAGACAAAGAGACCCTTAGTGGGTTTTAGTGGTATAGTAGTTTAGTTTTATTTTAATTTTAATAAGCCTTAAATTATGTAAGATCTAATAGAACCTTGATAACTCAAAAAAATGTTTTCAGGGAGAAGAGATCCAGCTAAAGCTTTTCAGAACAATCTAATTCTATTAGAACTGCATCAGACAACTAAAAGATCCTTTTGTTATGTTGAATGCAGAAATATTGAAACTTAATGAATTTTTAATCTTTAATCGCCTACCTCTTGTAAAGAAATCTAACGAGTTTATCTCAGTCTTGTTTCAAACTAGCGATATGTTACGCCTGATTTTAGATAACAAACGGAGACCAGCGCCATTCCAGCCGAAGACTAACAAACAGAAGACGCTACAAGTTCTCGACTAACTCGAAGCCTTATCAGCCACGAGGTTGTGCCTCACTTCTCTTGTCTCCCGCGGACTACAATGACGAGCAGTATTTTACAATCTTGTTATCAGGGCGAGATAAAGTTATACGAGAGTTCTGTAGACGTGAGGGGCTCTCCGCGACAGGTTCAACCCAGGTATACCTCCCTAGGTATAACTCCCTCGACATGTTCGTAGAGTCCAGAGCGTGGCAGAAGTGAGAGGATGTCCTCCTGAACAATAATTCGAATAAGCTTTAGACATCTATTATTAGTTTGTGTATTTATATAACGTCACTTTATGCCACTACGGCTAATCGGACGATACTATTGTGGGAGTCCTAAATTTTGCTTATCCAGTTATAATTTGGAAAGGTATCTATTCGAAAATGTTAAAATGGAACGAGGAAGAAAACGGTCCGGGTGGAGGTCAAGGAAATTCTCTAGACCCCCCAGGTCTTCTTCAGTTCTAAATATACATATAAATTATAATAATGCACGGTAATAAATAACAGAATATGTAGTATCTTGCTAGCATATTGACAGAGTAATGTAATATTTAGTATGTTGTAGTACTAAGAACCAGAGGGGATTGAATTAAATAATACCCAAGAGGTACTATATATAAACAAAGAGGTACTCTTTGTGCCTCCACCCGGACCATTTTCTTCCTCATATATACAAGGTTAACTATATAATATTCAACGTTAAAATAAATTATTAGTTTTAAAAATATAAGATAAATCCTTCAATAATACGAACGCACTCTTATTATATATGGCCTATAATATATAACGGTTCAGGTTCATTTATCGTTGAACATTTTAAGTTTACAACTGATCTCCATTTGGGAGATAGCGTTTAGTACAGAAGGGCCAATTAGAGAGGTCGCAATGCCGCGGTCATATGGAATTAATTACCTTTGGACAAGATGATCCTCCGCTTGATAAGCGGCACATGATTGGTTTTCATTCGACCACTCAGCTCTATCAGTCTCTCTTCTCTCGCGTCCCATTGGCCTGTTTATCCCCCCACCCCAACCCACACTACCCCCTCCCTCCTAGATCAGTCACTAATTGTTCCCAGTAAATCACCTGGCTTCGGGATCACTATGTCTTTTATCGGCCTCAATGCGAAAATTATCCATCCTGGCTGTCCTTTCGTGTTTTCTGGAGGTTAAGAATCTAAAAAAAAAAATGGCAAATAACAAAGCCACTGATCCTGATTTTTTAAAGTTGTTACAAAAAATATATAATAGAATAGAAAAATAATTTTATTCTGGGACCAGGTCCCTTCAGAATAACAGAGTTGAACAAAATTAAAGAAATATTTATCTGGCCAAAGGACTACAGCAGAATAAAACAATATTTACATAATATCTTAAAAGTAAATAACTAACAGGTATTTTTTGGTAGATAATCAGAAAATTTAATGCAAAAATATAATAAAAAAGCAGACAAATTTACAATCAAATGAAATAGGATTATGGAAAAATAAGTGAATAAATAATAGCATCTAATCACATTAAAAATGATATCATTATGAGTGAGGAATATTTACACTAATTCATCAATTATTTATTGATTATAAAGCATCTGTTTGGGAATTTAGAAAATGTAGGAAAAGTTTGGGTTTAAATGGGGTTAAAGAAGACGCATGACGGATATCGAGTGGGAGTGAGTTCCAAAGAGAGATAGAACGGGCGAGAATGGAACGCTCAAAAGTTTGGTTCTATGGGAACGGATAAAAAAATTGGAAGGGCGAGATCTTGTGCCCTGGGATTGGATAGAGGATTTGGATTGTAGGAGAATATAGATGTAAGATGGGTGTTGTGAGTTGATAGTTTGATGTAAGTAAGAACCTAGGAAATAGAGTCTACGGAAAGAAGGGAAGAGCCACTTTAGCTCAACGTAAAGGCGGGACACATGAGACCTCCTCGGGGCGTCGAATACAAATCGAAGACAAATACCACTGGTTTTTGAATTTAAATGGAATGCATCGATTTAGAAAATAAAACAATCTACCTTATTACAATATTTTAGAGTTGTTATTTCTTTTCAAAATGAAATGGATACAAATAATTTTATTTTTATTTTTATAAAACCAATAAAAAAAGTAAAATTTCAGAGAATTAAAATACTTGAAGCGCTATATATCAGTCATTTGTTATTAAATACGTTCACCTGCCCATTAGACCTGGTGTCGCGAACTTTTTTTGGCCGCAGGTCAAAATCAACCAAAATGTGAGTTTTAAAGAGACGTGTGAGTCAGAGTTATTTGGATATTCAAACCTCTTTTAGGAAATAAGAACTTATATTTTGTTAAGAAAATAATTAAAAACAGATTTTTATGAACTTTTGTACAAAAATTCTTTTCGATGCCAATGGTTATGTTTCATAACCTATTTTTGTATATTATATGTTCATTTCGAAAGCATGAAAAGGGCTATAGCCTTTCCCTTTATCTATCAACATTCGATTTATTAATTTTAATAGCAATCTCATTCCAATCTAAACACTAAATACTAAAAAATAAAATAGTAATAAAAAAAATCGGAACTCGCAGCTAAATCGAGCTATTCCAGCCTGGAGTAACAATATTCCCCAATCACTCAAAAAATGTATTTCAAATTTTCTCCTAATATCCCTAAATAACTTTCTCTCCTGATGGTATGAAGAGCAATAATGTGAGCGATAATAGAGTCTAAAACGAATCATTAATTTCTTCATAATATTCATATTAATTCCCTGTGCCGACTGGGAAGCGTCTGAGGGGTAGGTGGGGCATTGCGTTGGGAATGTTCTGACAGATCTGACGGATTCGAGTAGCGGTCCGTGGACGGAAGTATGTAAGCAGAGATTAGTGGTATCGGCGTCGAGCTTTAAGGGTTCCTATGCCTTATTAATATTCATTATATATATGTAGCTATATATATATATATATATATATATATATGTAGCTCAGTGAGTAGGGCACTGAGTTGTTTAACTCTATGTCTCGAGTTCGAATCTTGTTGTGGTACATAAATTATTTGACCCGATAACAGTTATAGATAGACCCCTGTGGTCTGGAGATCCTCCTGGGGCTCACCCAGCCTCTATAAAATGGGTACTCTTAATTGACAGAAAACCCGGCGGTTGAGCAATATCTCGGTCAAACTACATCTCTGAATATCTGTACTTAAATACTGTACAGTCTCTAACGTGTACTCTATTTAGTGCTACTAGACAAAGCAAGTTCAGTGCTCTCATGTCTGTCTAGAATTCTGAACAAAAGAGGAGTAAATATTTAAACCTCGCATCGTTGCCGTTTTCTTTTCCCTCGGAGACAATGGTTGTAATACGTTGAAGACAATAAGAGGCTTTCCATTGAAAAGAGAGATTGAAGGTAAGAGGAGATGTTCCAGCGGGTCTCTGTTTCCATCGATCCGTAACTCGAATCCAATTATCCACGCACTCAGATTACTCCAAAATAAATCGCTACACTTTGTAGCCTGCTTCTGATTTATTTATATCTCACTACGTAGCAGTTATGAAACATTAATGGACCTCAGTGACGTGAAGAAACTCGCCTGAATTTTTTATTACATTAAAAATAACTCTAATATTAAAAATAAACTGCTGAGCACAATAATAAACTCATTGTTTCATTGAGTAAGTCCAGGATGAATAGACATTAATATTAAGGGCCTATGATTATGTGAAAAATAATATTTAAAGTCATACCTAAAAAAATAAATAAACATAACAAGAAATATACAAGTGAATTATTTGTATGGTGGGTGGAAATAGTCGAGGGGCTCAGTCATAAATTAACATCACATAAATGAAGACTCATTTTTTATTTGTGCCATTGTTTTGACCTACTTTGTAGGTCTTCTTCAAGGCTATTTTTAATATTGGTAACCTCTTCAGGGTTATTTTTAATACTGGTAACCTCTTTTAAGTGGTATCCAAAATGAAGTGGCAAAGCTGGCGGTTCTTGCACAACCGTTGTCCAAGAATCAGTACAGTCTCTACTACGTACTGATAGGTTGTAGTGGTATCTCCTTTTTTTTTTTTTTAATTTTAGGTAACTAAACAAAAAATATAAAACAGAGTGGCCTTAATTTTTGAGTTGCAAAATTTAAATTTATAAGGGGAAAACGTAATTAATTTTAGAAGTCCAAACGAATAAATGAAAAAAAAAAAAAAATTATTGTTGCCAGATTTGAATTATTAAAATTAATTAAATCGATTTAAATATACATGTTAGTGGCAGCCTTTATTACATTTATTTACTTATTTCCGCATCAATTTACTGACCCGAGGGTAGAAATAAATTTAATATATTCTGTCAGATGTGATATATATATATAAATTGCAAATGAGAACTGAGTTTAAAATAATAAAAATAGCCTAAAGTTTGGGCTGTCAGGGACTTAATATACTCGCTCTGATATAATTGACTCCGGGATGGCCGTTACAACTTCCTCTACTTCGTCCCTAATGCCCTGATGTCAGGTGTGAAGTCCCCCGAAGGATAAAAAGGTGGACTCGAGAGCTCCTGGCTCAGTCGGCTGTCGGGAACAAGGAATTTCCATTCCCTCTTCGGATAGAGGTAAGTCGGAGGAGGATATTCCCTTCTGCACTTTGTTTTTTTATCCTCTTCTTATTGTTGGGGCTTTTCTCTCTATAGTATATATATAAAAGGGCTTCCGACGTGTAATAAATTTATAATACTGCAGTGTATTGTGCGGGCTGTGGATTACCCGAGAACTAGACATTTTTTCCTTTCTTGTTTTATATATTTTTGAAATCATAAAAATCATCATTTTCATTATTGTCATTGTTGCCATACTTCTGAATTACCTCCATACTCGTTTCTAACTAGATTCTATGCTATTAATGAATTTAATTAATGAACTATTCTACAGACATATTAGTAGCAATAGGTTCATTGACTTCATCTATTAGCTTATTAGTATTGCGAAGTTTAAGGACGAGGACGGTTTAAGGACGGGAAGTTTAAGCAGTACTGTGGTTTTCCAAACCTCTCTTGCAATCCTTTCTATGTCATTTGCAGAATTAATTATACTCACTGGGACTAATCCTAATCAACTAATAAGGAAGTTTAAGTTTAACTAAATTTACCTAGTGTTCTGTCATCATGTTCAACAATAACAGCTTATAAAAAAAACCTCTGCTGCTATATTTTTACTTAAATTTTAGTTTTTGTGAAAAAAATTTCTAATACATATTTTCACCGGATATATATACATATGTGTTAAGGTATATGTAAATGTATATAGGATGCAAAAGGAAAAATCTCAAAAACAACCAGTCGACGTTTCGCCTATTCCGGCATTCTCAGGACAACAGTTCAAAAGAAATTCACATCAAAGAAGACAAAGTGTAGCACATCCCACACTAGCAGCCCAAAAAGATTAGTCAAATACAGACAGTATACTTGCTCCAAGAGGTTCTTCAAATAACTTTATAATTTATGTATCTTTTTTATTTCACTCACTACATTATGGGAGATCACAAAGTAATGAATCAATGATTTGCGATTAGCTAAATATTTATTTTATAATCATCTTTGTTATACTACTTTATTTATTATTTATAGGACATTTAAGAAATTTTCAACACTACCCCCATTTTCTGTTAGGATTAACAAAAATACCTTAAGCCAAACCGATAGGAGTGAGATTCCTGAAATTGAAATCCATCTTCGGCCCTTTTATGTGAATCAGAAAAAGCATAGGTCGGGCTTTTTTTCATTTTCGCAGATATTTTATACAAACAGTGTATCATACAAACTTCTACTTTGTAAGATTACGTCCCGTAATCTTTTATCAGTACAATAAGAATTTTTCCATTCCCGCTGCTATGGTTTCAATTTTTGGATGCCTATTTTGAGTTTCTCCTTGCTCGATCTTTTTACAATTGCTTCTGCTTTTTGAATGGATAAGTGATAAAATGTATAGTAAGGAAGTAAAAAATGTTATTATAAAAATAACCTATACAATATTTATTATAAACTAAGACATAACATTATAACTAAATTGACAGTAATGGAGAGAGAAATATATTTGGAATTGGGACGGCCTGAAGTTGGACTGGTCCCAGGGGACCCTTTAGCTGCTGACCAACTCTCGTCCCCTGGGACCGGCAATCCTCTCCGACTTTCTCACCTCCGCAGCTTAGCCCTTCTGAATATTTCTTGTTTTATTACTTTTCCCATTTATTTCTTTCTTTACAAACACTATATTTGTATAGTATAGTACCACAGTTGTATAGAATTATACTAAAGTAATTCGTTATATTGCAATCATATTTTTTAAATATAATTTTATCAGCTTCGCCTGAATGTATGTAACGGAATCTTAGAGCTTTTCGGCCACTTCAAAACAATGAATTAAATTGATACTTTGTACTCTTCCCCAGGCCTGATTACAATAATTTAATAAGTTCTTTGTATTGCCTTGATCAGGGTCTTCAGGATCAGTGATTTTTTATATTCGTCATTTCGCAATCACTAACTTTAATAACTCTTAAAAAATATAATATCAAAACACCCTTCAATAGGAAACAACACCAACAAGTACAAAATATTTTCCGATAAATTTAAAATAAAAATTCGTGGTGTCTTATGATAATCATTGTACATATTTTATAGACTGATATTGGTAAAAATCATGATGAAAATATATTTTCAATACTCAAAACATCTATCAGCACCTCATGCTTTTTCACGTTAAATTGTATTTTTTCTTTGTTCATAGCTCTATTCTTGTTTTTAAATTATCGAAAATGTTTTGCCCTTTTTTGTGTTGTTTCCTATTTAAGCGTGTAACTATTACATTTTAAAGAAGCTCTTGGTGATTGGTTGCTAAATGACGAATTTGCATATTGTGTTATCTCTTTCCAAATGTGTACCATATTATGAAGACAATGAAATAACAATTAGAAATAACAAATTAGAAGTAACATAAACTAATAAATAAATTCCAAAGAAGTTCAAAACGATTATTTCTATTAAAAACGGAAGACTAAAGTTTTCGAACAACAATACATTACTACAAATATATCAAGAATAAATAAAAATGAATAAAACGAATAAACAAACAAAAATATAGTTATTCGATCTTATATAAATATTTATTCGAGTAATGTCCAAGTCTTGTGCAACCAGAATGAACCAGAATCAACGCACGATCTTCCCAAGTTCTTATCATTCATGCTAGAACAGTTTCATAAGCTAATTGAACACTGAAGAGCTAAACTCAGCACGAGGCTTAATGGAGTTTAAATGACAAAAAAATTTAAAATTTGATAACTGTATTATTGATTAACGCTATATCTATTACATTTTAATTTTTCGAAATATTTTACATAATTATTCGGATAAGGATAAAAATTTGGTCCAGGTGGAGGTCAGAAAATAATTACTTAAATAGTGAAACTGTTTATTATAAATCGACGTTTCAACTTACAAGTCTTCTTCAGGGTTGAAAAAAATATAATCTAGAAAAAAAATATTCATTAAAAGTTTTTCTAGGCTCTCAAATCGTAATATTCAGTTTTTTAGCTGAGGAAACTGTTTATTGAACTATAAATTGTCCAGATTATTATTTTACTTATGTATCGAATTCGCCTAAGTTCTCGAAGTCTATTCCCAGAGTATTATCACTTATGTGGCTTATGCTCGAATCCTATCTGGGAAGTTAATTTTATTATACTAATGGTTAGCCTTCCATTAGGATAATAAAATTAACTTACCACTTAGGCTATAAGATGTAGGAAACTCCTACTTCCCCTGCCTTAATTATAGTAGGTAGCGGATTAGCATGTGTAGTGCGCAGTGTTGAAAGCTGAAAGTTCTGGATTCAAATCTAGCCGTGGCAGAGAAGTCATGTAACATGTTACAGTCACGCATAGACCCTCTGCCATCTACAGACATAGAGGAAAAACCTGGCATCTCTTACCTTGAGCTATGTTACTCCAGATTCTCTATGCGAACCTAAAGCCTCGATGCCGGAAGGACCAACCTCCGCTTACAAACTTCCTTCCATGGACCTCTACCCAAACCATATACCAACAATCACTATTATCGCATCTACGCCTTGGATCACCCCTCAGATGCTTACCAGAAGGCACAGCGCTTATTAACCCTTTAACTGCCGCGAGTGGAGAGCTGTACTTATTTCAAAGCGCTAATTGGACCGGCTACCCGCCTACCGGCCTCTGCTACATACTTTTTACCTGCATTCTATCTTTCATTACGCCCCTTTACTGTCTGTTAACACATTTTTTGTTTCCATTGTTAACATTGTTAACACAGTTGTTTCCGTCCTTTTTGATTTGGCTATGGACGGATACTGGCGGGGTTAATACTTTTTCTTTTTAATTTTTTAAATACTAAAACTTATTGCTTAATAATTTAATTTTGTATGAAAATCTTCAAAGCATGTGTCGATACAAAGAACAACATTGTTGCGTCGCCTATACTCGGCTTTGTTGTTTGATCATTTAACCTTTATGCTGCTATAGCTAATCGGACGATGCAACAGTGGGAGGTCTAAATTTTGCCTATCCAGGTTTAATTAGGATAGGGATTTTTAACGAGTACCTGACATCGTACAGGCTTGAAACCCCCGTTTAACGTCCCTTCCGAAGTACGGAGTAACTAAGGATGTCGTACTGCCTTAAAAAAAACCTAAGGGCATACGAACCCGCGATCTTGGGCTTAGTAGTTTGTTACGCTAACCACTAGACCACAGGTGATCGTAGATATACTCGGCTTTAGCAAATAGAAAAGTAGTGCGACGGCATATGTTGTCTTTAGCACTGAGGGCGTGTGTGATGCTGGCCGGCATATATGCCACAAAGGGGGCACGTTCCCTTGCGCCGGCATATATCGTCTTTAGCAATTAAGAGGATAACAGTTTAGGAATTCGTTCATTACTAAGCCCAGCGACTTTACAGGTCCATCATAATCTTAAAAGATAGAAAAATAAAATAAATGAAAATAATATAATATTAATTTTCTTACTATAATAATGTAGATTGGTTTGCTTAGTGGTATTGCACTGAATTGCCGTGCAGAAGGTTTTATCTGTTAACAGCTCCGGGTGAATCCTGTGGGATCTGGCAACCGGGCCTCACCCACCTCCATAAAGTGGGTACCCTTAATTGGGTTGTCTGTGATCTCGGACACATCACCTCCCATCGTTGCCCTAGAACATCCTCTACCACGAACTGAATCCAAGAATCTTTGTGGGTTGTAGTGGTTCAGTTTTTCCATGTTTAAATGTATAGGTTTTTTAGGAATTTAGGAATTCTTTCGTTATTAACCCCAGAAACTTTACAAGCCCATCTTAACCTTCATGACGCTATTACATCAATAATATTAAACGGGAGCATGCTTGAAAATTCCGCGTTGTGTAATCTCCTAAATTCTCCAATGGTCCTTTTTTGGATCGAATATTCAACGCAAACTTATTCTCGAATACCGTAAGTCTTTGTTCATCCTTCTACGTTAGCCTACAGAAATTAACTATAAACTACATAGTCAAACTTTGAAACGATTTTGTTGGGTTATATACAATAAATCATATTAAAAATGGATTTGTAGTTGTTTTTTATTTTCTGTTGCCTGATTTAAAACGAGTTCTGGCGCCATATGCAAATCCGCCGGCAGTGCTGGTTGTACAATCGAATGGGCATTTAATTCCGAAATGGTTCCTATATCAGGCACTATCGATTCACGATTTGGTTTTTAGGTTAGGGTTTGAGTAGGGGAGGGGGTTGGAACCAAACTGAACCAACAGAGGAAGGCCAGTGGAAGCGGTCGCTGCGGCTAACCACCGCTGTCTGCTTGATTTAGGATTTAGCCTCACAATCGTCGGAGCTTCTACAGTTCTATCTTTATAAATCCGTCACTAATGCATGTGTATAAATATAGTACATATATTTTGAGGTTCTCGATTTTCAGTCAATTCTTTAAACTTCTTTTGGTGACTTTCGGGACTCTGTTGGTCTCATGGTCATGAAAAAGTGAGCTTTTAGTGAATACATTAAATAACACAAAAATATAAATATAAATTGACACATATAAAATGTTAATGCATAAGTTGTACTTTTTATTTGATGAGGAATGTGCATTAATACATTAATCAGTTCAAATACTTTCCAATGCTTGTATGTAAATATTGTTAAGAATGTGATCGATGAGTAATGTAAGTCCATTAGGATCAGCAGTTTTAATTGGTTTTGGAATACTACATAGATTTATTAGTTGTTACTATTATTTATATTATAAATAAGAATTAATTAAATTTATATAACACGAAATTATACTTTGAATATCCGATTTTTTGTTATGACATGAGTATGAGACAAAAATAGTCTCGAAACGTCGCGACGCGTAGCCAAAAGAAGTTTAAAGAACTTACTGAAACTCGTATAAATATAGCCAATTAGTAATTAGACCTGATGTTAAAAATAAGCTATAATGTTATATTTTTATTAATTCGTTGAGTGTCTAAAAACTATTCCTCAGGCTAAAAAACGGCCTTTTTCACATTAATAATAGTAACATTCTTTATTTGCGAATGTATTTAGAACTTATCTACTAAAATTTACGAGTTGAAAAAAAAAATTAAGCAAATGACTAAACCTGACTAGAGAGCATTTGTTAGTGAAACCACGGGATGTTGGAAAAATAAGGATTCAAATGAGGATAGGGAAGAAGCATGGCGGATGATAGGAGGGATTGAGTTCTTCAGAGTGGTCGAGAGGGCGGGATTGAGTTCCTCAGAGTGGTCGAGAGGGCGGGATTGAGTTCCTCACAGTGGTCGAGCGATTGAGGAAGGAACTTATGAAGGATTTGTTTCTGTGGTAACGAGTTTGGAGATCGGAGGCGAGATCTTGGTTCTTGATGCGTTTTTTTCTTATTCACGGTTTATATGTATAATTGGGAAATATCTATTGTGAAAATAAAACTATATCAGTAAAAAATAAAATGTATGAAAAAATTATGACTATAGTTGCATTTAGTTAAAAACCTGCATAGCTGAAACCCATAAAAAATCTTGGGTTCAGTATATGGTAGAGTCTATACTGTTTCTAGGACCAAGTTCGTGCAGGGAGGTGAAAAGTCCGGAATCACGCTCATTCGTCCAGTTTTTATCGAGGCTTTGTGAGCAGCAGGAGGGTCTTCAAATCCCAAGTCCATCCGTTGCCCCCTGTCCCGTGAACACCATAAATAATTTGTCTCTCACATCTGGATTTGTACCCAAAACCTTCAGCAGAGCAACTCAGTGCTCTACGAAATGAGCTACTCCCATCCTAACCGGATATTTTTTTTTCTCAATAAAACAAAATGGAATATTTTCATATTCATAAAATATTATCTGTCTTCATCGGGCATTTCTAATGCAGATGCGATCAAAACCTCGGGCGGTCGTCAGGAAAAAAAACAAATGAATTCCGGATTGTTTCTAAAAGTTTTTAGTGTTTTCCGTTTAATCCAAACTGTTCCAATTAAACTTTTAATGGAATCCGTCGCTTTGCGAATTTGAATTTTAAAACTTTCTAAAGTAAAATTTGAAAGTTAGTTCTGAAAATAAAATAAAAGCTTTTGTGTTTTTGATAGGTTATTGTTTCTTTTAACTCGGATTGGAATCTACATGTTTGGGAAAAATCACTAATTAAGTAGGTAGTTTTTTCGTTTTATTTTTCTGAAAATTCGTGTTAAATGGATTCCAATTACTTTTAATAATTAAACAGGGAGAGGAGTGACTCAGTGTTAGAGCGCTGAGTTGCCATCATGGAAGTCCTTGTTCAAGTCCCGCTGCAGGCAGGGCTTTTATTTAGTCTGCTTGCGGCCGGAGATGGATAATATGGGATCTAGGACTCTCCTGGGGATCACCCAGCCTCTATAAAGTGTTATAAAAATAGGGTATCCAAAAAAGGGGGTAAAATCTTGCAGTTGAGCGTGATCTAAGACAAATCACCTCCTTACAGAACCGCTGTCCATGAAACATTTTATTCTCTAAAATATACTGATCCCCAGATTCGTTCACTGGTTGTAGTAGTATAGATTTAAAAAAAAAAAATTAAACAATTTACTTATGACTGGGTTTACAAAGTGGAGATGAACTAAAATTTAATCTTAAATTAACTTAAATAGACACGGACAATATTTTTAATTAATTCATTGGGTGTTTCTTCTGCTATCGACCGTGTAGTCAAATTCTTTGCCGTTGTTTTGCTGGCCATACTGCAAGCTTTCTCAGGGCTTAATCTGATACTGAAAATGTTTTTCCGATGCTTCGGTATATATAGTTTATGGGTCCGTGGGCGGAGCCTATTCCTGATTGGCTGAGTTCTGGCCAAGTGGTCTCTAATTGGATCCAATCACATTATTAGAGGAATAGACTCCGCCCACAGACCCTGAAGCTTTAATTTTTCATATATCTTTGTAACAACTAGGATAGCAGAAGTTATGCGAAATTTGGAAACAAAGTATATTAGAGAAGAATATAGAATATGCTGACGCTTGGTTGACAGAAAAAAATGTTAAGTGGTAGGTATTTAGTAGAATGGCATTATATCCTCTCTAAGAACAAACAAAACCATGAAGCCAGAATATTATTTGACTTGTTTTCTATAATTATATTAAATAGGATCGTTTATGATTGACTAAAACCATGATCTAAATAAGAGGTTCTGTCGTAACGCAACGACTTCCTGCCCTCTTGTATCGTTTAATAACATCCCACTGATTCCTGTAGAACAGATCCGGACTACACATCCGGGTACTTAGGACTACACCTTGACAAACGCTTAACTTGGAATCCTCCTATTAGGCTGAAACGACAAGAAACAGCTCGCCGATTCAGGCTACTTCAACATTTCTTAGACAAACGCTCTAAGCTCCCAATTAATTACAAAAGAATCATATACTTGACAATCATTAGATCCATATATATCCATATAATAATGCCACCTGGCAGATATTTTTTTATGATCTTTTGAAAACTTCGCAATGGAATTCACGTGGAAGCGTGGATAGAGAAACCTCACATTGAAAGTACTCCTAGCGTGGTTCGGCTCCTGGTAATAGAGCCCTGCTCCAAAGACGATTCAGTCTCCTTGCCGGATTCTGTGGAAATGTTTGTACCAGCAAGTTTGAGTTTCAAGTTCACGTACGTTATGGTGTAGGTCAAATTCGTTCCTTCGATGTAGGGCTTCATTGGAGTTCTCCTAGAAGGAATTTTAGAGATTAGTTTGAAGTAGAATTAAGGGTTTATTATCGATTTGAAATAATTTGAGAAGGAAGTAAGCTGTAATGGTATATTTGGAGTATTAGATTGTGAATGAGGCATTGGGATTTAGGAACTGAATTTGAGGTTGGTTTGTAACGGTTCATTGAGGGATCAGCCGTTGCCTTTTGTTGAGTTCTGTATTGAGGTGTTGTGAGTTAAGGTGTTGCATGTTGAGTTGTGAAAATGGAAGACAACATTAAAGTTATTTATGATTTTTATTTTTCTATCATTATTTTATAAACATTTAGTCTTTAAATAACAAGCGCTATAAGGAAAAGGTGGAAGGGAATTGTCTTTTGTTATTTATCCGTTGTCGCTTAGTTGCTCTAGTGGGAGTAACAAAGGAAAATTCCCCGCGTCCCCAGGGTCTTGTTCCGGGATTTATTGTTAATAGGTTAGTAAAACTAAATGGTATTTTAAAAATTGATTAAAAATGTATATAAATATATATTCTGTATTTCATAATTATTACGCCATAACTAAAATAATTATTACAAATGGAAAAGCTCCTCAAAAGGCTTACAAAATAAGCCTTAGGTCTCTAAAATACTGGGAAAAAACAATCAATGTTTCGGCAGTTTAGAGATTCAAGGCATTCTTCAGGATTATGTAGCACATCTCACATCAGCAAACAGAATCATCAATCTGAAAAAGCAGCCTCACTCTAAGAAATTTAATCAAATACTGTAGATATGATACTAGCAAGGAAGCTTCCCGGCTTTTTTTAACTGTTTATGAATTTGAGTCAATAAATCAATAAATAAAAACCCTATTTTGGTGACTTTAGAAAATTTTGTTGTTCTTTTATACATGCCTTAACAACGGAACACTGTCTTTTATTGAATTTACTGTAAATATTTATGGACTTTGAGATCTCACACTAATTTGGCATTCAAAATTAACACATACTACCAAAATTAATTTTGTTAATATTTGTATTCATTTAACGCCTCTTTATGCTGCCAAGGCGATGCTACAGTACGAGTTCTCAAGTCAGGTATAATTATGATAGGGGTCTTTTACGAGTTCCTGACATCGTACAGGCTACGGTCTTCCATTTTACATACCTTCCGAAGGACGCCAAAACCAAGGATTTTTCTCTTAATTCTCTCTTTAAAAAATATGTTAGGCCGTTAACCTACGATCTTAGACATAGTAAGTTGTTCTGCTAACAACTATACTGATTATTCCCAAGACACATCATGGGTTGTATTGGTACAGGTTTTATATGTCATAATATGTTGAAATATGAATTTTTTTAATGAAAAAAAAAACGTTTTTTTTTTTTTTTTTTGGAGAGGGATATTAATTTATAAAACCGTGAAATGATTAAATAAAAGAATAAATATTTTTTTATATATGAATAACATGAACAAATATTTTTTTACTAACATTTGTTTATACAAAAGTTTAATATTTGAATGATACATTCCAAGAGATGACTTTTTTTCGCTTTTATGTTATTATATTACATAATAAGGTATTTCTGTATGTATGTATATGCTCTCCCATGCATAATTTATATAACATTGTACATTATGCATTAAAGGGCGGTAGAATATAGCCCCCGGAGTATATATTAATTAGAGAGAAGAAGGAGGCTGTTAAGTGTGGCCCTCGTTAATTATTCTAATTACAGGTGAGGACCGCCGTGCCCTACTCGCCCTACCTGGCTTAGTGGGTCCAGCTCAGGAATTGCCTGGTGAACCACAATTTAAATTTCGCCCTAAAGCCAACTCATAAATTGTGTCTACTGCTGCTACTTTGTAATTTGTAGCATCGGTTTCCTAGGAAATTAATTAAATTTAGGAAATGTAGCGGACGTAGTTGGATATTCCAAAATGGACACAGAAAATATATTATGGATAACAAATCATGAAACTGACTGTGCAGTTCTGAATGACATTTCATTGATAAAGCGGGGCACATTTTTTTTTTTTTTTTAATTTGTGGACCTATTTATGGGAGCTGAGTAGCTCAATATGAAGGGTTACTGATTTTTTAGGTCCCTAGTTGGATGAAACCAAACCAAAGTTGAAAATATATACAAGATAAAAACCAATGAAGAACTTAAGTGACCGTTATAAAGACTCCGATTTAGTCTCATATATTAAAAAAGGGACAACAAGTTGGTTAGGTCATATGCATCGAATGGATCAGGAAAGACTACCAAGGAAGATAATTGAGGTATGTCCAGACGGTAGAAGAGGAAGAGGTAGAACCAGGCCGCGGGGGCTGGAAGATATCGTAGCTGACCTACATCTTCTGGGAATGAAAAGATGTAGATGAAGAGCTCCAGAGGATCGCTCTGAGTGGAAGAAATTGTTGAGGCCGGACAATATCAACTATTATGTATTGTCACTTTATGGAGGCTGGGTAAGCCCCAATAGGGTCTGCAGGTCTCAAAGTGTCGATTCACAATTCTTAACAAACCTACAACTGAGGTTCTTCCCTTTTCCCTGCACCTATATATATTTAACCCCATGTCAAGGTATAAGAGGATGACGATACTGCAGCACTCATAAATGAAACTACGCATGTTGCAACTTCCATTTTATGAACCTGGTTAATTGTAACCAACAGAGCAATGAGACAGACGACCGTTTGATACCACATTCTACTAAAGACGATATTGAACCTCCTGATGAAGAAGAAATAACCGAGGCTATATTGATTCTTAAGATTGCCATCTGTCCTATTCACCCGAAGAGAAGTCAACTGGAAAGTGATAACTGTAGAGGTGTTTCCCTTCTCCCGTTTGCCTACAAAATATTATCTAATATTTTCTTTCAGAGGCGGAGATGCTATGAACGAGATTTCGTCCTTATCGGTGGGGCTTCCGGTTAGGGAAATCTATCTCCGATCAAATATTCTCTCTAAGACAAATTCAACAGAAATTCAGAGAATATCAGTGACAAACATACCGCCTGTTTGTAGACTTCAAATCGGCTTAAGATAGTCTGAATAGACCGGCACTATACAAGGCCATGGAAGAACTTGGAATGTTCCAAGAAAGCCCATCCGTCTTAAACAACTTACGATGACAGGTGTTGAATGCACGGTAGGCATATAGAGAGATATCTCAGAGCCGTTTAATCTTGCACTAGTGGTAAGGGAAACCGGTATACAGACGACTGGCACTATTATCAACATTACTGTCCAGATCCTTGTCTATGCCAAATAAATCGATATCATTGTAAGATGCTATCAGGTGGTCAAGGCCTTAGAGGCTACAGCAAGGAGATTGGGCTCGAATATTAAGGAACGACAAGTTAAATGATATCGTGGCAGGCGGTCAACCACTGGAAAAGGATCGCCATAGGAACTAACAGAAATTTTGAATAGGTCAAAGAAATTATCTATCTCATTTTCGATTAACGGGAATAAAATGTCAGAAGAGATAGAATAAAGTATAATACTTTCAAATAGAAGCTTCTTCGGGTTAGAAAACCTCTTCAGAAGACATAATTTCACTTGGATGTTAGGCTATATAAGATCCTAATCCATCCTTTCTTGTTTTACGGATCGGAGATTTGGACTGTCTCAAAGTCGAATGAGCAATGTTCTTTTTGTTTGAGGCTAAATGTATGGTCCAGTGGCATTTAGGTGAGAACTGGGAACCGAGGAGGAACTTGATGCTCTACACCCTGACAAGAAAAACGGACATTATGAGAGTAATCCGCATAGGATGGCTTAGATGAGTTAGACATGTTAGGATGACTGGAAAAGCGTCACTAAAACGATGAAGACGGGATCATATTTAAGGATCGAGAAGCATCAGAAGAACGAAACGGAGTCGCGAATTATAGAAATCTGCTTTGCTTGCGGATTTGGGTTGCGGCTGCACTGACTAAGCTGCGCTGACTAACTAGATTGTTGCGCCAATGATAATAATATTATACTTATATGTATGTTTTATATACATACGAGTATATACCAAAACATACACAATGTATACATATTAATGAACCCATCCTTAATATACTTCTGCCACGAGGCAAATTAAGTAAACGTTTTCACCAATTACTGTTTTATTCAGTGATGATTAAAAGCTGGTACTAATTACATTAAGAATGGAAATCGATTTTGGATTAATACATTAATTTACAATTTAAATCCGAATTGGTGTTAATAGTGGGTTCTGATTTTTTGATAACACTCCATTAGTCGTTTTATAAAGGCGTGGAATACAGAAGCGTCCTTGAATTCTGAATGACCGCAAATTTAAATGCTTAAATATATCGACTTTGGGGGAATAAAACCTAAAGAAGTCTCACTGGTAGCTTTTTATTAATGCAGTGGGATCTAGGACCTTAACTCTGTCCCTACATAGTGGGTATCCAAAACAAAGGGGAAAAATTATGATCTATGACAAATTTACTCCCTACACAACCAGCAAATAGTGCATTCTCTACAACGTACTGAACCCAAAACTCTCCATGGGTTGGAGTGGTACAATTTTTTTTTCTGAAGACATTCGTTCTCCTCAACACACTTAAGATTATCTCGCACATCCTAGCAGTTAAAATCTGATTTCGTGAATCAATTTTTATAGATAAAAAAAAAAAAACTATCACTAAAACCCGTGAACAGGTGGGGATTCAGTATATGATAGAGAAAGTACTGTTTTGTCCCAGATCACGCTCAGCCGCCAGAATTCCCCCCTTATTTTGGGTACTCACTTGTATTTGAGTCTGGGTGAGCCCCAGGGGGGTCCTAGATCCTATATGATCCAATTTCCGTCTGCTATCTGACTAAATAAAAGTCTTGCCTGTAGCGGGATTTTCGGCACGGCAACTCGGTGCTCTACCACTGACCCACTCTGCTCCCTTCTACACATAATTAGTTTACATAATTATATTCATATAAATCCAAATTGTACTAAAGGTGCATTGACTGAACAACGAAGTATGAAAGGGATGAAATTTACCCTACATATTTGAATTACTGACAATTGTATACCCGTTGTATAATTTCGATACATAATTATTGCAGCTATTTAACATATTAAAA
The DNA here is from genome assembly GCA_037127475.1 of Arma custos. Lineage (NCBI taxonomy): Eukaryota > Metazoa > Arthropoda > Insecta > Hemiptera > Pentatomidae > Arma > Arma custos. Next base: position 21,209,251 of record CM073763.1, on the reverse strand, counting down.
AAATCTAGAGTGTTAAGTAATGCAAAACTTTATCACATAAATCAGTTGAAGAGTGTTCTAGTGTTCGACTGAAAAAATTTTAGTTACAAAGTGAAGAGACAGAATTCGATAACAGTGATCCATCAAACTACCGGATCGCCTTCGATAAATCAGAAAGTCTTCACCAAAATGGAAAGTTCATTGGGAATTATTTTCTCCTGATGAAGTATTCATAAATTGACTTATTTGAAAAAGGACATTCGAAATTACGATAATTCATAATTCACTGACGTTTCATTATTTCTCATTATTTCACTTAGTCAAGTAAAAATTCCGATGCACTCAAAGCAAAATGAGAATCTATTATCAGGTTTTAAACTGCGTTGCGTATAAATTAAATTATTAACAAAATTATAATTATTTCTTTAATGTACAATTATATATCTTTAAACACATTATTTTTTATATATTTACTCCACAGGTTATATGCAAGATACAATATATACTTGGATCATACTCTAACTAAAATTGAAAAACTAGTAAATACGTTTTCATAAAAAAACTTTATATTTTTATAAATTATGAACATTTAAATAAAATATAGATTCAAGTGAGTAAAATAAAACCTTTTTCCAGTCATATATATATTTTTTATTTCTTTATTTTAAAAACGTTTCAACATTTATATGTCATTCTCAATTTTACATTTCTTATAAGTCCTTTTAACGTTATTTAATTTAAAACTATTCTTTAAAAATTGTTTATAAACTTTTTACATTTTCAACCTAAAAATAAAAGACAATTCAAATAAATACATAATTTTACAAACAAACTTGTCCCAAAAATACTGGCTAAAAAGCATAGATACCTTTTGTTAAAGATATTAAAGAAGAAAACAAATTAAAATACTATGTTAATAATAATAATCATAACAGTCCAAAGTGCAAATTTCAAAAATTGTTAATGATGACCATAGAGTACATTGAAACTCTAAGTTTTATAAGAAATATTTTAAATTAATTGACAATCAACTAAAAAGGTATCTATGCTTTTTAGCCAGTATTTTTGGGACAAGTTTGTTTGTAAAATTATGTATTTATTTGAATTGTCTTTTATTTTTAGGTTGAAAATGTACAAAGTTTATAAAAAAATTTTAAAGAATAGTTTTAAATTAAATAACGTTAAAAGGACTTATAAGAAATGTAAAATAGAGAATGACATATAAATGTTGAAACGTTTTTAAAATAAAGAAAAAAAATATATATATATATGACTGGAAAGAGGTTTTATTTTACTCACTTGAATGTTTGACTAAGAAAGATGTACTCCAGTAATAAAAAAAAGATAATCAAAATAAAATATAGATATACATTTTATGTTTATATTCCCGTTAGCGGGGATGTCGTTCGGAAAAAAGGTTATATTGCTGGTAACCTTCCTTTCTATTTTTATAATATAATATTTATTACAACAAATAAAAAAAAGAACAAAAAAAACCTGTACCACTACAATCCGTGAACGGGTCTGGGGTTCAGTACATGGTAGAGACTGTGCTGTTTCATACACAACTGTTCTGCAAGGAGGTTACTTGTCCTAGGTCACACTCAACCGCCAGAATTTTTCCCCTTATTTCCCCTTATCTGCTACAGCGGGATTTGAACCCAGGAACTTTAGCATAGCATCTCTCACACCCACAACTTCTCTTTACAATCGTAATCGTAAAATGTTGAGCTGAGGCTTGTCTTCCCGAGATTAGCTGTTCGTTTCGCTGAGTATCATTGTCATTATTGCCAATTTAAGAATAATTACGATTGTAATATTCGAGGCTACAGTTTTATTTTCTTCATTTCAATAAGCTCGAAGAGATCCATTAAAGTTGCCAAGTTTAACAGCCCTCGAGGCGGGCTAAATCTTGAAAGAGCCAAGACTCTTCAAAAATTAAATCCAATTAAATCAAATTAAATCTACTTTCAGGGTCTTTCTTTGAGAGGGAACTTCAACTTATTCCAAGCGGTATCGTTATTCAAAAAGGAATTCCAGTTTCAAAGTCTCGTTTTCAAGGTTTTTCAGTTGATAGCAGTTCAACCATGGGTGACCAATTATTTCAAACTTATATTCTTTTCAGCTAATAATAGTGACAATTATCCATTCATGAAAAAATACACGAAACTGCTCATCGTTGCTGGCTACTTCAACACGTTTTAGACAAACGCTTTAAGCTCCCAATTAATAACAAGAGGCTCATATACATATTTGAACTTACCGAGAACAGCTTTGGAGGTCTACTAAGCAATCAAAATCCTCAATTCTCCTCACTTCATTACGAATAAATTCATCCATTAGGACCACAATGTCCCATTAGTTCCTGATTGGGCCGAATATTATATTAATATTTTCACGACATACTTTATTCCCACTCAAACCCTCAGTTTCAAACAATGTGTTCCTATTTATAAATTGGGTTTCCATAGCAACGAACAAAGAGATAGAACTAGAATTACGACCAATCAGAGGAGAGCTTCGAGATTAGAACATGTATTTCAGAGGCTGAGATGGTTTTAATGGGAACGAAGGAGAGGGTATTAGTGGGCCTGGGGTAATGGCTCTTTGAACAGCGGGAAGAAAGATCTGGCCAACAGTTGCCAAATATTATCGAGGAGGCCATGAATAAAACAGGTGAGAGGCGGCCATTAGCAGAGCCACCACCGCACTTCCGCCAGATCCGTATCCGGTGAAAAATCCTTCGCCTCCCCTCACCCCCCTTCCTATCCCCTCTCCTTCCTTACAACTCCTTCCGGTCCTCATTACGACCCTCGGGGTGTCGCTATTAAATGGCGATCTGTTTCTCTCGTTCTAACTCGGGATGAAGGCAAATCCTTAACCGACTCGTGTGATTAGCGATTGGGCAACTGGCCACCGCAATACATACACTTATATATACATGTATATATATATATATATATATATATATATATATATATATATATATATATATATATATATATATACAGATGGTTGAGTCGCCTTTTTGTATGGAAGTAACAAAAAGGCTAATGGCATTGTATTGGTGAGTGTTGTTCGGAGAAGTCTAGTGATGTCTATACAGTTGTATAGATTGTTTTAATATATATATATATATATATATATATATATATATATATATATATATATATATATATATATATATATACATATATATATATAATGTATATTTTCAGTAGTTTTTCTTTATTGTAATCTATATTCTACATTAATTTTGAACGAAAAATCATTCGTATGCTCTCTTCTGTTATTATTTTTTCCTTGTAGCTACATATATATATATATATATATATATATATATATATATATATATATATATATATATATATATATATATCTGTGTGAAAGAAGTCCTCGAATTGAGTCCGTTCGCAATAAATAATTAAACACATCTGGATTCTTAGACTAATTGGCAATCCTTTATTTTATTACTCATATATAAAAATTAAATTTATTGAAACCTTTGAAAACGGGTTGAATAGCACCTATTGTGTATTCTATTTACAATTTACATGTGTTTTGTTCGTTATTTAATGCAAAGCTCATGTTTTAAGATTGTATAGTATGGGAAGTGTTAAAAACAATTATTTTAAAAGCATTTCCGCTTCTATAAATGCAATGGATGAATGAAAATGCATTTATGTTTTATAAATGTATCCTAAATACAGGCTATCAAAAGCAATGAATGTATTTCGAATGAAACAACTTTTATAATTGGAATCGAACGGACGTCCCTTGATGTATACAACTCCAACTATATCTAAACCTCAGTTAAGTGATTAGCTACAACAATGTTTTATTATAGTATAAAACATAATAAAACAATAAAAGATAATAATAAAGCTCTATCCGACTAGTAGATTCCATTAATAATTTAGCACTAACCATACTTTCCTCCATCCCTCCAAAGCCCAGAGTTTCAAATATGACTTTATTTTTCAATTAAGATCTGCGAATAAATGTAGACTATTTTCGTATAATTATTCAAATGGAGATTAATACGAAAATTATCCATATAATATATGCTTATAATAGTTCGTTTTTAGACATTGGCCAATTTTTACCTTTTAATGTTATTGAAATGATTAATTTCGATCTTTGCTATTCATAAGTGGGTGCCTGTGGTACATAACAATGCACGATAACAGCTTTGAAAACTATTTGTTTTTCATCTGAATCTTATACAAACATGTTATATTAGAGAGGAAACTAGTCGATTGGAAGATTGTAACGAAGGATAGAATTGGTCAGGGGTTGCAGTCAAAAATAACAATAAAATAAGGTTAACTTATTTTTTAATAGTGCCGACGTTTTGGCCAAAGGTGCAGGCTATCTTCAGGACTAAGAAAGAATAACAGAAAATAACTATCAAAAAATTGTGATCCAAGAAAGAATAAAATAACATGTAGAGGTTATAGAATAGTTATGAAATATAGCGATGGATGGATAATTAAGGATATATATTGTTATTTTGTTTTTCATATCTATTCTTTCATGGTAATATATATTTATTTTCTGTTTTTCTTTCTTAGTCTTGAAGATGGCCCGCACCGTAGGCCAAAACGTCGGCACTATTAAAAAATAAGTTAACCTTTTTTTTGTTTAATTATTATTTCATATATTAGAAACAGGCTTAGCTCAGTGGTTCAACGCTCAGTGGAATGTCGAAAGTGCTGGGTTCAAATCCAGCTGTGGTTGTTAATTCATTTAATTTATTAACTGGGATAGATCCTTTGGATACTGGAGACCCTTCAGGAGCTCGCCCAGCCTCGTGAAAGTGGATACCCGAAATTGAGGGAAAATCTGGCGTGATCTCGGACAAATCACTTTTCTGCACAGCCGTTGTCTTAGTACAACAGTACAGTCTCACGTATTGAACCCTAGATTCTTCATGGGTCGTAGTGGTACAGTTTTTTTTTTATTATGAAATGTGTTTTTTTAATCGATGAAGGATTGTCAAATTTTATACGAAACAATCCTAAAGCAAAGTTTTATTTAAAAATATTTATTTCTTATATAATTTGCTACAGCTCACAAAAAAATATGCTGTACCAAATAGACCAGTCTCAACCTAAATTTCTATAGGAAAAATTTAAATGTCAGTGTCAATGTGTAGAATCATAAATTCAATGAAAAAGTTTTCAGTGACAATGAAAGAAAAAAATTTGTATCCTACAATAATAAATGCTTCTTTTATTTACATACCGCTTTGTACTATTTTTTGTGTAGATCCCAATATTTTTTATGAGTGGATTATTATTGTGTTAACACTTAAAAAAAGAATTGTTTGCATAGTTTGTTGATGAGTTCATTAATATAAGGTGTACATAATTCTTTATGCATAATTTTATCTTTAGTGTAATATGCATTATTACCTGCAATTCTAAGGCATTTGTTTTGGAATATTTGATGGTTTTTATGATTATTTTTAGACATATAACTAAATGCTGGGCATGCATATGTTAGTTTAGGTCGTAAGCAGGCTTCATATAATAATAACTTAATAAAGCAAAGTATATACATACAAACATAATACAACTCGGTAAAGGGATTCCAAGCTTAACTAATTTAGGTCAACCCCAGCCCTACACCTCAACCCTATTAGCTTACTGAAGGTGTTTGTCAAAACATTCTGATAATAGTCAGCTTTCCATAGCCAGAGCGCGTAGTGCTTTCAACGTCAGCAACAACAAACACAGTTATTACAATAACGACTGAATTAACAACCTACAATAATATTATTTCAGAGCAACAGTTTCAGAAACTAAATGGCCCCAAGTGCTTTTCTACGACTCCGTGTAATATCGTTCTAGCGATAAAATCTTTTATAGGTGTAGCATAGTAACTACTTTTGCTTGGAGAGGAAAATAGTTGACTGGAAGATCTAATGAACGATACAATTAGTCAGGGGAGGGATGGTTAACTTATTTTTTAATTATGCTGACGTTTCGGCCTACGTTGTAGGCCATCTTCAGGGCTAAGAAGGAAAAACAGAAAATAACTATAAAAAAACATTGCAGTACCAAAAATATAATAGCGTATAGAATTATAGAAATGTAAAGGAAATTAGCGATGAATATATTATTAAGGATATATATGAATAACAAAACGACAGAATATGTGTACAGAAAGGTGCTAATGCAAAGAAATACAAAGAGTAAGAAAAATGAGAAGGAAAAGGTAAGATACAATAGGAAAAATAAAGAAAAAGGTACAGATGTAAAACTGGTGAGATTTAAAAGTTTGGAAAACCTCATTAAATTAAAGTTAGTGATACAAAATGTTTGATGATATACGCATGGGAATATTTTATAAATATAAATATAAATATATATTCATAATATTTTGTATTAATATAAATATATATTTATATTAATACAAAATATGATGTTAATGTATAAATATAGAATTAATGTATAAAAAGTAAAGATAAAAAATTAATTTTTAAATATTTTTGTTTTGAAGAGAAAAGATTTGTCCTGGCCGGAATTCGAACCCGTGTCGTCTGCATCTCCGTGTGCTCTAAACCGGAGATGTATACAACCCGGGTTCAAATCTTGGCCAAGACAAATTTTTTCTCTTCAAAACAAAAATATTGAATAATAATCACCATCAAAACAACAATCAATAAAAATAGATTATAAATAAAAAAGTCTAGTTTAAAAATGATGATAAATTATAAATACTTATTATAATTTATTTCTTTTATTTTTTTGTTAGATGTTATAATTTTTTATTTTTTTTTAAATATACTTGTATTAGACAGGTGTGGATGGAAACATAAAGAGAAAAAAAAATTTTAATATTTTATTTGAAAATGTATATACTTATTATTATTATTATTATATATACTTGTTTTTATTTAGTCTTTTGTCGTGCAAAATCAATTAAATTATAAATATTTTTTAAAAATTAGCAAATCATTAAGCTACTGTTCCTAACTTCTTCAAGCCGTTTTACAAAATATAGTATTATTTTTGGCTTTTATGGAATGCATCAAAAATATAATATAATGCAGTATAAAACAAAATAAGTGTTTTGTTTTTGTATAATTTCCTATTTCTTGTATGAGTGTGTTGTCTGATAGTTGGCATGAGGTGAAGTAGCTGAGGGTTTGTATTTAGGGAGGTGATTTGTCCGAGATTACACTCAACCGCTAGGCTTTTTCCCCCAATGCTCTGTTCAGAGGCTGGGTGAGCCCTAAGATGTTCTGCAGATCTTACTGGGTCCTTCTTAGCTGTTAACAGATTAAATGATGTGTCTGCCACAGCCTGATTTGAATCAGGAACCTTCAGAAAAGCAACTTAGCCCTCTGCATACTGGCTTATCACGCACATTTGATATTTAAATTATTGATATAAATAATTGTATTTCCTAAAAGCTGTAGTTCAATTAACAGCTAGATTTGAACCCCGCCCTTAAAAGCACTGCAACTCAGCGCTCCACGCACTAAGATAACCCTTTTCCATATAGATTATAGTTATGTAAAATTCTTGAATTGTAACTGTATTACCGATTCTTACTTGACAATATTTAAGAACGATAATAAAATTTAAAAAATTAAAAACGGAATCGTCTTAAATGAATGTTCTTTGGTTATTACAACAAAATGCCCCCTACCGACTCACCAGAGCACATAAAGGCTCAGTAAATATTAGGTAAGTCCTAAAATAAAATATAGGGACAATTTCGGGCTGTGGAGAAGGCGGCATCCATTTGGCGGTGGGCAATATAGAGGAGGCCTTGGACCGCCGGCAGTTTGTCTCGCCTCTCTGAGTTAAACTGCACCTTATGGTTCAGGTAATTGGCCTTTTATGAAAAGGAGTGTGGCTCGCCCAGGCTTTATTGTCCGTCCATTTCTGTCCTATATATTTACTGATCCTACTCGCCCAACCGAAATTGTTCCACGGGTTTAAGGGACATAAGTTAAATCTCTTTCTCAAATTAAATATCAGGTTTATCGTTTCGACTCGATTTTTAAGGACATAAACCTTTCAATAAAGTGACAAAAGTAAAAAAATCTACAGTTATTCAAACTGCAAAACCATAAGTGAGCTTGGAATAGCTTTAGGATAAGAAGTGTGAAAAGTCTCTTTTGGATACAAGCTCTGAAGTTAGGTTGATATAGTTTTCATGATTGATAAAGAGATATTTACCCATTTATTTAATATATTTACCCATATATTTACCCATATATATTTACCCATATATTTAATTTAATGGTCATAACCACAGAAAAAGAACGGTTTTTGAGTTTTGTAGTTTTAGAAATACTAGTGCGATATTTTAGAGGAAGAAAATCGTCCTGGTGGAGGTAAAAAAAATTAATTCCCTTGAAAGTAATAAACATCCTTTGAAATGAATAAACTATTTATTAGAATCCGACCTTACGCTTGTTTTCCCAGGACTGGATAGGCGTGATACTTCAATGAACTTAGTATTGTATATAATTCAAAACTGTATCAACAATCAAACTGTAGAGCTAGTCTGCTAGAAGGAACTTGTGGTTTCTCTTAGTCGCCTGATGCTATCCCAAGCTTAATAATAGTTTTTCCCGTTTTTTCCCAAAAATACAGGTTTTTTACTTGTTTAAAGTTAGGAATACTATTCCTTATGTACATTAAAATTCTTATAGTTATCTGTGGTCAAATATAAATTTCATGTCAGTCTTAAAATTCATTAATTCCTTCATGTCTAAGATAATTCTTAACTGTGTCTTAAAAAATTAATAACGCAGCAATTTTTTTATAGGTAATAAAGTATTTTTATATTACGGATAAAAATGTGATCATAAGATCGCTTTTTTTTTCTTTCTTATATACCGAAATTTCATTTATAAATAATATCAATATACAATTACAACTTTACATACAATTTTAAAATATCTTTTTGTTAACCTAGAGTATTTTAAGGTTTAATATCCCTTTTACTCAATTCCAATACAGTAGGCAGAATGTTAGGTATATACAGGCTATGCTAGTAAACAATTTTTTTCTTATACTTTTGTAATATTTAAATATTTCTTTTTCCGGCTTGAAAAGTCATAATGAGAGGTCACGGAATCGTATACTATTTTTCCTGATTTTTTTTTTAGTAAAATATCCTTAATTATTTTTTTAATTTAATGGAATTTGAAAAAATAATAATACAATGCTTTGCCTATTATTCTCTCGCTTGAATACTTTGAAATCAGGCGAAATAACAATTTTATCCCGATGACCTGGCGAGATATCCGAGTAACATTGTTGACTTATTGCCAGTTAATACCCGAGGTAATTAAACAGGTGTAAATGTTTTGTTCTCGGGTTTTGGCCATAACTCCAAGCGGCTATCTGCCCGACCATTTCCCAACAATAAATCTAACAACATTTTTTTCTTTTCTTTTTCCCACTTGACTCGCTCTGCCGCTTTCTTTTCTGTGTAATTCACTAATAAGGAGGCAAGGGGATCTGATAGGCTTCCTGGCTCTGTCCGTCGTTCCTAATTTATGATTGGTCGAGAGGGACCTCGCGTGCTCAGGATTGTTCCTTCTTATACAGGGCGAGATTAGAACCTGAAAAACCTTGAAAAATGGAACATCTCCCACCTTTGATTGTTTCCCAGTTCATTAATCATGTCCCCTACAACATTCAATTATCTTCCGACAGTGGGTCTGTGCGAAGAAAAATAATAATTATCACAAGGAAGAAAATTGTCCGTGTGTAGGTCAAAAAAGTCTCTTATATAGGGAGAACTGTTGCTTGGAAGCCGACGTTTCGATCCACATTGGAAGTCTTCTTCAGAGCTATAGCAAACTAGGAAAGGTCCTGGGCTTAGTGCTAATTTAGGAGTTTACTATTTCTAAGCTGAAGGTTGTGTGGATAATCAATTCGGCGATGTCATGCTTAACCACAAGGAATACCCTCCAATTATGAGTGCCCTCTTTATACAATCCCGTAAGAGGTTTTCAAGATTCAAGAACCACGTATAGTGATCGAATAAGTAATCTGTCTGTTTTTTACGTAATGAACCATTCCACTCTTGAAAAAAATGTACTACAGTAATCAAAAAACAAAACAAAACTAAAGTAAATGTTAAATTAAAGAATAATCATTTAATAATCCAGTTAATAGTATAATTAATATATTTTCCAAGGACTACGCTCTCGCAATCTGTTATGTAAATAAGGTACATTATGATCAATAAAATAGAGCCAAAACCTCAAAAAGAAACACTATTATTTATTATAATGCAATTGGGAAAAACCACTTATTGTGCTTTATCAAGACACAAAAAAAAAAAAAAAAAAGGTTATGTGAATCACATCTCGAAGAAAACGGTGCTATGTCCCAACGATCGACAGCCCAAACAGGATCCAAACATTAGTAAACATTAAAGCACCCCACCACCAAGATGTTCAACATAAAACTGCATTTGCAGCAGATGTTGATATATTGCAGCTTTTTCTTCGAGATGTGATTCACATAACCTTTTTTTTTGTGTGTAGTGTTTCTTGATAATGTCTGAATAGGCGAAACGTCGACCGGTAAGTGGGTGTATTACTGGAGAAATCTGAAACATAAGGCTTTCCATTGTAGTTTTTCCCAATTGCATTATAGTACATTATGATAATATCCCATTTCACATCCAATAATAGAGAAGACTCATTATGTGATATTACATAAATATTATTTAAAAAATAAATCATTGAGCTAAACCTCTCCTTTACAGTTTTCATGTTAATCAGATAATATATACTTATACCCAAGAGAACTCATTGTCATAATAGTTCCGTTAGAATTAATTTATTCTTCTTAAAAAAAAAAAAATGAATAAATAAATAATATGTCACAATATCAAAACTCATTATATATTTACGAATTTAAATACATTTTTCCATTCACTTACTCTAAGACTTACTCCGTTACTCTGCATTGTGGTTTTGAACTTGGCACGAAGGAGGTAAACGATGATGATGATAAAATTCCAGGTGGGACAGATTAACCTTCACCCCGTCAAATTTTCCTTGGTTGCCTTTGCTGACGACATCGTTTTACTAGCTGCCAATGAACGAGACCTTCAACATAACATAAATGTACTTCAAGACCTATGATGGATAACAAACATGAAAATTAACCCTGGGAAGACTAAATGGATCGGAATAGGGAGGAAATCTTGAAGAATAATGACAGTACTAAGGGTTGGAGGACAGAAATTAGAACAAGTTGAGAGTTTTGAATATCTAGGTCTTCATCTCAACGAAAGTGGACACATTGACGAAGAAGTTTGGCACCACTTCTTGGATTGGAGTAGCGGGGATAATGTTTAATATGCTCCGATTTAATATGTTGTTTGTAAATTTATGTTTTATAGTAATTGCGTAATTTACGCATAAATAAAGGCTAATTTCATTTCATTTCAATGCAGTATACAATAAATAAAATTAAAAAAGTAATATAGGCATTTTTTAGGTATTTATGTAGGTATTATTCATTCTTTTTTAGGTTTGTAGATGTATTTGACATGATTCCTTAATAAAAATGTCAATTAATATTAAACGTTTATAGTTATGGGAAATGATTCATAAAATTATGAGTGTTTTCATAACAGTATAATCAAACATACATATTATTTTCCATTTTTCATTTAATTATATAATATTTTTTTTTTTAGAATAGAATAATTTATTGATATTTACAACTGTAATTATATTATATCAAGTAAATCTGCTGTATGAACAAAGGACATGAAGAAAAAAAAAAACACTTGTGAAGAAACTATCCATTGATAGCACTCCAATAAAGTTCTGTAGCAGAAGGTCTCGAGGCCATCTTCTTTTCAGACGTCTCGGAGGGTAAGTATGGGAAGCAAGATGAGAGACTAGCGGATTCAAGTGTGTATGGAGCTTGTCATGGAAGGATAGGTATCTAGTTTGGGCCGAATCAGCAACATATGGGATATTAAGATCATGATGGATGAGTTTGTTTGTGACATAATAAGGAGCATTGAGGATTTTACGAAGGATTTTGGATTGTAAGGATTGGATGCGAGATGAATTGGATGGTTTAGTAGAGCCCCAAAGCTCAACTCCGTATGTCCGATAGGTCTGATAACTGTCATGTAAATGAGTCTTTTGTAATTAATTGGGAGGTTGGAGCGTTTGTCCAGTAAATCTTGAAGTGGGCGAAAACGTCGAGCAGTTTCTTGTCTTTTCAGTCTTGATTTATATAATATTAATAACTGTTTTACTTATTTTCAGGTGTTCCAGTTAAAGAAGTCTCTTCTATTCTTAAGGTAAGCGTTTATATTTTTATTATGTATCCTTTTCAATTGCCTGAATGTGTCAAGATCTGTCCATTCTCTTACTAGTGATTTCTTATTGTGCCTAGCATCTTTTCATTAGATCATTTCAATATTTGTCATTTATCGATTATTTCAGCTATTTAAATTATTTTACTTATTTGCAGTAGAATTTGGGAATTCGGTAATAAGTTTGGTATTATTTTTTCTATTCAATTAATTTTTTTTGTTACAATTAATTAATTAAAACCTATATTTCTATGGATGACAGCAAACTTTTTGGTAACATTCAGGTTTAGTCTCACTTTTAAATAGTTGTAATTACTATTTAATAATGTTAGAACTGTAAATTCGTAAAATTTAATCTAAAAAACTATTATGAAAGAGATACAAAAACAGTTAATTCTAGATGTTTTTTTAAACTTAACTCTGTTGGTACAGCCTTATCTCCTTCCTTAAGGCTACTTATTAGTGAGCATAAAGACAAAGTTATAGTCCCATAAAGCCAATTAGTATTCAAGGCGGGTCTACTTACTAATGAGCCTACACATTTCTAGTTTACTCCTCTATTAAAGTTTTTAGATTAGCAAGCTACATTGAGATTCCAAATCGTTCTACATCTTTAATTCCTATTTATTCGCCCATTTAATTAACATTTCTAATGAGTAATCACGATAATAATATTACACTTATATATTTTCGGATCGGGTAACTTAAAATTATTAGAAAAATATTCATATACATTGGTAGAGATATATTTCAACCAATAGACTGCACAAACTGGCTAACTCCACTTTTTGAAAAATCTTAAATTTAAGTGTAAAAGCACTTCTTATTTTAATATTAATATATTTTTATATTAATAAAATCTTTCACAAACAATAAAGTTTAACACCATTAAATGACAAAACATTTTTGGCCACTGAATAATAAATAATTTTTTTCAGAGGTCATTTTGATTAACTCCGATTACTCTAATGCAAATCGTTGCAATAATCAAATTTAAATGCAGAAGAAAGCGCTAAATGATGAATTTTATCAAGTTAGTAAGTTCCAAACCACACCTTATCCAATTTAAATGTAATCATATTGAAGATTCAAAATTTAATGCAATCAATAAGGAAAGTTTGAAAATTGTGGATCAGCCTTTATTGTATCCTAAAGATAGATCTGTAACGAGGAAAAAAAGGAGAGACATGATGGATCTGTGGAAATTCATTCCTCCTGTTAAACATAATTACATTAAAAACTTGTTTATAATAAAACTTGTTTATATTAAAAAGATATCGAAATGACGAGCCCTCATATACAGATGATGAAAAAGACATCATTAATACTGCTGACGAATTAATAAAAAATAGTAATATAATACAACGAAACTGTTAATATTAATTTCTATGGAAAACTTGTAATAAAAATATCTAATAATTAATCTTTTCTGTGATAAAGTTACCAAATCGGTTAACTCCACCTGTCACATATAAATTGTAACATTTCAGATAATAACTGTTTGGCTAGTTTTTCTTCTTATTTTTATATTCTTCAAGATGCAAGCTACATCTTTATTTATGCCTTCTACAATATTTATTTGAATTTATATTATTAAGGGAATTTTAAAAAACAATGCACACTATTTTCTCGCATTTCACCACTTTTTGATTTATGGAGTTATTCAATTTGTGCATTGATTGGCTCATGTCATTTTAAAATTCGACTATAAATATTTTTAAAAAAAACATAGATTAAAAATAATTTAACAATGAAGAGCCATCTTGGCTAAAAAATAACCAAAAATATCTGTGTGTTCCTGTGATAGTATTAGTGAATACATTCAATTGAGCCGATCTTTTTTGAGAAATTTCATACCGGGTTGTTGACTTTACCAATAATACAAAAATATTGATACATTATTTATGTTTTCTCATCAAGTTTCCTAATTATAAAATTTGTTATTTTTGTCATAATGATGTATACCTTAATTTTAGCGACTATGTTATCGTTTACAGTATTTTTTTTCTATCCTTCATTCGTTTGCTTTAGTATTTCTATAATAATAATACACAAGATTTATTATTCTCTTTTCTCTTGTTCTTATATCGTTTTAATTTTGTGTGTGTTTTTTAATATTTTATTATTATTTTATGTTTCGGCCTAGAATAGTTTTTTTCTTCTTTGTTATTCTTGAAGTTTTTTTTATTCTCTTTTCGCTAGGTTTTTTCTACTCTTTTCCACTGTATTCTATTCTATAAGAACATCAATTGTATATATAATTCATTAAAATAAAACAAAATATTAAAAAAAAAAAATAATAATTCATCATAATTTATTATTATTCTTTATAACATTGATAACTCCTTTAGAAATATCTGCATATGTAAATATTTGCATATATCGCATGAATTGAACAAGGGCGGATCCAGGATTTTTTTTCTGGGGGGGCACAACAGGCTGAAGGGCAAAAAAATATCAACAACTTATAAATAAACTTGTAGTATTTATAGAAATGTTTCAAAGGTTTATTAAAATATCTAAACAATAGTTTCACTCCTGGTCTTTCTGTTATTTTATTTATATATTCTAACAACTATGATCATGTGATTTGCCTATAAGTATGTACTGTAATGGATTCTCCACAGTCCCCAAGAAATCTAAATCCCCTAAATCCGTCCTTGAATGAAAGAATATTTTAATAATTATTATTGCCTTTGAATATAATATTTTATAATAATATTTTTGGTAAATGACATAAACCAGTACGGATGTATTTAAATTTATTACCGGTATAAAACTAAATTTAATGTTCTATATCTATCCATTCAGAACGGGGAAATGCAGAATGAATAGTTCTGTTTTGGTGGGCTTAAGAGTCCTAGGCTTAAATATGGCTTTTTCAGATAAGTTATTTAACTACTTAGCAGCCTTAGATGAACCATGTTCGATCAGCAGCAACTTGTAGGGCTCTCAACCTCTATAACTGGGGAGAAATCCCGTCGGTTTAGTGTTTTTTTCCAAAGTGCCTCTTAGCACAATTGCTGGCTTGGAATCAGTACAGCCCTTACTACATACTGAGTCCAATACCCTTCAAGATTTTCTGATAGTAATTTTTTTTTTAAATTATTATGTATACATATATTAATAATAAAGTATTATTTAGACATTTTGTTTTAAAGTAAACAGGACACCTCTATTATCGCTTTTATACTGTATTATTTTATAAATGTTATCATTATTGCTTACTTCAATTCATGTTATATAAAAAAAAAAAGTATTCAGTAAAAATATGACTTGAACAGCACTAACATGTGATCAGGATTAACCTAATATCCGAACTGAAGTATCACAGAAACAATATGTTGATGTAAATCCTTCGTAATAGGTGTAGAGGATGTGAAGGCCGGTTGGAATTGTATTGGGGGGGGGGGCTTTGCTGGGATATATCAGCCTCTGTCCATCTCCACCAATAATCCTTCACTCATTTATCTAATCCTCTCATTTCATGTATCGATAATTTACATTATGCTCCGAATCGTTCATGATCATTTCAACTATTTTTAAAAAAATTGTTTATTGAAATTTACGACTGTATTATAATAATAAAACAAGTAATTAGAGAAACTACACACTGGTACTCAAATAGCAATTCAACTTAGAATATCTCGAGGCCATCTTCCCTTCATTCGCCTCGAAGGATTATCAGGGATTGAAGAGGTTACGATGTTTGAAATTAGTTGGTTTAAGTGGGAATAAAGTTAGTTATGAAATAATGGATATCGGGTTCGGACCAAATCAGCTGCAAATGGGCCATTAAGGTCATTATGGATGACTTTATTCGTAACAAAGTAATGAGCATTGAGGATATTACGAAGGATTTTTGATTTAAGGATTGGATACGAGGGGAATTCGATGGCTTTGTGAAGACCCAAAGCTCTACTCCGTAAGTCCACATTGGTCTAATGATTGTCATGTATATGAGTCTTTTCTAATTAATTGGGAGATTAGAGCGTTTGTCTAATAAGTACTAAAGTAGCCTGAAACGGCGAGCAGTTTCTTGTCGCTTCAGTCTTGTATACTTTTCTCTCAATTAACAACACTTATTAATTTTTCTCACGCGTTGAATTTTAATCATTGAATCAAGAAATAAACGTTTCAACTAACATTTAGAAGGAAAGATGAAATATGTCTTGGGAGAATGTAATTACCGAAATTCACACATTTCCCGTATTTACATTCTCTTTTCCATAGTATAGATGGCGAACTTATTTTAAATACTGATGTTACCTAAATCGACAGCAGGTATTATATCCATTGCCACTGTGAATTTTTGTTTGAAGAGAGTTTACTGCTTTCAGATAAGTGGATTCGTATCATTCTCAGTTGCAATGCAGTTGTAATATAAGCAATAATTCCTTTTCAGGCCAATGCTTTACTTAGCCCCTCATTCACTACGTAAATAGCTGAATTCCGCTTAGTTAAGTAATTTTTTGAGAAAATCAGACTTAACCACTTATTCACCGGGGCTGTAGATATATCGGCAGATATTTTTGTCTGTTGAATTTGACTCAATACTTTTTATTGATTCCTAACTCTTCATTGATATTTAAGTTATGTAGATAGTTTAACAATTTATAACACGATGATCTTAAAGGTCATGGAGGCATTGGGGACATGAAATAGATTTTCAACTAACATTTCTCACTGGGCTACATTGTTGTCCATTATTGGGTTTTTACGAGAGACTGGATGAATGGTACTAATGTAAGAATAAAAAAAAAAAAAAAAAAAAAAAAAGAAGAAATGTTTGGAGTGGAGCGGACGATAGGTTGCATTACGGAAGGTGGAGTGGCTGCTGTCAGTGGCGCCATTGTCTGGAGGGTCAAAGCTTTTGTTTCCCGCTAAAAGGGTTCGAGCCCCGCCACGAGGGTCAACACCTCGTCAGTTCCGCTTATTGGCACCCCAACCCTTTGTTCATTCTGCTTCAGTTCTTATTAGTTCCCCTCGCATAAACAAATTAAGGGTACTTGTGTAATAGCCGGTACCCAGGGACTGTTATCCGCCATCACTTATAATCTGAAAACAGATAATTCTACTGATTCATATTAACGGAAATTGAAATATACAAAATGTAATAATAGACCCGTTTAGCAACGTTCCTCTTCTTATATAAATTAAGTTCTCCCATCATCTCTGTCCTAGTCAAAATCCATTTAATGACCTTTTTTTCATATAATTTCATCTTTGGAATTATTTCGAACTTCTGGAAGTATTTCACGGCTTATTCTTTTAAAGGCGGTTATTCCTAAAGTGTCATTCTATTCATTATAAATAGGCAAAAAAAAACACAAAATAAAATTTAATAAACAATACAGAAATTTAAATTGACGATAAACAAAATTAACAAGACAAAACCACTAAAAATACAATATAGAAAACAATTTAATAACGAACATATATGTAACTCAAATGATACGAGTGATAAGGAGAGGTTACACGAGATAAGGAGTTAGGTTTCATAGGTATCGGCTAATACACAAGTATTAGCCGATAATAATTTATTTATCTAATTTAATTATTCTTGTAAACCTTCTCAACACCGATAAGACCTTTTACTTTAAAAAATATTATTATTACATTCTTAAGCGCAGTATTCATTCAATGTATTCTTCATATTACGGAGTTATTTGCCTTGGCCGCCTTTCCGTTCAGAATTGCCAATTCTCTCGTTCGAAGCACAAGTTTAGAAGTTACATTTTTCTCGGTAAACATTGCTAATATAATAGATTGGAAGGTCCACGATGACCCGTTGGGATCTAATCACCTACCCATCATCATGAAAATATCCTACCGCATTGATAACAATAAACCACCTACTCTCCTTCAAAAGAGATATGGCAAAGGTTGAAAAATGTAAACAAGCGCAAAACAAATAACGAATTCTCTATAACCACCAGTGAATGGTGCGAGGAATTTATAGATCTTTTAGCCCCGCCATTAGCTAGCATACTAATGGCATAACATTACATAATGTTAAACAAACTGCCGCTTGAATCCAAAAGTCGATTATTACACATAATGAATAATATATGGGAAACTAACTCAGTCCCAGATGCATGGAGAGATTATTGTGTTATTCCGATCCTTAAACCAGGAAAAGATCCAAAATTAGCTACCTCCTATCGACCTATCTCTCTCAGCTCATGTGTTCTAAAAACCTTTGAAAGAATGATTATATGTAGATTAGAATGGTGGTTAGAATTTAATAAAAAATTACCCGAATATCAATATGGTTTTCGTAAAGGGAAATCCACCTTAGACAGTCTTTTGGCATTACACACTGACATTAGTATAGCATTTACTAACGGGAAAAAAACAATAGCCCTATTTCTTGATATAACAAAAGCATATGATACCGTTCCGATCCACATCCTTGCTAAAAAAATGAATAAGATAGGCATACCACACAAGATTATAAAATTAATAATCAATCTAATAGAAAATAGAAAAATATATTTAAGAGTAAATAATACTATAATTTCAACCAGGAATGCTAAAGTCGGACTACAACAGGGAGGAATTTTAAGCTGTATTCTATTTATATTATATTCTTCTGATTTAAGAGATTATATACCTGATGAAGTTTCGATACTACAGTTTGCTGACGATATATGTTTATATACTACACACAAAAACACAATTAGTGGCATAGAAGCATTAAATGAAGCTGTAAACGGTTTTAAAAGATGGCAGTTAGATAACGGTATGGAAATTTCATCTCGTCCCTCCATCTTGTTCGTCTTCTTTTTTATATTTCTCGTGGAACTCATTTACTCATTTAATTTATAAATTTAATTATTTAGCAAATTACTGGAATAAATTTCAAATGACCTTTTATTAAGTTAGTCTTATACTCGTTGTCATATCTGACTTCAATTCCCACTTGTAAAAAAGTTCACTTTTTTTGTCCAAGCACACTTTTTTCGTGATGCCTTCTGATTCTACCTTAATTTTTCGCAGATGAATGAACTTCCAGGGTGTTCTAGTCTTGAGCCACTGTATGTATACAAGAATTCTCTTTAAGTCTGGTCTGTAGGGGTCGGCTGATGTGGCTGTACAATTTTAGACACCTCTTTCTGATGTCATCTATGAGGTTAAACAACTAGTCTGTAAATATAATATACACATATTGTGTCAGTGTTGTAGGAGATATTCATTTTTCTTACTTATTTGAAAGTCAAATTCAGAAAAAAAAAATCAGTCAGTATTTGAGAATAAATACGAATGGTGACCAAAGTGATGCATAAATAAATAATTTTTAATATCAACCTATATTGCTGATCAACTTTTCAGTGAAAACTTTCTGTCCATCATAAAAATTGGATTTAGGCTGTTTCTTATATCTTTTGGATTTTATGGATTCTATTCTGTACCATTTTTTTTTTTATTCGTTCCGAATAAAAGATTAATAATGAAATACCTTGAATTATTTATAGCAAAATTCGATAAGTCTTAATTTCGAAACTTTTGGAAACTGGAACCATGACTGTGACTGACGCAAGATCCGGATATGAAGAAGTATGTCGATACAGGCCTCGTTACAACTTCTTCTAAGTTTAAATTGCCTTCCCTTGCCAACTCAACTTAAGTCTCTCACGTACATGTATACATATACACACACATAAGTGTACATATATGTAATAAATAACAATAATAATAGATATGAAAATGAATGGTAATTAATGATTTGGCAGTAAATTAAACAGGATTTAATATGGCAACCGCTCATATAGATTTTTAAAAAAAAATTATTTATTGTAATGTAAATATAATGATAGGAATGATACATAATGGCATGGATAGTGGTAGTGCTCGAATAACAAATTCAACTTAGATCACGAGGCCATCTTCTTCTCAGACGCCTCGGAGGGTTAGTGAAAATTGAAGAGATGGGTTTGAAACTAGTTGGTTTGATTGGGAATAAAGTTTGCCGTAATTCAAAGATTGATATCTAGTTCGGGCAAACCCAGTAATGTATGGATTATAAAGGTCATTATATATGAATTTATTCGTATCAAAGCAAGGAGTATAGAGGAATGTAAGGATTGGATACGAGAGGAATTCGATGGTTTAGTAGAGCCCCAAAGCTCTAATCCGTAAGTCCATAGAGGTCTTACAATTGTATGTATATGAGTATTTTGTAATTAATTGGGAGCTTAGAGCGGTTGTCTAGTAAATGTTGCAAGAGCTTGAAACAGCGAGCAGTTTCTATTTAATTCCAAGTTAAACATTTGTCAAGATGTAATCCTTAGTACCCGATTTGTTCTACAGGAGTCACTAGGATGTTATTAGAGGATACTGGGGGGGGGGACAGGAAGTGGTTGGTTTGTGACGAAGGGTAAAGGGATTTGACGGGATCCGATATAAATCAATCGATAATTCACATATTATTCACAGATTACAGATGCAGTTTCGTTATCCGACTTGATTGATTTGATATTAAATTCTGACCTGGTAATATTAATCCTAAGCCAGGTTATCTAATCTAATCTAATCGAGCTATCCTCAGATCTAAAGGTAGTAATGAAATTGGCCGATAAGAAAACACGATATCAGAGGAACCTCAATAAACAGCAATAGCAATAAGCTAGCAAACACCAGCGCGGTCTGGTGGCCATTTAATTAGAATGGTTGAGCCCTCTCCGCTCCGATTGGCTGCTCATACAGGCATATCAGGCCCATCGATTGCTATCAACCACACTGATAACAACCGTTCCCAACCATGAAAAAAATCCGGCTGGATGACCTCTGCGTATTTACGTTTAGTTTACATAGAGGTGGTTGAGATTACACATAGAAACGGTACAGTTACTACCATATGATGGAAACTTAGTCATATGATGCAGACGTGAGATTTTCAGTGTGACCTTCAGGGACAGATGTGAGCGAGATTATAATAGACATTGCTACTAGATTATAGATTGATATATTAGAATGTTTACTATTGAGAGTTATTACAGTATATCGAGTATTGTGTTGATTCAGGTATGTTATTGAAGATACCTGGAGTTATTTATAACTTTGTAAATATGTTTTTCTTTAATTACAGTTCTGAACTGTATCCACTAGTGTTTTATTCTATTCACCTCGTCAATTAAGTTGTTGAATTCACGACTTACAAATATATATAATCTGTTGCACTATAACACACAAAGGACCTTGAATCCCATTACATGGTAGTAACTGTACCGTTTCATGGACTGTAACTGTACCGTTGTGTTATACAGGGAAGTACTTTGGCTGAGTTCACACCCAAACGTCATGATTTTCACCCAATAGGGTACCCACTTTAGTTTCGCTGGGTGTGCCCTACAGGGTTCGTTTATTTGTTATGGTTGATAACAGATTAAATAATTTATCTACCCTAGACTGGATTCGAATTTGGGAGCAACAGCTCAGCAATGCAGTGCTCTTCTTTCCGCTTCCATTCTTTTGCACACAGCTCCTTCAAAAGAGCAATGCCAAAACTCAAAAGAAAACAGGTTTCCAAGAAAGGCGTTTGAAAGTTCCATGAGACTTTTTGATAATATTATAAGGATGAGGGAGTTTTAACAACTTGAAACTGTTTTTAATTTTAACTTATGTCATTACATTATTACATTATTGGCGCGACAGACTCATAAAGAAGTCCTTGGCCTGCTCAACAGCTCTTCCCCAATCGTCCCGATCGCCTGCTCGAGTGATGGAGACCTTGCTCAGCCTCAGATCCTCACAGACGGCATCCTTCCATCTAGCTTTGGGCCTTCCTCGAAGTCTTACTCCATCCGGATTTCTTGTATACAGCTTTTTAGCTGTCCTTTCTTCCTCCATCCTATATACGTGGCCCAGCCACTTAATGCGTTGAATCCTGATGAAGCTCGATATCGTTAGGTCTCCATATAACTCACTCAGCTTCTTGTTCCTTCTGATCCTGAGTTGGTCGTTTTCTCGCACTGGGCCGAATATTTGACGTAGACCTCTTCTTTCGAATCTATTCAGCTTTTCCACGCTGGACTTATTCAGTGTGAGGGTTTCACCAGCGTATGTCGCTACTGGCCTAATGATGGTTCTATATATCATCAGCTTGGACTTTAGGCTAAGGAGCTTACTTCTCAGGAGCTTTGAGATCCCAAAACATGCTTTATTAGCTGATACTATCCTGGCTCTAACTTCTTCCTCCTCATCCAAATTCTCATTTATACGACTTCCTAAATACTGGAAACTTGACACGCGTTGGAAAGTGTATTTTCCAAAAGCGTAGCTATGAGGTGGTCGGTTTTGTTTTCTATTCTTTATTACCATGACCTTGGTTTTCACCTCATTCACATGTAGCCCCATTTTTCCAGCTTCCACTTCCAGCCTCTCAAAAGCTTCTTTTAGGAGAATCAGCGATCTTCCTACTAATACAAGGTCATCAGCATATGCAAGAATACTCAGATTACGGTTAAAGATGGTTCCCTCCATCAGTAATCCTGCCCTTTTAATGACACTTTGCATTACAATATTGAAGAGTAGAGGTGCCAGCGAGTCTCCTTGCCTAAGTCCTGTACTAATCTTAAATTTTTCTGTGGTTGAGCCATTTACCCTTACGCCGCAAACTGTGTTTTCCATCGTACTCATTACCAAGCGCACCAGTTTGGATGGAATTTTCATTTCGCTCATAGCTCTGAAGAGTTCACACCTGGATATTGTATCATAAGCCGTCCTGAAATCTATGAACAGCATCCACATTGCATTGTTAAACTCTTTCATTTTTTCGCACATCTGCTTGAGAGAAAAAATCTGATCTATAGTAGATCTGTTAGGTCTAAAGCCTCCTTGGTGTTCTCCAAGATTTCTCTCAACATAGGGCAGTAGGCGGTTATACAGAGTTATCGAGAATATCTTATAGGCAGTATTCAGTAGGCTTATCCCTCTGTAATTTTTACATTCTGTAGAGTCTCCTTTCTTCTTGTAGATAGGCACTATAATAGACTCTTTCCATTCTCTCGGGATTTGCTCCTCTTCCCATATTTGAGCAATTAGTTCCTGCAGCTCTTTAGTTAGAGCATTGCCAGCTGCCTTCAGGAACTCAGCAGGGATACCATCTGATCCTGGTGACTTGTCATTTCTCAGCTTCATAACAATATCATTTATATCCTCTCCATCCGGTGGCACTGCTTCGTCTTGGCTGTCATACGAGTCACATTTCAATATACTTATTGGTTCTTCTGTCTGGGTTAGTAGTCCTTGGAAATAATTCCTTCATCTCACTTGGACGTCCGTCTCCAGCACCAGTAGTCGCCCCTCCTCATTTTTTACCATGCTCCTTCTAGAGCAGTAACTGGTTTTACACAACTCCACTTCTATAAAGAATTTTTTGGTATCGTTACTTCTTCTGGAGTTTTCGATATCTTTAACCTGATTGTATAGAGCTTTCCTTTTCTTCCCTTTCAAGATCTTCTTTGCTTCTCTTCTTGCTTCCTGGAACTCTTTCTTGCTATTTCTCGTGCTCATACTCAGGTATTTTAATCTTTTCTCATTTCGTTTTTGGATTGCCTCTTTACATTCTTCATCAAACCATATATTTCGTGATGGTTTCTTGTCCGTTTTGCAGTATTCGCTCGCGGCCCCCGCTATAATTTCTTTAATATGACTCCAATGTGCATTCACTTCCCATCCATCTTCTACTACCGGTGTATTTCTGATTCCTTCCTCTACTCTAAGGGAAAAACATCGTTGTATTTGACTTATGTCATATTTTCCCATAAAACTTCAAGTTCAAACATGAGGCAACTCAAAATATGATTTTATTTTTTTAAATGTCGTAAATAAAATACTGGATACTTCGTTCCCGAATTAAACAACTCCAACCAATACAATTGCTACTTTAGAGTTAACTAAAAATGCCCATTTTTTTAGTTATATTGCCGTTCTCAATAAATGACTATAATATTCATATTCTTGTTCTTCTTGAATTTGAAAATGGTTTAATTTTCACTGCCGTAATGCCCTTATAGTTGGTTGTAAAGTAAACCTTACCGTCACTTAAAAAATTTAGTTTTAAGTACTTTGAAGCATTTATTACTTATTAATCTCTTTTAGAAATATTATGATATGATGATTTGTAAAACTTTTAATGTTTCTTACTGGATCCGACTTTGTGATTTGTGGCTATAGAAGGTTTTTGATGCTATTTTTTTTCTCAGATAATTTGCTAAATTGAAAGGATCGACCGTTTTAAATAAATTATTCCGAACCCTTAACTTTTCACGTAATACAGCCAAATTTGCTTGTTATTGCTCTTAATAAAATATTGCAGTAAAAATAAGGCTATGAAATGAAGTCAAAGATGAAATAAATAAAAAGAAAAAAGAAATGATCAGTAAAAGTAAAATAAACTTTAGCAATTCCGTTTTCGATTGTTTCGACAACTTTGCTGACTTTTATGTATTTCCCTTCGTATTTTTGTTTTTCGCTTTTTATCTCCTCTTTGAAGTTGAGATTCGTTTCTTCGATTCTCTGTTCCAACTCACGGGATCGTAAAAACAATAAAGACCCATTTTAGAGTAAAGTAACAGTCTTTTCCTTTTTATCGTTCTTCCAGCTGTTAAGACTTTTGTCCAATCGTCTTTTATTTTTTATTACTTCCGAATTTTACACTACCCATCTAAGAAGTAAAGACAAGAAATAAACGAGGAAATATATCGATTTTGTCTTCTTGAATTTTTAATTACTTAAAAGAGTTGCTTTTACCGGTTTGGGAAGCATTGGAGTTTAATTTCTTTTTATGTTCCTGCAAAACAAAGATATGGGTCGTTATAAGTTAAGAGGTACTTTCCATGGCCAGGACAAAAAAATACTTTTGTTTCTATACTAACTTCCTAATTAACCTATTTGTTATTTAAAAGGAAATGTTTTCTTCATGCTCACTTAAATTTATTACAGAAATGTACTTAGTTTAGTCACAATAAGTTCTAATATAAGAAAAAAGTCTCTCCCCTGGTCTGTCCCCAACCCGACTTTATTTTTAAACCAGTTATTATGAATGTATTAAAAGTCAATAATTACGTTATCCTCGTTAATTTTATACAGAACAATAACTTAGTCACAGTGTCTTATAAGTAAATTTACTTATATTCCAATTTTTCATAAATAATATCAACGCCGAAATTTGTCCTCCGTGTTTCGTGTCTCATTCCCTGGCTTTTTGTTTTCGTTTCAAAATCAGTTTTGTTTTGCTAGATTGTAGAAGTTGTTACCTTGAGTGTATAGGATGTAACGTAAAGCTAGTAGCAAGCGGCGCATAAGCCGACTGTGCAGCCATTTTAACGGTCATTTCAGTCACGCTGCTCGCTGGGTGTACAAGTGTTGAGTGAATGCTGTCTTTCCCCTGGTAAGTTTTATTCAGCAATTATTTAACAAATAATTGCTGAATAAAACTTACTAATATAGACTTAAATATTCACTATGAATAGTGCATACATTGTTACGTTTGATTGTGAATTGCGTACGAGAAACACTTTTACTGCTATTTTAGATATCAATCGAAAATGTATCTCCCCTGGCGTATTTCCCCTGGCTCTTTTGATGGCAGGGGAGATACTTAATGTCCAGGGGAGATACATTTGTATGCGTTTTCATGAATACTTCTACATTTTTCTCTGAACCTTTACTTGGCATTATGTATATCTTAGCTTTACAATTTAATATGAGTTTTTTACAGAAAAAATGGCACCTAGAAAAAAAATGACGCACGAAGAAAGGCTCGAAAAAAAAAGGATAGCAGAACGATTAAGATACCAAAGAATTAAAAATGACAAAGATAAGTACGCTCAACAAAAAATCAAGGAAAGGGAAAAATATGAAAAGAAGAAAGTTATTAAGACAGTTCAGCAAGTGATTCTCAGAGAGCAGCGGAAGGTTAGAAAAGTATGGAGAGAAAAAGCAAAAATTCACAGGCGTTGTTAACACTCCAAGATAATACAAACAATGCTCCTGAAACACCACCATGTTCGGGTAATGAAGACCCACCGTCCCCTCAAAATATAAGCAGGCGAACGCAGGCAGCACAGCTAAAGTCAATTCGAGCAAGAAAAGCAAAAGGAAACAAGAGACTGAAATAGCTCAACGTAAGTCTGCAGTCCAACGCTACAAGAAACAAATAAAAGGATCAAAAAAACACCAATTAGGACTCCCAACACCAAAATAAATTCACTTATAACAGCTGTAAGTGCAGGCGACAAAGAAACTATACAGAAGAAACTGATTTTCAGTGAAGTTAGTACTCAACAAATAAATGAAAAATTTTCTAATCTTAACACTGTCCAAGAAAAAAGAGTCTTCAGGAGAGTATTGAGCCGGAAAATTGTAAAAAAATGCAATGCTTTACCGAAAGAAATGAAAATAAAATCTTTGAGTAAAATAGGCAATAAATTAAGACTGATGGACACAAAGCGCAGCTCAAGAAAAAACTGTGAGAATTAGTCAATAGTCAATAGTCAAATTTATGGAAGATGATTCGAGCAGTAGACTTTGTACAGGATTATTTTAATTAAAATAAAAATAAATAAACAAAGTTGATTCTTTAACTTTAAGAGTAACCCTGTTTTTAATATGTCTATATCTCTTCCCTGTCCATAAAGTATCCTCCCCTGTGCATTTTGTCTCTACCCTGTACTGAGTATTTACCCTGGTCACTTGTAATACGAGATAAAACCAACAAATTGACTGGCCAATTTGTAAACGTTTTCAACTTGAAAGTTTCCATAACAAAAATGTATACTTATGTAAAAATATTTAAAAAAATCCCATGCCGTCTCTTCATACAACATATTACCTCTTAACTTATAATGACCCATATATATTTTCTTTTTGACTTTACTGAAGGAAAAAAAAAACAATTCTCTGTTTGAAATGGTCCCGTCCATCAACTTCTGTTTCCAGTTAGACAAGGAATATTCACTGTCTTAGTTAGTATTTATATTTCTGATTTATTAAGGTAACCCTAACTAATATATATATATATATATATATATATATATTTATATTTGGTTGCACAACTTTCGTTATGTTTTTCAAAAGTTTTAGCTATTTTAGTAATTTATTATTCATCCTAATCATCCAATTTTAATTCGTTTGAAATCATGTTACTATTTCATCGTTCCATTAAAAGTACAAGATCTCCCAAGATCTACTTGAGCTTCCTTACTTTACTTAATTAATTAAGTATTAAACTAGGTACATAATTTAAAATTATTGATGCATTATATAGTTTCAAGTTCCCTAACAAATACGAATAAAATTCTTTCTTCTTCTTCCTGTTTCGCAACACCCTTTTGTGCCTCTCATTTAGCCATGATTGCCATTCTTCCCAGGTTCTAGATAGGTTTTGAACTTCCTTCATGTTCTTGCCTTTTTTTTTGGATAAGCACTCAATATAGTCCATCTACGACATTCTTGAGCCTTCGTAAGGTCTTGTACCATCAGGGATGTTGTTCATCGTTTTTAGTGGATCCTTATAGTCATTCATTCTGATTACATGGCTCAATGAACTCTTTGCTCGAGCTGAGCTTAAGTTCCTCTCTGATCATTTCAGTGCTGATTTGGTCTAGTCTTGTTAATCACAGTATTGCAGATCTGGTAGTAGACAAACATGGTTTTACTTTGTTTGTTCGAAACTTCCAAGTCTACTTTACCAGTCCTTTCCAAAACCATTGAGGTCCTCAACCTATTCCATCACTGCTCCTAAGGTAATAAGTTCAGACGGTATAATTTATTCTCCGAAAGTTTTGCAAAATAGATAATTGACAGAATGTTACTTATAGGAGGTACTTAGCTAGTCTTGTATTGTATTAACTTATACACATACAGTAATACTTTTTTTTTCCTTTTCCTCCCATGATATCCCCATGGAGGGTCCGTTTATTAAGATTAGGACATGCACCATGCTTAAATAAGCATATTACATGTCATTTACATGTGATTTATTTTTTTATAGACTATTTATATTTACAGATCAATATATAGAATTACACAAAATGCAACAATAATAGAAACTAAAATAAAAAAGTGAACTAAATTAATATCTAATGTTCAAGTAAAATTAGGATTAGATTTGTTACCATAACTTAAAAATTAAAAAAAATTAAATTAAATAATAGTACAATTAAACAAACATATAAATAAATAAAATCTGAAATAAAATTAATATTGTAAGCAGAGCAAGAAGGTTTTTTTTGGTCTTTTTTTTACAATAATTTCAATTACCAAAAAAAAATTATACACGTAGAGAGTTGAGCTTTAAGGTAATAAAATAACAAAATTGTATACACAATTAGAAGTTACAATTAATAACCTGAAAATTTATGTACCTAGTCAATTGCACTTCTTTAGTTACACAGTTATTCGAAGTCAATACTTATAATACCGTCATACCTATGAACTATAAACATACTTATATAACCCTAAATTTATTAGGCCAATATATTTATATATTTATTATCCCTAATAATAATAATAATTATTACATAGTAGAAACCCTAAGAAAAGTAAGAAATTGTTTACTGCGACTTCTCCAACATAGTTATAGCAGAAGGCCCTGCTCTTGCTGGACAGTGGTTAGGGATGCTGAAGTGGTTTCTGCTATTTCTGAAACAGAAAAAACGAAAAGGAAAAAATAAAAAACAATAATGGATCATGTTTTCTCGAAATGGGATAAACCTGGTTTTGCTAATCCCATCCCGCGGGATAGGGCAGATGAAAACACGAGCCGTGGCTATATTTCACTCCTCGTTCTGTCAGTTTAATTAAAGAATATATCATACTATCATGTTATCCTCATAGTTTCGTAATAAAACGTGTACCACTACAGCCTAAGAAGGGTATGTGGTTCATTACATAGTAGAGACTGTACTTTTTCTTGGACAACAGTTATGCAGGGAGGTGATTTATCCTACCTCACGCTCAACCGCAAGATTTGACCATTAATTTTGGGTGCCCACTT
This sequence comes from Arma custos, assembly GCA_037127475.1. NCBI lineage: Eukaryota > Metazoa > Arthropoda > Insecta > Hemiptera > Pentatomidae > Arma > Arma custos. Next base: position 21,179,937 of record CM073763.1, on the reverse strand, counting down.
AATAGAGGCAGGGCGAGCCCCAGGAGGGGAAGGGTCTTAGATCACGTAGGATTCATCTCCGGCCGCTGCCTAATTAAATAAAAGTCTGCCGCCGAGTGATATCTTGTGTTACCTCTAAATATTTGCATTTTCTTTTTTTACCTTTAAGATCGTTCTGACGTAGTTTAAATTAATCTTTATAAAAACAAATAATCCTGAAATTCCTGATTTTGTATAACACTGTAAATAAGTTCTATAGAAGACCGAAATAGATACGGTAAATAGAGGTGGATATAGGAACTGTGTCTGCATATGTTACAACAAGGCTAACACGGCACTATATTGGATGTGTATATATATACACCTCGGTTCTCAGAGTGCTGTATATAGTGTGGCTGGGATAACCTTAATCTTACTCCTTTAGATTACAGAGTGTTTATAATATTTGGAATGAGAATTAGGTTTATATCAATTTTTTAACCTAAAATTACCATAATTAAGGATTATTCATTATTAAATCTTAAAAGAAATAAATTTTATAACAGTTGCTTACTCTTAAATTGTATTTTTAAAAATCCAGATCCTCATTTCTCTAAAAGATATATTTATTTTAGGGAAACTATTTAAGGGATACTTGTAGAATACCAAACTATCACTATAGATAATATACGGAAAATTGACCAAGCAAATATTTGACTATTTCTGGAAAAAACAAGATCACAACAATATGGACTAAAGAAGTAAAGAAAGATTTGGAAAAGTTGAATATCAGAGGGTCTACCTTATAAGAAGGAAGTGTATTTGGAAGCACAGTGAAAAATCTGAAAGGGTTTCAGGATGCAGAGAGACCAGAGAAGGTTGGGAGATGCTATGCAGTTCCTAGGACAACAGATGTGTATGGAGTTTCTAATTTAAGAGGCTTGGTGAGCCCCGGGAAGGTCTGCAGACGAAGGTTGGGCAGTTCGGATCATAAAGTTAACAAACGTTGGACGTCTTTTAAGAAAGATATGTAATTGTACAGATATAAAATGGATGTACAAGAGACATTCTTATATGAACTAACTAGTTGGCTTAATGATTATTGGCTTATATTGTAACTTACTTTTTATTCTAGATCTAACCTAGTGACAAATACTATAAACTAACCATACACAATTTCCTCTCTACTCTCTAATTTCCCTCTTCTGATCTCAATTATGATATATACATATAAAAGAAGAGTTGTAAGGAAGTTGCATTGCTGACAAACGGAAGATATTTGAAAACTCAGGGATTAGGAATCCACATTTATACACAATGACCATATGTCATAAATAATGACCAGTTCAATATAAGAAACGTACCTGATACTAGTGAACGCAAATTAGAGACAGAAAAATAAAGTTTTAACATGATCCGAAGTGTTCAAACCGAGAAAAAATGGAAACAAATGTTTATTAAACTTTTTTTCTTCGGAGTTTTGTAATATTTATCACATGCCGATTCCAATACACCTTCCCTCCATCTTCTGCCCACGGAATCATCTTCTTCCAGACCTCCATCTGCCATATCTTCTGTTACAGCCTCAAATCAGCTAAGGTTTTTATCTAGCAATAATAACTGTGGTATCTCGTGACCCTCTGGGACACATTAAGCCTCTAAAATGTGGGGACGCTTAATTAGATTATTTCATATTTTATTATTTTATTTAATATGCCACAATATCTAAATAGAATTTTTTTAGTGCTGTTTTAATTTACTGATCTTACCAACTCATCCAAAATTTTATCCGGAGAATTTTTTTTTTTTATAAACAGTGCTCTAATAGAACCTAACTATGAGGATTTTATAACTGAATTATATATGGAAAAATATATAACAAAACTAAATAATTAAACATAAAAACTAAATAAACTAAAATGACAATAGATTTCCTCAGATCTACACCCTAAAGAAAGACGTCTAATAAGATAATGAAACCGATAAAACATTCTAAAAAACGAGGGGAGAAGGATATCAAAATACATTTTTTATTTCGGAGTGTAGGTAAGATTCCCGAAGGATTAGGACCTGAGTCGGGGGAACAAGCGCTTCTTGTTTTAAGTGACAAAACCTAACCAGAATGAACTGCCATTATTTTCTTCTCTTGTTCAGAAAAAAAAGAGAAAAAAATGCATTCATTATGTATCCGCCATGATAAACATTATTTACTGGAGTAAAACTTGTTTATAATGTAATGAGTTTTTATTTCGTTTAATTTATAGCAGTGTACAACTGGGGATTTGTATTTATTGACAATAACGTGTTTCGGTTAAGGATAATAATAAAAAAGAAAAATGAAATATCTACTGAATGCTATTTGGTATCAGTTCCGTAGGTTGTGTAGGTTCGATTTAAGTCGCAACAAGTTTTTACTTTTTAATATCGAATGAAAAAAAAATAATACTGACTGCAAATAGTTTACAGAACCGACTTTCAAGTGCTGTTTAGGTTATATCATCATTTATTCTTGGAAACGCTAGCTGAAATGTCCATTTTTTGATGAAATGATTACCAAAATATATAGTTTTCCCATAATTAAACTCATGCTTTCTTACTAAAGCTCATAATAATTTTTATTTTAGTAAATACTAAAAAGGAAACGAATGCAAACCTAAAAATTGTTTACTCCGGGACTGATACCTAAATTTTTTTACTTACTGCATGTAGAAACTATTACTGACTTCATGTAGTTACTATTATTGACTTTATATAGATTAATGAACCGACTTTCACAAACTGTTTAGATTAAATCATAATCTATGCTAGGAAATGTTTTTTAAAAGTTTCTTGATAAAATGATTACCGAATTATACACATTTCCCATAATTACACTGTATTGTTCAGACTAAAATGCAAGATAATTTTTATTTTCGAGAATATCAAAAAGGAAACGAACGAAAAGTTAAAACTTGCTGAGACTTGACCCGAGGTGACAACCTGCGGAACTGATTCCCGCGATTTGAGATACTATACAGAAAATTACAGATAGATTTAAATACGAGTAATACTATTAAATACTTAATATTTTTTTGTCTGGGATCCTCATAACAAAAACATTGAAGATTATAGCCAAATATGTACTATACCTATTGACTACTGAGCAATTTGAATTCCTCCAGAGAAGAAATTCCAATGGAATGGAATTCCTCCTTCTTTTATTTTTTTTAGGTATTTCGTATTTTGAGAGGGTAATGAAATTTTGCACTGAATTCTAATCGTACACCTTTCTGATTCGATAGGCTTCAATTGGGCTATTAGATATAAACAAAACAACTTTTCTGCACTATTTTTTTTACGAAGTGTTTGTTAAATTAAAATTAACGAAGTTTTTGTTTTGGAGAATTGAATTAGTTTGAAGTGAGTTCAAAAGGTATGTTGTGTTATTAGAGTGGCAATAATACCTACCATTATCGCTGTCACTTAGTACAAATATATGCTCAATAGTGCTAACAAATTAAATGAATAGGATCAATACAAGAATCTTGGTTCCAGCTTTTATATAAACATAAATAAATAATACAAATATATATATAAAAATACATATATATATATATATATATATATATATATATATATATATGTATATATGTGTGTGTGTGTGTGTGTGTGTGTGTGTGTGTGTGTGTGTGTGTGCGTGCGTGCGTGCGTGCGTGTGTGTGTGTGTGTGTGTGTGTGCGTGCGTGCGTGCGTGTGTGCGTGTTTTGGATTTTGAAGGGGCGAATAATTAAAATAAATTTAAAAAAAATAAAAGTCTATATTAAATTAAAACACTTGTATGTGAAATAATAAATAATTGCTGCACTGCAGGTTACAAAAAGAAAATGATTTAATTAAAGGAAGTAATTATACTTGAATAAAGTTCTCATTAGACGCTGAATAATAGTCTTTCAAAGCCCAGTCACTTGTTTACACACCACGTTTTTTGTTCACCAACTCTCGGCAGGTTATATACATGGTTATGTCAGTGTCTCTAAAAAATATTGCTAATAAATTAATTGTTTAATCACTGGCAACACTGACTGTGCCGGGTGTGACCTTCCCCAGTGACAGGTCAGGTTATGTTTGTGGTGTTACATCACTTCCCCCAATGGCACTGTCACAGAATCGGACAGGGAGACGGATGAGGCGTCCACGTCGTGACGTCTTAACCGATGAAGGCTAGTCGACTTCTGTGGCGGGGCATTTTCAGCAGGCGTCGCTAGTGACGCAGCAATCGGTGGATGGGCTGGTGATATGGTGGTTGCGTTGGTCGCGTCCTCCAAGACGTGGGCTGGTTTTAGACGGTCCATTGTGACTGTCGTCTGTCCCGCGCCAAGACCGCTAAAGAAGGTTTTCTCCCCTCTGTGGAGAACTGGATGCGGCCCAGAGTAGGGTGGTGTCAGCGGCTTCCTCACTGTGTCGCCCCGCAAGAAGACATGAGAGCAGGTCTTCAGATTCCTGGGCACAAAGGTTTGAGCTGTGCTCGACCTGTGTGTGGCTGGCCGCAGGCGCTTGAACTGTTCTCTTAGGTTGTGGAGGAATCCCTGTGGCTCGTCGGGTTGGGAGGTTGACTGCAGTAGTTCCCCGGGCAGTCTTAAAGGTTGCCCATAAGTCAACTCAGCCGCACTTGTGGAGTTGTCGTCCCGTAGAGCAGCTCGCAAGCCTAGGAGGACTGTGGGTAACAGTTCCGTCCAAGAGCTTCCGTCGATGAGATGTGCTGTGAGGGCAGTCTACAAGGTCCTATGCTATCTCTCAACCACCCCGTTGGACTGTGGGTGGTACGTGGTAGTCCGACAGCGACTCGAGCCGAGTAGGTTCAGGAGTCCAGTGAACAGCTTGCTCTCGAACTGGCGGCCTTGGTCTCTGGTGATCCGAGCAGGGACACCGAATCTACAGATCCATGTCCTGTAGAGGGCTGAGGCGACTGTAGTGGCGGAGATGTCTTCGAGGGGTTCTGCTTCAGGCCAGCGTGAGTACCTATCTGCCAAGGTGAGACAATAGTGCTTTCCATCCGATGGCGGCAAAGGTCCAATTATGTCCACATGAACATGCTCAAATCTGCCGGTTGGGGCGAAGATACCTGGAGGTGTTACCGTGTGCCGGTGGATCTTCGAGCGCTGGCAGGCGATGCAGTTCCCGGTCCAAGTCGCTAGATCTGCTTGCATGGCTGGCCAGAAGTATCTTTGCGACACCAGGCGACGGGTCCCGCGAACACCAGGGTGGCTTAGGCAATGGAGCTTCCTAAAAACTTCCAGACTGAGGGATGCTGGCACATAAGGCCGGGCCTTTGGTGTCGAGAAGTCGCAGAGAAGTGGCTTGTCCAAGTGCGGGAGCTCGATCAGCTTCAACCACAGGCTTCCGAAGGAGTTCAGAAATCGCAGGGTCTTCCTGCTGAGCCTGGACAATGTTACCCATGTCGTCAGTGCCGCTTATTACCTCCAGCCGTGAATGGGTATCAGCCACCTTGTTTTCAGCCCCAGAGACATGACGAATGTCGCTAGTGAACTGGCTGATGAAGTTCGCGTAGCGAATTCTTATGGGTGTTGCTGTCTCTGGCTTCTGGTAAAGGGCATACACTAGTGGCTTGTGGTCCGTGAGTATGCTGAACATACGACCTTCAATGCATGGCCTGAAGTGCTTGGCGGGCCGAGTTAGATGGCCGTGAGCTCCCGGTCGTAGGCAGATTATCGCTGCTGTGCTGGTGTGAGGGCCCTTGAGAAGAAACCTAGCGGCCTCCAGTGGTCTCCTTCACGTTGTTGGAGGACGCCCCGACAGCCGAGTTAGATGCGTCGCTAGCCTGAGTCTGCTCTGCGTCCGTAGACGGGTGAGCTAACGTGACAGCATTCTTGATGTCTCGTTGGCAGCAGGCGAAGGCTTCTTCTGCATCCGGAGTCCATGGGGCAGGGGTGCTGTCGTTCTTCTTACTGTTCCCAATGAGTGCGTGCAGGATGCGTTGGACTTCCGCAGCTTTAGGCAGGCATCTTCGGTAGAAGTTGATCATCCCTAAAAAGCGACGGAGATGACCCTTGGTGGCAGGACGAGGGAACTCTGCAATTTGGTCCACCTTGCTCGGGAGAGGTTTAATACCCTGAGAGTTCGCAAGGAAGCCTAAAAACTCGACCTCGGGCTTGCAAAACTCTGACTTTAGCGGGTTGATGGTCAGTCCGTGTTGGTTCAGCCGTCTGAAGACTTCCTCCAAGTGAGTGCGATGCTCTTACTCCGTTGCTGAGGCTACCAGTATGTCGTCGAGATAAAAGAAAACATACGGCAGGGCGAGGATGCTGTCCATCAGGCGCTGGAACGTTTGGGCGGCATTTCTGAGTCCGAAGCACATCACCAAAAATTCAAAAAGACCGAAGGGGGTGATCACGGCCATTTTCTGGATGTCCTCTTCTGCCACGGGTACCTGGTAGTAAGCACGGTTGAGGTCGATTTTACTGAAGGTAGTCATAGCAAACAGGTTGGTGTTGAGGGTCTGAATATTGGGGACACTGTACCTATCAGGCAAAGTCTGGGCGTTGAGCCGGCGGTAGTCCCCACAGAACCTCATCGTGCCATCCTTCTTCATAACAATATGGAGGGGGCTCGCCCAAGGATTGCTAGATCGACCAAATATCGCTCTCCAGTAGCCTTATCTCCGACAAATAATCTTCGGTGGTTGATTTCAGCGACGGAGTCCGCCTTCTCAGTCGCTGAGATTAGTTTTCCAGCTGTGGTGTGGTTGGTTTCCAGCTGCAGGGTTGCTGGCACCTACGAGCCTTCTCCCGGAAACGGTTGTGATAGAAGCAAAGACCACCTCGGCTCCTGCTTCTTGAGCGGGGTCGTTTCCGGTCTCGTGACTCGTTTCCTCGTCCTCGGCCGCGGGCTAACTGCGTCTTGAGTTCGTCGCAACCAGGGTGAGCTTCTGTATCGCCTCCTCGAGGAGAGAGGTTGAGGACGAAGGGCGGGGCGGCGTGTACTGGGAGCTTACTTGGTTTACACTCGGTTCGTAGATTTCGGCAATGCGGCCGGCAACTTCCGCCAATTTATCTACTGAGGTATCCGATGTTACGGCCAGTGTAGTCCTGCATCCTATCTGGTAGGGCCTTCATCCACATTGTGTGCAGCAATTCGGAGGAAACTGAACTCCCTGCGAGCCGTTTCAGTTCATTTAAAAAATGAGAAGGGCGCTCTCCATCTGCGAGGCACTTGTCTTCTAACAGCCGTCTAATGCGCTGGTTTTCGGACTCGGCATAAGTCGAGATTAGCCGGTTCTTGAGAGCCTCATATGGTTCCGCAGGAGGGTTTGTGACCAAGTCTGAAACCTGCCTTAAAATTTCGAACTCCAAGTTCGCCACAACCATTTGGAATTTTATTCGCGAGCTCGTAATTTTGGAGGTCGCGAATACGGCGTCCGTTTGGCAGAACCATAATTCTAGGGCTTTCCTCCAGAATGCGGAGATCTTGATATTAGCCCCGGGCCCACTTGCACTAACCTGGGTTTCCTCTGCTGGCTTTTCCTCCATCGATTCGTCGTCCTTCAACCTCACGTGGGGTCACCACTTTGAAGGGGTGAATAATTAAAATAAATTAGAAAAAAAATAAAAGTCTATATTCAAAAAAAAAAACACTTGTATGTGAAATAATAAATAATTACTGCAGGTTACAAAAAGAAAATGATTTTATTAAAGGAAATAATTATACTTGAATAAAGTTCTCATTAGACGCTGAATAATAGTCTTTCAAAGCCCAGTCACTTGTTTACAACCAACGTTTTTTGTTCACCCACTCTCGGCAGGTTATGTACATGGTTATGTCAGTGTTGCTAAAAAATATTGCTAATAAATTAATTGTTTAATCACTGGCAACACTGACTGTGCCGGGTGTGACCTTCCCCAGTGACAGGTCAGGTTATGTTTGTGGTGTTACAGGTTCTTGAGTTTCAGTCCTTCTTTAAACTTCTTTAGGCTATTTTTTGTTCATAAAAATAGATCACTTACTCATTGATCATAGCTATTGCAATATAAAATTTTATGATATATTGCGAAGTAACTGATTAATGCTAAACTGATCTATTTTTTGGAACTTGTAAGTACACCCTATCCAATTAGATCTTACATGTGTCATTTTATATTTAAATTAGTGTGCTATTTAATGTTTTTACTAAAAGCTCATTTTGTCACTTTTAGGGCATGAGTATGAGACTAACCTAGTCTCGAAATGTCGCTTAAGAAGTTTAAAGAAGGACTGAAACTCAAGAACCATAACATATAATATACATAACAGTCTAGATAAGTAGAAACCAATATATATATATATATATATATATATATATATATATATATATATATATATATATATATATATGTGTATATAAAACCTTGGAACTCATTCATACATCCCCTTGGAACTTAGCTCTATAATAAAATAGAGGGTATAATCTCGCGGTTAGCGTGATCTAGGACAAATAACTTCCCGGCACAACCGTTATCCAAGATACAGTTAAGTCTCTACCATACAAATACTATATAATACAAATACAATAAATAAAATACGATACGAATACAATACCCTTCACACAGATCAACAGTGGTAAAGGTTTCTATATCATTGTCCCATTAGGCCATAGCAGCATTAAGTGGTCTTATATGAATAAAGAAAAACTTTCCGTAAAAATAGGTATTGGTTTAAATTTATTTATTATTTTTTTATATGATGTCATATCACATAGATTTATTAATTACTAAAACAACGCCGAAGTTATGCCACGAAGGATGAATCATTCCCTTTTGCACATGTTATTACTTGACGAGCCTTACAAAGGTTCTAAGAAACCGTCTTTCATAAACGGAATAATGGATTCAGGCGTATTTGAGATCTACCTTAATACTGCTATTTCATGTCCCTTTGTCTCTTCAGAATGAGGAGAAATTTGGAGAAATTGTGGAGCGGCGTAGTCTTCATAACTAGCCAGTTCAAGACAATCTGATTTGAATGCTACATATGTTACAAAGGAATCGTGAAGTGCCAGAAACCGTACAAAAATAAAATGACTGGTGGAAAAGAATATTCCGGATCGTGAGACACTCTATAATACTAATTTTTCACGGAATGCACTTTCATCTACTTTTTTACAAAAATATTGCGAAGTGTGGTAGCTCAGCGTGTATGCTTAATGATCCGGGTTCGAATCCGGGTGTTGCAGATAAAATATTTAATCTGTCAACAGACACGGATGAACCCAATAAGATCTACAGACCATTAAAGTGGGTACTCTCAATCGGAGTAATAACCTGGTGGTTGCGAGAGATCTCGGACAAATCAGCTCATTTCTCAGCCCTGGAAACTGTCCATGCTCTACCAAGTACTGAACGGTATGGCTGTTCATGGGTTGTAGGGGTACAGCCCTTTTTTTCAGAAATATTGATCACGATTACTAGGAACTGATTTAAAAGATCTTGAACTTAAATTACCTGTTCTCTCTCCGCGTTGGGAAATTACATTGTCGCGAAAGTAATTAGAAAATACATGGCTTGATTATAAGGCCAAGTTGCCCCAGCAAAGCCCTGTAAGATTTAGTGTCTCTTGTTGGCCTTAGAGACCGCGCTAATATAATTATTTTCACTTCTTTTCATACCACTTCTCTCCTTCCTTCTTTCTTCCCACCTTTTCCTCATCCTTTCCAATTGTTCTTTCTTTCTTTCCTCGGTCCACGCTATTCCTTTTCTCGAATATCTCTTTCCCACAAGGACCTTAATTTCTTTTAGTCTTTTCCCATAGTCATCACAACAACAAATAGCCTTGTTCTGTTTCGATAGGGATGACTATGACAGCATTTTCAGTCTCTCAGTTTCTTCCTTCAGCTGTTTGATGTACCTCCAGCACTCTTGTATCCTCTCATTTTATAGATTTCTCTATTTAATCTCATTGGGTGCATCTTCACTATATGTCCGTAGAACCTGAATCTTATTCTTATGTCCGTTTCCAATAATTTACTTCTTTCTATATTTCTTATTAGTTCTCAACCTATAGCCATCATGTATCTTCTTTGGGAAGGCTATATGTTATTAATTGCTGCAATTATAATTATTAAATATATTGAGGATACTTCATTACATCATTATTTCTTATAGAAGATAGAAGAATACCAACACTTATCCTGTACTGGTACCCTGACGAAAGAAGAAGAGAGACCGAGAATCTCATTGATTTACCAAGCTCAGGAAGACTTCACAGGATACAGATCCATTGAAGATGTTGCTCTTGACAGGATAACCTGAAATAATGTTTGACGTAAAATTTGGCCAAGTTGGAGAAAACCTCGAATTTTTTAGAAATTTTCTCAAGAGAGTGCATGGTTAGTCTAAGGCTGAACATCACATAAACCAGCAACTTGGATCTGACTGTTTAATATAATACGAACTTTTTTGAAAATAATTTATTTAGAAAAAAACTTTAAAAAATTGAAATATACTGAATATTTTCATTAACATTTACGAGGAAAACATTTGCCTGAAAGGTCAATAACAATATTGTAAACAATTTTGTTATTAGCCTTTCCTATTTCATATAAAACTTTCCCCGAAGTATATGTTAATTGAAAATTATAAAACGGGACATTTATCTGATATCGCATGATATTAATTGGTTTTAAAATAAATATTGTTCGTTACATAGCAAACGTTTTAAGTCAGTAATCCTTGATTTTAATGTTTTTTGTTTTATTTAATTTTAAACTTTATTGGTCCAGTTTATCAATCAAAATCTGTTTGATTTATGTTGAATATATGTAACCTTAAGAATCTGAAGGGAGCGGATGTAGCTCAGTGTTTAGAGCGCTTAGTTGCTATGCTAAATGTTCCGGGTTCAAATATGGATAGAGTAATTAAATTATTCAATCGGTTAACAGCAGCGGTTAGCGTCTGTGGAATCCACAGGGTTTTCTTAGGATAATTCAACATCTATAAAGTTGGGAAAAAATCATGAAGTTTAGTTTGATCTCGGAGGAATCACTCCCCTGCACAACAGTTGTCTTAGAAACAGACTGACTCTATATTAATGACCGTATATTAAACCCAAGAACCTTGTTGTAGAACAGATTCTTTATCGGTACATTAAGCATTTTGTAGTTTGCTTTTTAAAAATATATTTATGAAATTTACAACTGTATAATAGAATAAACCAGTAAATATAATGAAATAAGAATAATGACAAGAGATAAAGGCAAGTTGAGAAACTACCCATCGTCAGTACTCAAATAGCAAGTTCAACTCAGTAGATCAAGAGGCCATCTTATTTTCAGACGCTTCGGAGGATTATCAGGAATTGAAGAGGTTGCGAGGTTTGAAACTAATGGGTTTGATTGGAAATGAAGTTTGTCCTTAAAAGATTGATATCGGATTCGGGCCAAATCAGCAATAAAGGGGACATTAAGGTCATTATGGATTACTTTGTTCGTAAGAAAGTAAGGAGCATTGAGGATTTTACGAAGGATTTTGGATTGTAACGATTGAATACAAGAGGAATTCGATGGCTTAGTGGTGTCCCAAAGCTCTATTCCGTATGTCTAGATGGGTCTAATGATTGTCATGTATATGAGTATTTTTGTAGTTAATCGGGGGCTTAGAGCGTTTGTCTAGTAAATGTTGAAGTAGCCTGAAACGGCGAGCTGTTTCTTGTCGTTTCAGTCTAGTATGAGGATTCATTTGTTGTTTAAAATTTTCAAACCATAGCACTTTTTTTTGATCAGTGTGTACTTATTAAAATATTTTTTTTTTAATAATAAAATTGTAGTACGGTTGATTAATAATAAGAAATGCTACACAAGCAAATTATTTCTTAACAATTTAAAACAGCAACAATACATGAATATATAAGGTTAAGTCGTGTTTAGTTCGTGTTTTTTTTTTTTTTTTTTTTTTTTTTATAAAACACAAAATTACCAGACCTCAAACCTACACCATTAAATTTTAAGAAACGGAATTACGTGTTGTCATTTCTAAACCATCTTAATAATCAGTGGCTATAAATAATGGTAATAAATCAGTGGTAATGGCCGAATTAAGTTTCACATGCCCACAAAAACAAAACAGACAGATAATGGTTCACAAATTTTATATAAAAAATGTATGTTTATTAATTGCAAAATCACTGAAGTCATTATATAATATAATGAACTAACGAGTACTCTATTATGTAAGATGGATGTTCTCAAAGTTTAAAAGAATCTCTGATCGAAACATCTTAATCAGTAGATCAAACATTTTTTTCTTGTATTCATCGAGTTCTTTTACGATCAATGAGAGCTAAGCCCTGTTCTGGAAAGGTATTTTAGATTCCATCTTTTTATTTTATTTCCTGATTTGCTGATTTGTGGAAGGTAAATTCAGTCGACATGTAGCATCAAAATACCATCATTCTTGGCAGATCATCAGGAAATCATCAGTGTTATTGTCTTGAGTGCTCCTTTAGTATTCTCAGGACATTCTTGGAATCAACTTAAATGTCAGAGAAAGATCTAGAACAGAAAATAATGGTAGTTATAGTCTTTAAAGTTTAATTATTTTTAAATTGATTTTCCAAAGTGCTTTTTTTTATAGAAAGTAAAATTTTAATTGGAAATTTTTCGTTCAAATTTAAACTTTTATATACTTTTACTGAATCTTTAAATTAAGAAAAGTTATTGTCTTCATTTTCCTAACCAAGCTTTTAAATGAAATGCAAGTTTTTAAGTTAAAGTAATAACGTCTTACAAATTTTTATCAATGTGTATGTGAACAGTTCAACTAGAAAAATTGAATTAACAAGAAAGTAAAATTTAGGTAGACGTTAGCAATTTTGTGCTAAAATCAAATTATCAGCTTCTTTGTCACTTTATGCTGCTGGACGATGTTACACCGGGAGACTTAATTTTGCCTATTATACCATGATCCCTATACCTATTATACCATATAGTAGGTGTAGGGATCATTAATGAGTACCTAACATCATTCGGGCTCGGGAACCCCGTTCAACGACCCTTCCGAAGGACGGCATAACCAAGGATTATTACTCCCTTTAAAAATTCCTAGGGCTGTCTGCCGGGCTACGAACCCGCAATCTCTTTGTTACGCTGACCACTAGATCACAGGTCGCCCCCTATCAGATTCTGTAAACTGTAGATTTCTCACATAATTAATAATAAAAATGAATAAATAATAGGATAATTATTTTAGAAAAAATAATAAGATAAATATAATGTCTTAAAAGGTTTTCATGTGCATGTTGGGTTCCAATATATCGAATATATAAAAAATATATACTAATAGATAGTTATTTTTTTTACAACTCTATGAACGAATGAATATTTATAAAAAAAAAAACTTAAGTGTATATTTTTTTGTATTTTTATATTATTTGATGCTATACTATGTTAGACATATTTACTTGAGAACTTATTGGAAACTGATAAAACTCAACTAGTCAATATTTTTAATTAATTTTGCAATGAGGAACTGCTAAGAATGGTAATATACCATTCTTCGCGTACCTGATGGCTTCAACTTCATTATCCTGAGTAGTCATAAAGAATATCTTTGCACCCTGGTTAAATATCTTAATACTGAGAAATTACTCGAGGCTTGATAATGTTGATTAATAATTAAATTAATGTCTCGAGTCCGGCCAAGTAATATATTAATTAACAAGTTCGATTATCTCCTTGGCCAAAGAGAAGTTAGGACTTGTTAATATATGGGTTAAGTAATTGGTTTTAGATATTCCTCTTAAAGCTTTTCATGATTAGTTATATTTTATAATAAGGATTTATGGTTATATTTGCTAATAGATATGAATGTTATTGTGTGTTATTGAAAAAGGAATACATTTACAATAAACTTGAATGTCGTTTCTATTGGCGATGATCAAAATGGATCCGCTGGTATCGATAATCTAAAATCTTCTTGTTGTACCGTTTCTTAGCCAACGGTTGTGCAAGTTGGTGATTAGGCTGAAACTCCGTTTTCCCCTCTCAGGTTGTTTATTCATTTAACGTCACTTTCTGCTGCAATTACTAATCGAGCGATGCTATAAAGGTAGTACTAATTGTTTTCCTATCCAGGTATGATTAGGATAGGGGTCTTAAACGAGTACTAATGGAATCGCCATTTTAAAAACATAAACACGGCATAACTAAGAATTTTTTACTCCCTTTTAGAAATCCTAATGCTACTTGCTAAAGTTCCTAATACTAACCTAATCCTAAAGTTCTTATATTAACCAGTGCACTATTGTTACCCATTTTTCTGAGGTTTCTTCTTATGGGTGAACCATAGCAGGTTTTCCAGAACCTACAGAACCGATGCACGGCTGTTAATTTAATAAATATAATTGCTTCTGATTTATACTTATTAAACAAAAAAAATGGACCAATAATATGTTTGGGGCTGAGTAACGAACGAATTCCTAAAATTGTAATAAGCGCTGTACCGACTGGGAAGCGTCTGAGTAGTAGACCGAAGCGTTGGTGGGAGGATTGCGTCAAGAGTGGGTTTGCGTGGTGGACGGTGGACGGAGGTTTGTAAGGAGAGATTGGTATCGGCATCGAGCCTTCGGGTTCGCTAAGCCTTATTATGAATATTATTAAGTTGTGTTATCCAAGATGGTAATTAACTCGAAGCTTGTCGCTTCGAGTTAAGTCGTACAAAGCTTTAACTTTTCATTAGTTCATTTATAAATGAACATTTCAACAAACATATATCATCATCTATACTTCGAACTTGAAATGGAAGTTGAAACTGTTATATCTTTGCGACATTATTACCGAAATCTACTCATTACCCAAAATTACATTCCATTTCCCATACTCAAGTTCACGATAACTTGTATTTTGGGAAACATATTAAAACCAAAATAAATAAACAATTAAAACTTGTAACTAGCCACAACCTTGTAATTCGCCGTTTTAATTAGTAATCCGTCTTTATCAGATTAGTGAGGTTCTAATCGTAATTATTTATATTTTTATTAATAATCATTGTATGACAAATACTAACAGTTGAACAATTAGGTGATGTAGTATCATTTAAAGACCAACTTCGGTGCGTAAACGTTTTCAAATTCACGGCTATTTCTTTACTTTAAAAAAGTAAATATTAAAATGAATATATATAAATACTTCATAGTACATTTTAATAGCAGTAAAACAGTTCCCCTTTTTTCTCGAGAACTCGATAAAGTATTAGGGTAGATCCTTTCAAACCGTAAAGCCCTTTATATATTTATGTTTTTCTTTCTTTATTTTCCTTTTTCTTACTTCTCTAAATCCGTTCATGGTATCTTTTAAAGCTCTTTGTCGCCCGTTGTGAACTCCCCTTTTGAAAGAGCACATTAGCCATTCAGAGCCTGTATAGAGGCGGTGTGTGCTGAGTGTGCCCGCGGTGTTGATAGAGGCACCCTCCAGAGAGCGGGGCGGGCGCTCGAGTGCCTGCAATCAAAAGGGCTCACTCATCCACACCTTCCCCCTCTTTATCTCCTCTTAATAGCCAGTCTGTTTCTTTCGCCATTATCCCATCGCATCTTCCCTCAGCCCCGGCGCTAGTTTCGTCCCGTTGCCTCTACTAATTAGAAAAGGACCTTTAGAGGATTTCAAAACGAGAAAGAGTGCCCTTCGACAAAGAACCGCTGCGCTCAGTTTTCAATGCCGGCTAAGTCTTTTTTTGGCCATTTCATCCCTTTTGCGTGTAAAGTCATTTGTAAATCTCGCTAAAAAGGGCCAGTAAAAGCTTTAAAAAAAAGGGCATTTTAACATCAAAATCTCTTTTTCCTCTTTTGTGCCTCTATATCTGCCCATACACATATTTATATGTAGAGGCAGGTATTTAATTTTTTGTTTTTTTAATTTTTTGAACGGTAAAATTCTTGACTTTCACCTGTATAAATTGCGGTTAAACGTTCAAACGTTTTTTTAACGAGAATGTTAAAAATAGCAACGTACGCTCATTTTAACCATCGCTATGTTGACATTATTGAATTTTCGATACGACATAGCTAATTCTCTTACATCTTGACTATAATTGTCTTAAAAACTGTTGCTGTTTGTTGATGTTTAAAGGTGTAAAACACTCAGTTCATCTACGTCTATGGTTTGTTTTTATAGAAGTTTGTTATGTATTGTTGAAAAGTGTTACATACACAGCGACTCATTCGAACTGAAAGATGGAGAAAATTTAGATACAATTTGGTATAACGTTAATGCTAACAAATTAAGACCGTACGTAATGAGCTTTCAAAAATTGAAATATGTAGCTATAAAAATGAAGCTTGACAGTTGAAATAATAATATTTGTAAGCTAAGTAAGAGGTTTAATTGGTTGAGATCAGGCACATTCACCAGGTTTTCCCCGTTGAGGGATTATTGGGACTGGGTGAGCCCCGGAATATTCTCTAGATCCAGTCTTTGTACTAGGCTGGTAAAAATAATTAATATTTCGTCTCGAACCCGGAACCTACAGGTCGTTAGTCATACATAAGTTGTCCCACTATCTAATGCTTATCTTATTATAAAAACTCTATAAAAAACAGGATTATAAAAAAAACACAAAATAAAGCATTATAAATTCTATTTCTTGATCCCGCTAAACGGTCTCTCCCTGTTTCGTATTTTATAACGTCAGCGGCCTCGAGCAGGCTCGAGTGAAAACCGCCTTCAGCGGACTCAGCCCATTGTGACGCCTTAAAATACCGAAAGGTAACAGAAGGCTTTTGTTTACATAGAAAAGTAGGTATTTATTTGTAAATTGTACATATATATTGTAAATAAAATCTTAGAGGATGCGAAAAAAAGCATTATAAATAAATAAACCTTTATTTGTCATATTTAATAATATTTCATAATAAAATTGGCTTTTTTGAGTTAAGTTTTCAGTAGCAATTATATTGGTTAAAGCTTTTTAAATCAGGAACGACATATCTGATATTCCGTTTCCAACATGTTTTTCTTTTTTAAAAATTCATATCTTGAGTTGTATCAAGTTTGACATAAGTTAAAATCAAAGAAGTCTCAAGATTTTATACATTTCATTACAATTTTATCATTAAAATAGGAATGCTTTGCTTTACCAATACTTTTTTTAAATTCTCACATGGAACTTACAAATACCTCTATTGAAAAATTAGTTTTTTTGAGTCATGACGTTCATTCGAAGGAGTAATATGTAGGTTAATTTAATAATTACTAATAATACATTTTCTGAGTTTGGGTGCTTACATTTTTTAAATTACCTAACAATAGTTGAGTATCATTATGAAAATATGAGTATTGTGATGGATGGATGAAGTTGCCGCGGAGTAGAGAATAGACGGGGCGAGATATGACTTGACCTCGCTGGAGTTGTGCAAGAGGACCTATCCTGCTTTGAATATCAAAACCTCCCTTTCCCAGTTTTCTAGCGCTTGGAGAAATTCTCCTAGGCGTGTATTTGCATGACATTGCCGAAGGATATATACCGAAAATTTCTGTGGCATATGTAAAGAATTTAATAAAATATAATTAATTTTTCTCCTGAGCACGGATTATTTTTAGTGATTTGTATTTTCACGGTGTATTTATATGTGACGCCAGATCATGATAGTTTCTTGATAATTAATGGATTCATCTGTCTCGTCTTTGACACAAGATGACAATCCGATTCTTATGAAATTGACAAAATACTTAGACGTTTTGATGATAATAGAATGCATTGGTTTTTTTAAGTCTCACTCATTTGTGCAGTGTCCGATATAGTTAAGAACAATATATACGAGCTGTACAAACAGGTATAAGCATTAAAAAATACATATTTGGTTCTTATTTTATGTAGGATTCATTTTCGTCTGTTTTCATTTCTTTCCCTCAAATTCTGGGAGACCTCTTCTCTCATACCATGTCCATGCTTCTGTGCTTTTCGTTACTTTATAGACCCATTTCTTATTTTAATCCACCCATTTCAAGTATTTCTCCTTTCTTCATTCGCTTCTTCGATTTTTATTTCATTTCCATTTTATTTTCTATCCCAAGACCTGGCATTCCACTTCCAGAAATCTAGCTCTACTGAAAGAAGTGAAATTTTTATTTACATCTTAAAATCAATTTTATTGGTCGAAATATTTTGATTAAACATTTAAACTACCCTTGTCTTCGTGTTCAGTTCATGACCATCTAATTTATTGGCTTGATTTCGCGGAACACTCCATAAAACTGTCACATAATCATTCCACTAATCACTAATCAGTCCCTATACTAATTCCATCTAGCGGAATTACATTTTATCTAACCGTAAATTAATCGTATTTATTTAAATTATTAGGGCTATTATTTAAAATTATTACTACTGTTCCAAGTTACAGTTATAATAATAATACTGATAATAAAATATTAAGCATTTAACTGTACAATTCGTATTCATTAGGATTACAAAAAAGATTATCAATATTTGCTGTCATATTGGAATGCTATCATAAACTAATATTATAGCCAAAAAGTTTCAAAATAACATTTTACTATTTCGAACGACATCCTGGGAGGCGTGGCAAAGGAATGGAGCGCGATAGTAGTGGAGATGGCATTCTGCGTCCTCTGCGCACACTCTTTTGAAGATTGACGAGCCTTTATCTATCTTTAAATGATAGAGATTTGATAATAATTGATATTAGTCTGAATGCTATCATAAACTAATATTATAGCCAAAAAGTTTCAAAATAACATTTTGCGATTTCGAAGGACAGCCCGGGAGGCGTGGCAGGGGAAGGGAGCGTGATAGAGGAAATCGCATCCTGCGACCTCTCCACTGGCCATTTTGAAGAGTGACGACCATTAACCTATGTTTAAACGATAGAGATTTGATATTCATTAAACTATTTTAGTCTGAATGCAATCATCAATTCATTTTATTGTCTGTAAGTTATTGTTGTTGCTCAATAAATAAACGAAACCCAATGTTTTTTTCTATAACGTACTTTAATTGTAATATAAATTGTAATTATTACTATATTGATCAGATATCTGTCGCTCTTATAGCTTAAGAATAAACGATTCAGGCGTGCACCATTTGGGTAAGGCTGTATATTACAGTCATATTGAGTCTAGGTAGTACTGTAATTTGTTTGTAGTAATTATTGAATACAAAGCGGTTAGGTTACCACAAATCCCGCTAGACAGGACTTGTATTGTAGTGCGGTGCAGTATCCTTAAGATGCTGGTTGATTGTTTCAAACCTAAGGCTTAAAACCTATTTGTCATCAACGCCTTAGTTCAATTTGGTGCAAACATGTATATAATTATATCATATATATAATTTATTTGCTTTGTTTTTTCGACTTTTTGTAATGTCTTTAGTACCCGAAAGGATTTAATATTTTATATCTTCTCTTCATCCTTCTCTTTTTCCATTCTTCACACTCATTTTTCCCTTCAATATGGCATCCATCATATGTTGTAATAATCCGTTACAATTTTTTATTATTATTAATCATTTTTATCATTTTTATATCTAAGATTTTTTTACTTTCTGTACATTTGTTCTTTATTTATGCATTACCATCATATTTTGTATTAATATAAATTCTTATTTATATAACTTTCTAACACGTAAATTATCAAAAATTTTATTTCATTACTTGTAATTTATTTATTTACCATATTTTTAAGTCTCAACAGTTTTACATATGTATCTTTTTCTTTATTTTTTCATAATGTATCATACTTTTTGCCTTTTCATTTTTCTTACTCTTTGATTTCTTTTCATTATCACCTTTCTGTAAACATATTCTGTTATTCATATATATCTTTAATAATCTATCCGAAAGTATTTCTTAACTTTTCTATAAACTTTATATGTTATTCTATAATTCTTTCCTGGTACAGCAATGTTTTTATAATTATTTTCTCTTATTTTTCTTAGCCCTGAAGATGGCCTACATCGTAGACCGAAACGTTGGCACTATTAAAAAATAAGTTATTCTTATTTTTGTGTTATCATTGACAGCATCCCTTACCAATTCTATCATTCATTAAAAAATAAAATACATATATAAGAAAAATTAGTGAAAATATAAAGGATTAAACTGTATTAGATATCTGAAATTAACCCATCCTTAATTTTAGTCCAATTTATTTTAATTAATCAATTATTTATATATTGTATTTCATCATCTTAATACTTTAACCTCGCCTACATACTAAGCAGTGTGAGGTTTACACACATACATATATATATATATATATATATATATATATATATATATATATATATATAAAATCAATTTTAATTTTAATCAATCCTCCTTTTGACCTAAGATTGATCTTTAGTTGTTCTGTACAATTATCATTTGACAAAATCGCCTGTTGTGATTGCCTGAATAATTTAATTTTCCTAAGTACAATATAGGTTATTGGAACAGGAGCCCTACCTTGTTTTGAATAATTAATGATAATTTTAAATTAGCGATACATATTACATAAATAATCTCTAAATCCACTTGTTCTTCCTGATATCTAAATTGGGTAAATATTTTATGAAACAGAACTTTGCTTTTAAAGACTTTTAACTCTCTCTAAACCGGATCGAAATTAAAATACGGATCCGTCGGTAACAGAATGTTTTGAAACAGGAAGTGCTAACTTGTAGAGGTGGCAAAGTTTATGTTGGAGCGAGAGGGTGAATCGAACCCCGCCTAGGTAAGTTAATCTCTCTCTCTCTCTCTCTCTCTCTCTCTCTCACTCTCTCTCTCTCTCCCTCTCTCTCCCCCACTCTCACTCTCACTCCCTATCTCACTCTCACTTCCACCCTCAAGGGGACGCTAATCCTCTGATAATCTGATTTCTGAGGGTGGGAGGGACTGAGTAGAGAGTCGGAATCAATTGGCAGTGGTATGCTAATTGCCAGAGATGGGCCCAGGGCGATCGATGCTAACTCGACATATTCCCTACAATCTGCTCTCAAGTTGTAATATCCCAAGCTCAGTTCCTCGGTTTTAGCTGAATTAGTAGCACAGTAGAGCGCAGTTAGTATGGTAGGGAGGATTTATATTAAAGCGGAAATAATGAGCAAGCTATTAATAAAAAAAAATATGTACTGAAATACAAAGCTTTATAATAAAAATACATCAAATTGAATCGAATAATGTAAAAAAATAATTTTATTCTAGGGACAGGTCCCTTAAAAATAACATAGGTGTTCAAAATTTAGTAAACTGGCCAAAAGGCTACGTTATAAAAATAATACAATAATACAACTCGAAGGACGGCCCGGGAGTTGTGGCAAAGGAATGGAGAGCGGTAGTAGTGGAAATAGAATCTGCGACCTCTGCGCAGGCCATTCTGTAGATTGACGAACATTCACCGATTTTTAAACGATAGAGATTTGATGTATATTAAACTATTTTAGCCTGAAAGCAATAATTAATTAATGATGTAGACCGTAACTTTCAAAACGACATTTTGCGATATCGAAGGACGGCCAGGGAGGCGTGGCAAAGGAATGGAGCGCGATAATAGTGGAGTGTGGATTTATCTATCTTTAAATGATAGAGATTTGATAATAATTACTCTATATTAGTCCGAATGCTATCATAAACTAATATTATAGCCAACAAGTTTCAAAATAACATTTTGCGATTTCGAAGGACAGCCCGGGAGGCGTGGCAGAGGAAGGGAGCGTGATATTAGAGGAAATCGCATCCTGCGACCTTCCCACTGGCCATTTTGAAGAGTGACGACCATTAACCTATCTTTAAACGATAGATATTTGATATCCATTAAACTATTTTAGTCTGAATGCAATCATTAATTGATGTTATTGTCTGTAAGTTTCAAAAAAGATAATTTTGGGATAACGTAGGACGGAGGTGTGGCATGGGAATGGGGGTCGGCAGTAGAGGAAATAGCATTCTGCGTCCTCTGTGCCCGCTGTTTTGAAGATTGATGAGTATTTATCGATCTTTAAACAATGGAGATTCGATATTCACAATAAAAGTATATTTGTCTAAATGCAATCAATTATTAATATTATAGTCAGATAATTTCAAAACCTCATTTTACGATATCGAATGACGGCTCGTCAGGCGTGGCATGGGAATGGAGACTGGTAGTAAAGGAAATGGCATTTTGCGTCCTCCGCGCAGGCAGTTTTGAAGATTGACTAGCATATACCTATCTTTAAATGATAAAGGTTTGATAATAATTAATCTATATTAGTCCGAATGCTATCATAAACTAATGTTATCGCCAAAAAGTTTCAAAATATCATTTTGCGGTTTCGAAGGACAGCCCGGGAGGCGTGGCAGGGGAAGGGAGCGTGATAGAGGAAATCGCATCCTGCGACCTCTCCACTGGCCATTTTGAAGAGTGACGACCATTAACCTATCTTAAAACGATAGATATTTGATATTCATTAAACTATTTCAGTCTAAATGCAATCATTAATTGATGTTATATTCTGTAAGTTTCAAAAAGATATTTTGCGATATGGAAGGACGCTCGGGAGGCGTGGCATGGGATGGAGGCCGGCAGTAGAGGAAATGGCATTCTGCGTCCTCTGCGCTCGCAGTTTTGAAGATTGACGAGCATTTATTTTTTTTAAACTATGGAGATTTGGTAATAATTAATCTATTTTAGTCTGAATGCAATTATTAATTAATTTTATATTCCGTAAGTTTAAAACGACATTTTGCTATATCGAAAGACGGTTCCGGAGGCGTGGCAGGGGAAGGGATCGCGATAGTAGAGGATATGGTATACTGCGTCCACTCCGCAGGCTATTTTCAATATTGACGAGCATTTAATGTTTAATAGTCCGAAAGTTTTATGTCTTATTGTCGGTTTATTCCCACAAATTTGTCACGAAATGTTGATATAGGTTTAGGGCCATCGGTAATTAATTATGGATGACTTTGTTCTTAACAAAATACGGGGCAATTAGGATTTAACAAAGGATTTTGGATTGTGACAATTAGATATGAGAGGAATTTGATGGCTTAGTGGAGACACAAAGCTATTCTCTGTAAGTACAAAAGGGTCTAATAATTTAATTAATTGGGCGTTTAAGTATTGTATTAAAAAAAAATTAGTTTTATTATTACAAAATACAACATTATAACTTTCAATTTAAGATAAAAATGTACATGAAAGTGACGAATAACCAAAACTAAATGAGAATGCTTTTATGTTTTACTGACCTCGCGCCCCAGGCTAGAAACCACTGTTCAAGTTAAACTAAGACTTCAAGTTAAACACTTGTTGTCCATGGTACCCGATCCGCCCTACAGGAATCTGTAAGATGTTATGCCATAAATTTTTCGCTTTCCAAAAAAAAAAAAGTATTCACCATTTCAAAAATTATATTTGGTCAACCTGTACGAGACTCTTAAGGCTTTGTTTTTTAATCCTTCCAATAATAAATTAAAATGATTCCTTTTGGTTAATAATAATGTTTATAAATTATTACTGAGTATTAAAGAATAAAATTAAAACGAATGGGTTGGTGTTAAGTACATTTACAAAGCAGTGACCTAGTATTTGAATCGTTTTTTTTTTTAATGTTGTAATTAAAAGAAACTGATCGAAGTTAACAGATAAATTAATTATTAATTGATTTTTTATCTGTCTGTCAATAAACTAGAAGGTATAGAAGAATTTTTAATCATTATTTTTTTCAATAAAAGGGAATAAGGAAATGGTAATGACCTTCACGTGACCGGAAATAAATTAGCCTGGTTTCCGGAAGCGAGTAGATATCGATTCCCTCAATCGATTCGGGCCATCGTAATAGGCCTCGCTGGTTTAGTCATTCTCCTTGATACCGGGCCTTCTATATCTATGGAAATTATTGTTGGAAATGTTAACTCAACCAAAGAACATAATAACTTGTTAATTTTTTTTATTGGAATGTTACAATAAAATATCTTAAAAATTGACTAAGTAGTGGAGCGCTGAGTTGTGCTAAGATCCCGGGTTCAAATCTGGCTGTGGCAGAGAAATTATTTGTTCTGTTGACAGCCGAGTAGAATAGATTCTTTGGGATTTGAGACCCTCATCGAGTTCACCCAGCCGATCAGCCGATGGGTGAATTAACCCATCCTAGACAATTCACCTCCCTGCTTAACCGTTGTCCAAGAAACAGTACAGCCTCCACATGTACTGAACCCCAACTTCATAGTTTGTAGTTTTACAAGATTTGTTTTATGATTTTTCAATAAGCATTTTTAGCTGTAATTTTACATTTCTTTCTTATCATATTTTACATTTAATACATTCCTTATAATTTGGACAATCATAACTATTTAAGAAGTGCTTTGCCTACGTCATCTAACAACAATAGCCCACAAATCTCTATGCAAAACTTATTAGGATTTAAATACAATTTAAAATTTTTCAAAGTGGTAATATTATAATTCGTAACTGATAATTTTTTACTAAATTATTCATTTTTTTTCATTGACATCTGATTTTATGTAATTAACTTCAAGCCTAAATATATATATATATATATATATATATATATATATATATATATATATATATATATATAAGTATAAATAATATTTATAAACATATATATCATTCTAGCATCGCCTTTGGCATTTTAAGGGTATTGATGTGGTGCACTGTTGTATTCTACTTACAGGTATATTAGTAGTAGTGCTTATATGTCATAGTCTCTTTTATGTTAATTTTTAATGTTATCTTAAACGTAGCGAGTTAGAGACAAGAAGTTGTGCGGATATATTTGATTTCGATGAAGGCAGAGACCGATTTACGAAGTAGTTATTTTTAAATTATCACGAATCATAATTTTTTCGAGATCACGTAGGCGCGAGTCGAACATTTCTTTACCCCTCAAAACCTCCCGGCGCAGAAAGATTTATTTCATAAACAGCCGTAAATCGCGGAACCTAAACGCGATATATCAGCACAGCGGGTGCCACTTCGCTCCTTTCCGCTCGCGAAGTATTTTTCTTTTCACTCGAAGGGGAAGCCGTTGCCTAAGCCCGGATCTGCCCCCACAGCGGAGTTTCAATCCTCTCCAGTCCTCGAGTTTTATCCGAACGATACTCCC
Source organism: Arma custos (assembly GCA_037127475.1). Classification (NCBI taxonomy): domain Eukaryota; kingdom Metazoa; phylum Arthropoda; class Insecta; order Hemiptera; family Pentatomidae; genus Arma; species Arma custos. The sequence continues at coordinate 21,154,909 of CM073763.1, read as the reverse complement.
AGGGTTCGCCGGGTTGGTTAATTCATTGTCACTTCTCGAAAATCTGTTAAGCTTTCAATTGCTGATAATGTACTGAACCTTATTTTCAAGTACTAATTCAATTATAACAATATAATAAATAACACATTTTTAAATTAAAAAAAAAAAAATTATTTGGAATAGAAGTATTTTATTACACGGTTGTTAATAGAATAAACCTATTTATTCCACAGCCGGTCTGGAGCTAACGAAATATGGTTATATCATCTGTATATCGTAAATATTTGTAATTGTAATTTTGATCTTAATAGATAAGATCTTAATCATATATTCTAACCATTATTGGATAGTCAAAACGGTTAATAGAATAAGTAACGATTCCTGTGGTCTCGAACTTTTATCTCAGCAACCCAGCTGCCTGTTGCCCAATGTAGGGTTATTTAGTATTAATAATACTTTTAATATAATTATTCAAACCTGTTCTACAATACGAAGTTATTGGAAGTTTGTAAATTATTTAATAAGAATAAAACTTTTTTATTCTGATAGTGATAGTAAACCGTTAAGACTTTATTTTTTTAAGTACTTTATGTGATATTCAAAATATTATTATGATACCTGCGGCTCTTCTCTAGGACTTCGTAAAGCTGGGTGAGGAAATGGTATCGTCGAGGTCGCATAGGGAAACTGGGAAAATAAATTAACCCAAAACATCCGTTTATCAAAAATAAAACTCTACTATATTGAACCAAAAATAATATACAATTACACCTAACATTTAATAAGAATAAGAATAGTAGTCCTAAAGTCGTTAAGAAAAATAATAATTACAACTACAAAATATTCACCATCAATAATCATTATCCTAAAACCACTAGTAATCCCAATATAAAACATAATATTCCATAACAATAATCATATAGACCCTAACAATTAATATCATTTAAAACAACTTCCATCCCATCTAACTATAATTCTTTATGCTCTAATAAGAATTACAATTTGAAGTGAAAGATTCCCATCTATTTTGTGGCCGAAATGCGGCGAGTAAAATATTTAATTGTCAGAATTGAGTGGCTCTATCTACAACTTAACTACCATCTGGCTTCACCCCAAATCTAGTCTGACTAAAGTATAACAGAAAATTACATTCCTTCGGAATCTATCTGGCTTCTGATAAGATCCCGATACTTCTCCAACGTGGACAGCTCATATTCCTTATATCCTTATATCATATCCTTCCGGTGGACCAGTAAACTGTGGACAGTAAAAGACAAAGAACTTCTCGCCGAGAGTACCAGTTCTCAACACTGACTTATGAGAGAAAATGATCGGGTATATAACGGCTTATTCGAGCTAGCATAAACATTTCTACCCCTGGATCCGGGAGGTGCTGCTACTGGTGGACAAAATTAGCAAAACATTCTTGAATTAAAATCTAATTTTATTAAATATCCGATTAACGTTGGGATAGAAGTGAAAAACCCTGAGTCATATCCGGCCTCAATTCCAAAATTTGACCCATGAATTGTTTAATCAGCGCGTCTTGTACACAGATGAGAGCCTTTTAATAACTATTAACATTTAATATACTTAATTTAACTTTGCTCAGTTTGTCCCAATTATATAATCAAAATTAAAACTAAACTAATACTTAGATATTGGGTTAGACAGAGACTATACTATTTCTATACTAACGGTTGTGGTAGGTTCTTCCCCATTAATCTAGTCCACTTTAAAGAGGTTGAGTGAACCGCAGAATAGTCTGCAGATACCATAATCCACG